>JAUKNK010000246.1:762500-926594 GCA_030765055.1 Mantis religiosa
AACTAACCAGTAAGCATACGTCCCCAGGTCCTGATGGCCTTTTCTATGAATTTTAGGACCTGTTGGCCCATTATAAATCGTGAAGGGATGGCAGTTGTGGGGAAGTTGTGGAAAAACTGCTCAGTCTCCTGAAACGTTTGCTGATGGAATTATCACGCCGTTGCCAAAGACAGCACAGCTTACATCTATGAAGGATTTTCGCCCAATAAAATTGTTAAATTGCGATAATAAGATATTTACCAAAGTAATAGCAAACAGGCTGAAACGAGCGTATACAGATATTTTACTGTGTAATCAAGCGGCAGTCTCGAAGCGAAATATCATTGTTACGCTGGGAGAACTGCGCGATATCCTCATGCACCTGCAAAGAGAAAAGCAAATGGCGCCTTTGATATGCCTGGATTTCCAACAAGCATTTGATAGAATTCAACATTCGTATCTATGGCGATGTTTAAAGCCGGCGAACCTTCCGATGCACGTGATTAAAATTATTCAAGGACTTTATGGTACAGCACAATTCAGGATGTTATGGAATGGCTGGCTATCCTTTCCGGTACGAATAGACCCGTCAATGCGTCAAGGGCGCCCGTTGTAAATGGGGCTCTTTGCTCTAGCATTACATCTCCTCCTACAAAGTCTGCAAGATACTCTACATGGAGTTCCTATATACAGTGATCGCTTTAAAGTCATTGCTTATGCGGACGATGTCACCATTGAAGCGACTAACATACACGATATGGCAGCCCTACAGAATGGACTGGAGATCTATACAAAGATGTCGGGTGCAAAGTTAAACGTAAAGAAATTGGAGATGTTACTGCTTGGACAGTGGTTGGAACCAGTACAAACACTGGGAATGCAATGTACCACCACTACCAGGACACTTTGCATCACCTTCATGAAAGATATGGAAGCCACTATAGTTTACAACTGGAGAGAGAAGTTCAAGAACTTGCGATATTCGTTATCGTTGGAGAGGGCTCGGAACCTGAATTTGATCCAGCGAATTTGATACATATATATCTGTACTTTGGTACTTTGGTATTTGGTACTCAGTATTTGGTATTTGGTATTAATTTGGTACTTAGCACAGATACCGCCAATTCCAAAACGTGACGCACAGATACTTGAGCAACTGTTTGGTTAATTCTTATGGACGGATAAAGCTGACAGGGTGAGATCACAGTTGCGATTGCCACAAATCAAAGGTGGGTGTGGACTGGTAGACATCGCAAAGAAATGCATGGCCATATAAGGGAAAACTGCTGTCAGATCACTTAGTGGTAATGGTTCATGATTAGATGAGGGTTTCTGGCAGCAACAGTTATATAACCCTCAGAGTGTATATCCTGGATTTAAACCCATTGTAAAACATCTCAGAAGTCTGTTGGGCACCAGTGATGACCTCGCAGTTTTTGAATAAACGAGAAAACAATATTAGCTACTTAATGAATCTGAGTGTACAACCAGGACTGAACAGAAGGAGAATAGCCAATGCAAAAATATATGGAAGAATCTCTTCAATAAAGGTTTTCCTAACGATTGGCAAGAAACAGCATACGAAATATTTACCGAGACTATACCAACAGTGGAAAAATTATGGCGACTAAGGCACGCAACATCTAACATATGCCAATTCTGTTCACAAATGGATACCTTGGATCATAGGATTGCCTCCTGAAAACAGGTGCATAATATCTGGATGGTGCTGAGAGGCTTTATTGTAAAATGGTGCTTGGCGGAGGCTCCACAATATCTTAGGAGACTCCAGCGGCTGGAATTCAGCTTTCAAAACATGTGTCTTCAAATATGTGCGATCTGGTTGGTAATGGGAACCTTCCATTGGATAATTCAGAAGAATCTTGGAAATATGGCATTACAGAGAGAATGGTTTGATTTCCTGAGAAAGGAACGCTGGAGGCTAATCACTTCTGACCTTAGGAGCCTTACATGGAGCCTTACATGACCCGATTTGAGCTCCCTTATACTGGCAATTGAAGTGAAAAATAAATAATTTGTTGTTTTCAGACACCCAAGGCACTACAGAATTTTCCGTTACCGCTAGACACCCTCCTTTCGGCCCTATGAATGGAAATCCTTACTATACTAAATAAACGACAAAATCTCTTACCTTTACCTAAATAATAAATATAAAAGACAACAATTAAATAAAATAATAAAAAATAGGCGATAGTACTGTGTACTATCACCAGATGATGTTGCTACTTCCTATAGATGGCAAACTGGAACAGCAATTGTACCGTCTTGTGAGTACGCTTATGGACATCAGTGAAACAACATGCAGGCGGATAACCACACGAAAAGGTAGACTGTGTGGTTTCTCTGGAGGGAAGGAGTGACTGCTTCAGTCATCGACAAGAGGTTAGTTGCTGTTTTTGGGGTCTGCACCAAGTCGCGGGTCTGTGTTTCGTTGGGTGTCCGAATTGAAAGAAGGCAGGGGCTGTGCTGAAAAACGCAGAGGCACAGGGCGACCAACAACTGCACACAAACTAAAAAATACCCAGCTTGGTATTGAGCTGATTTTGGAGAAAAGGTGAACAATATTTGATGAATTAATGCAGGCAACAGGTATATCAGGGGGAACCCACCACACCATAACCCATGAAGATTTAATGATGAAAAAGGTGTGTGCACAATGAGTGCCAAATACCCTCACCAACGAGATGAAACGGAAGCGAGTGGAGGTGTCCCCAGTTGCTGCAACAGTATAGTGCAAATCCAGAGGAATTCCTTGCTAAACTGTTCACCATTGACGAGTTAAGGTTTCTCCACGGGACTCCGGAAAAGAAGCTGCAGTCTATGGAGTGGAAGTATGCTGCGAGCCCTCGTCCCAAGAAGTCAGGGTCAGGATAATTCCTCCCGAAACACATTGCACCTGTATTCTTGGATCAGGAAGGGATACTGCAGCAGGATTAGCTCCCTACCAATACTACCAACAACAGTCAGCCAGACCATGTTCACCATCCATTCAGTGTTGTTTACTGTGCTGCCACATTGTCCATATTCACCCGACGTGGCTGCTAGTGACAATGCCCTATTAGAATTGTTGAAAGAGGTCATGCGGGGGAAGAATTTCACAAAAAATGACGAACTTAATGTAGTTGTGAATCAGTGGCGCTAGGATAGCTAAATGGTTCCTGTAAACAGAAAGATAACTTGTATTGCCAATCATTTTTGAACGGCCCTAGTATATAGGGCAACGTAGGCGTTAAGAAAAATCACCAAATGTACTTGTAAACATAAATAAATTGTATCAGGAAAGGAATTCTATTGTGTTATAACTACTTTGTTTTTAATTTCTCTACTACTTGCATACAGTAGCAGAGGAGGTGTTAATTTCCATTCATGGACTTGAAAATGAGAATTCGTCCGAAATACAGGTTTCAGGTATCTTTGAATCCATATGTGTGAGTGTGTGTGTGTGTGTGTGTGTGTGTGTGTGTGTGTGTGTGTGTGTGTGTGTGGTAATGGCACCAGCACCCCTGTCTACCAATTCTCTCAAATCAAGGTATGTGTTTGCTAAGCATGACACAGCATGAGTGGCGTGTCTGCCTCACGTTCAAGAAGTCCCAAATTCGAATCTCGATCAGGGTGAATTACCTGGATAAGTTTTTTACGGGGTTTTCCCTTATCCTGAAAGAAGAATATCGCGTAACTCTAAGCTCCTTGGACCTGGACTCATTCGAGCACTATTTCACCCAATCCATTCACCGTCCGATATGACTAAAGTAATAAAGTAACCAAGACATTTATACACAAAATTGCAGCAAGGGTGAGGGCTGAGACAGCTTCTACCTCCCTTGCTAATTGGTAGTAACTGTGCAAAATCTCCACCATATATCCTATCAGTTACTGGCGAGGTTTGAAGAATGGGAGTTAGTCTGACGGGCGCCTCCCTTGAATATCTACACATGTTTGAAGGAGGCAAATTCACTGTACCATCATATTGGCACACGGGTACGATTTCTGAGGGCAGCTTCCCCCTTGACTGCAGTGAGGATACAATGGACATAATTAAGACAGCGGTCGCTAAGCTAACATAACAAAATAAATTATCAAGGAATATTTCAGTTCGTTTACTCTGACCCCAGATTACATTAGACACATTAGTGAAACATTGATATTATCTGGACGACAGATGATGTAGATCCTTGGGTACAGAATAAGAATATTGGAAAAAAGTTTAGACGTAGTTTCGGATAGCGCCTTACGTGTCCAAAAATATAGGAGGATTAATTTGTCGTTGTGGATCTAAATACTAAATCATTACCGAACTCCAAAAATTATGATTATAAAGTGAGTACTGTTGCGTTAGCATTCCTAGTTACTCCTTACTTATTCCTCGCCATTCTATTGCAAGTTTGGGGATAACATTTTAAAATAATGTGTGCATTCACATGATTTTCTCTAATCACTTTTGTTCATACTATTGCTAAAACACTTCTCGTCTATCTCCTTCATATTAATCCAGTAAACATCGATAAGAATAGATTTATTACAATGTCTCATGTGTGTGCAATGGATTGGACAATACAGTAGTCATTAGGGATAAATTTAGCACTTTAAATTGGTTGGTGCGCCTGGGTGATCACCTGTTATTGCAGATGGTGGTACCTGCCTTCTGACTCGGCGTTTCTGTCTCGGATTCGAAGCCCGTTCAAGAGATTTCGGTAAATTCTTGTTCAATGTGTAGTTTTACCCTGGCTAGGACTATCTCAGTGGAGAGACAAGTTTATTTGCTTATGGTGGTAAGTGTTAAAGTAGTTCTCAAATTGAGGAGATAGGTACTGGAGATAATGATGACACAAAACTTGCTAATTCGCTTCTTTTGTAGTTCCTTGTTCACTTTTAATTACCACCCGCAAACATTGGTAATCCTCCTGGTGTGTCGATTTGATGTTTACCGAGGTACTCAATTTAAAAATAAACTACTTAGTCCGTGTATCAGCGGGGCGTCGGACCATCTTAAACAAATACTTTTCTAATCATTGTGTCAATTAACTCAGGTTGGAATCAGTTAACGGCATACGACGTTTTGTGGAGCACAACTATTACGTTTGTCCAAATATACTTCTTGAGTGACCTGGATTTCTTCAAGACTTATGGACATTTTCGGAGAGCGATTGACTGTCCCTTTAGAAGTCACACTAAGCGAAAGACTGATTTTGCCGATTCCTCAAATCGTATTTACATAGGATCTCTGCTCTGAGGCTAAGCTCAATGCACTTTTTCTCATTTTATATATAATCAGGCAATACAGCTCTCTTCTTTACCATAGGAATGATTTCTTTAGACTATGTACCAAAGTCACACGACTACATTTATATTATCAGCAACTTTGCGTATTATGTGTTTACTTTATTTGGAAAGCAGGCTTCTTTGTGGCATGCAACTGTATGTCGTATGTGATAATAGTCTATGTGTAGGATGGAATACTATCGGCAGGTAGCACTCAACCCTTCACCAACAACCGTTATATTACATGTCATCAAATTGAAATTACGATCCATTCCCATGCTAACCACATGGTAAAGACTCGGAGTGGGTTTGAACTGAGGCAACAGTAACGCTTACCTTCTTATAAACTTCATTCAAATCAGTGTAAAACCTTTCAATTTTGCTTTCTAGATGTTTTTCCCCTTTTCAATATAAGGGGTAAATAGAAACGTTTGCAAATAGTGTTAGTACCATTCAGTGCATGCGCATTACTCTCAGTTGATGTGCAGCATTTAGTGTTGGGGTAAAGCTATAATCGTAGGAGAAGTGCTTGCGTTTACCGTACCAGAATACGTCCAAATGAAAAACAACCATTAAGGATCCAAATATACGGTGAATCGCGGTATAAAAACGTTTACCTTAGCATTTACAGCATATGAGAATATAGTCTTTCCTTATTGCGCACACTAAAAAGCAAATTAGCTATTCATTTATGATCTCCCATAATATTGCGTGTAAGAGAATATGTTTTCTATTTCGTACGCAGATACAATCAACAGTTACAATGTGCTTTATTTAGATGACTCAGTACTTTAATATAATTAAGCCATCTCAGAATACGAACACAGACGTGTACTGAATAATATGTGGTGACAATATGGCCGTATAAGGATGCCAGACTAGAACATATGTTGCTTTTAAATTAATGCTAAACTCTGGCTCATCACAGAAAGCAATTTTTGGAATCCTAATGCGATGTAACAGCTTCATGGTTGTCGTTGATCCAATAGAAAGAATTTCCCTGTCTTATACGCTTAGATGCTTTCAAGCGGAATAATGGAGCCTGATATCTATAGGTAGTCTTGGCAAAACGCGACCTGCTCATTGGCATGTGTAATGAAACATCTTTCTCTTACGCTACCATTTTATAAATGACGAGAAAGTGGTAGAAGGTTTTAAATATGATATGTTACGAAAGACAACGGCAACGTTAGAACTTCTTCGGACCTGGTAAAGTGACAGAGTATTTGACTTTTTAAGGCACATCTAACTTAAAGCAACAAAGTAACATCCACTACTTGAATAGGTAACCAAAATTTTGAGTTACACGCGATTTTCATGCTTTTCAATTTGAGATTGTTTCTAAAACATATAAATGGTATGTTATTCCGTAAAATGTCTGCATGACACGGGACCGAATTCTCATGAGTTCACGTGAAATCTTTTGAACACGACATCGTGAGATATACAAGGAGTTTAGGGGTATGAGTGCGCAGACTTCAAGGCCACTTCGTGACATTAAGCTGAAATATGAGCGCCTGTACCATTTTCCTCTAAAGCGCCTGGTTGCATAAATAAAAAATAAAATAAGGATGAAGGTTACACAGAGAAAATGTCCTGCCATGCACCCCAAAATTCCCTGCAACACTTAAAACCCTTAAATAGCTGACCTCGATGAAAGATGAAGTAAAATGAGAAATGAGGTGAAAAGGAGAGACATGAAAGCTGGGGAATGTAATTATCTTTCCTAACATTCGCCTATCAACCTTCAAACAACCTGTGGGTCAAGAACGTCGGTCACGAAAAACGAACCAGACACACACCACGGCCTGAATATTCCCACTAGATAACAGAGGATTGTAAAAAACTGTTTGTATATGAGTACAGGAAGACAAACACACACATATAAATATCAATATATATATATATATATATATATATATATATATATATATATATATATATATGATTTGTTTATTCTGGCAGTATTAAGGAAAACAAGCTCTAAAATATATAATATGCTTTTGTTAACAAACTGTACATATTAATGACGTTTTCTCTGTTCAACAAAGGAAGTTCACAAGCCTTTCAACCCAGCACTTATAAATAAAGAACATTATGAATATGTTTATCCTATTATATTTGATACAGCACATGGGTCACATTAATATTAACCAGTTTGCCCAATACTTACCCCAACAGAATTAAAAAATATATATATTTGCAGAATAATAAAACTGAGACATTATAAAAAAAGAAAAAAAGAGGACTATCTACATGGCAAGAGCTTTGTAGATATACACCAATTGTTTTCACAACATTTGAATAACTAGTGCTGTGAACTGGTGTTAGTTAATGGAACTACCATCTCAGTCGGTACTGCAGCTACCTGTACTAACACTGTATACTGTGACTTTGTGGGTTCGTGAAATGAAAAGTCCAATTTCACCACTCAAAAATGTTCTTTATTTTCACCGACTTACAGTTAAACACTTGCCAATTACACAAAATTACGTAATGCACACAATTACGATTCACCAGTTCCTCCGTTATCGTTCCGATGCACGTACACAATTACGTAGTTGCTTCCGTTGCACGGCGCTACTTCACTAGCACGTCCAGCACTAACACTGACTGTCTGTCTCTCTGAAACCCTTTTTATAGGCATCTCGTCGTATTCTCGGCTTCTCTGGTTTCCAGGCGAATATTCCAGATGATAGAAGAAGGGGAGAGAAACGTCCAGGGACGGGTGACATTCCTTTAACCACCCTTCAGTTAGTGACAGAGACTAATGGGAGGCGTGGCTCAGCTCCCTCTGGTTTCCTCACAGCTGTGCCGTCATACCTTCCGCTAATTGGGTGACACTGCTCCCTCCTCAAAGCTGGTCGTCCCGAACAGCACCATCGTAGCGGGCTAGTCGATTCAGGTGTACCACCAACATCTTTCCTCGGGGAACCTTCTGGATGCGGTAGACCACGTCGTTAATCCTCTTCACCACCCGGTACGGTCCTTGCCATGGCTGCTGGAGCTTCGGGCAGCGTCCCTTGGTCCGGGTAGGACGGTACAACCAGACCAGGTCACCTTGCTGGAACCCTTGGCTGTTGGCTTGCCTATCATATCTGGTCTTCATGCGGTCGCTCGCCTTCTGGATGTTCTGGCGAGCCATCTCGTGCATGTCGTGGAGGCGGTCCACCAGGTTCTCCACATACTCGGTCACCGGCTGCTTCACCTCCGAAGGGCTTCCGAAAGCCAGGTCACAAGGGAGGCGTAACTATCGACCGAACATTAAGCTGGCTGGCGTCATCCCAGTTGTGTCGTGTGTAGACGAGCGATAGGCCAGCAAGAACAGTGGCACCTTGACGTCCCAGTCTCGCTGATGGCTGGCCACGACCTTCCTCAGGTGTTCCTCTAAGGTCTTGATGTACCTTTCGACCATGCTATCCGATTGGGGATGTAGAGGCCTAGTGCGAGTCTTGTTCACCCCAAGCCTTTGTAGTGCCTCCTTCATTAGGTTGGACTCAAAGTTGGTACCCTGGTCACTGTGTAGCTCTAACGGCACCCCAAATCGACAGAACAGTTGCTCCACGAGGCAGTCTGTGATTGTCTTTGCCTCTTGGTTTGGGATGGCATACACCTCCGGCCACTTGGTGAAGTAGTCCACGACCACCATTAGGTACTTGTTGTCTTAGTCGGAAACTGGGAACGGTCCAGCAATGTCAACGGCGATCCGTTCGAATGGCGCTCCGGCGTTGTACTGCTGCATGCGACCCCGGCTCCTCGTCTGGGGGCGACTCGCCGCGCACACGTGACACTGACGGCACCATCTCTCAGCATCTGCTCGGAGCCTCAGCCAGTAGTAGCGCTGCCGTAGTTTGTCAATCGTTCGGTTCGCTCCCAGGTGTCCTCCCGAAGTACCGGCGTGCACTTCTTCCAGGACTTCCGGGACCTTACTCCGGGGAAGCACCAACTGCTCTCTCCGCGCCTTCCCATCGGGTGATTCCCATACCCGGAACAGCACGCCCTCTCTGGTTTTCAACGAGTCCCATTGGGCCCAGTGCGACTTGTAGGTGACGCTCCTCGGTGCGTTGTCCTCCCAGGTTGGTCTCGTCCCTGCGTCCACTTCCCTCAAGAGTGGCCCCAAGTCTGCGTCCGCCAGCTGCTCCCTCCTCAGGCCTGCGCTATCCCAGCCTTCAGCAGGCACTGCCACAACTACTCGGACTGCTGCGGCACGCTCCTTCTCTTCCACTCTTGTGCGCTCATGGCCGTCCTGGATCTGCGATAGGACACCTCCAATGTAATGGTCGCTAGCGTCGGTGTCCACAATGAAGGCGCCACCCGGTTGTGGGAAACCCAAAATTGGAGCACTGCACAGGGTCTCCTTCGGGTGCTGGAAAGCGTCTTCGGCGTCCTCCGTCCACACATAAGGCCGGTTTTCCTCCGTCAGGCGGGTGAGGGGTTTTGCGATGTTGTCGGCCTTTTCCTCTAAATCGTTAAGGCGGTCGTCTACTTGACCCTTCCGCTTGCCCAGATTCGTGACGTCATCCCTCACGCCGGCCAACCGTTCCTCAAACTTTGCGGCGAGAGCCTCGTTCGCCGCCTTCATTTCTTCCGTCTTCTCCGTGAGGTTATCGTTAGCCGTCTTCATTTCTTCCAGCTTTGCGGCCAGGTTGTTTTTTGCCGCTTCTATTTTCGTTGTTAATTCGGCCTTCATTTCTTCCAACTTCCGGGTGATGTTGTCGTTGGCCGTCTTCACTTGTTTCAATTCTGCGGTGATGTTGTTACTTGCCGCTTCTGATTTTGTTATTAACTCGTTCATCTTCGCCAAAAGCATTTCCAATGCGGATTCCATGGCTGTAATGTTCGGTGATGTTACCTTCCCGCTTCCTGACACCAGTGTGACTTTGTGGGTTCGTGAAATGAAAAGTCCAATTTCACCACTCAAAAATGTTCTTTATTTCCACCGACTTACAGTTAAACACTTGCCAATTACACAAAATTACGTAATGCACACAATTACGATTCACCAGTTCGTCCGTTATCGTTCCGATGCACGTACACAATTACGTAGTTGCTTCCGTTGCACGGCGCTACTTCACTAGCACGTCCAGCACTAACACTGACTGTCTGTCTCTCTGAAACCCTTTTTATAGGCATCTCGTCGTATTCTCGGCTTCTCTGGTTTCCAGGCGAATATTCCAGATGATAGAAGAAGGGGAGAGAAACGTCCAGGGACGGGTGACATTCCTTTAACCACCCTTCAGTTAGTGACAGAGACTAATGGGAGGCGTGGCTCAGCTCCCTCTGGTTTCCTCACAGCTGTGCCGTCATACCTTCCGCTAATTGGGTGACAATACTTATAACTGATCGCCCTTCCGGCGTGATCTATTATTGCTGCCCTGCCCCGCACTTTTCAAATGAACGTAACAAACAGAAAGGAGTGCAAGGTTTAAATGGCATTACCAGCGTTTTAATGGACATTAAACACATAGATGACGTTATCAAAATATGCACTTCTTTCAGCTTATTATATTTGAAAATAGCTATTGATATTATTATTTTAAAATGTTATATATTAACATTAGTTTTATTTATTTGAAATAAGATGCGAAAATATGAAACACTGTGGTTTGGTATTATATAATGTAGTTCTTTATGTAAATCAGTTTGCCATGAATTGAATTAAAGACAGTCGTCACTGATATACACACTGCAGTAATATACCAATTATAAAACATGTGAATTCCTGCCATGTACTGAGAATGTCAGCATTTACTTAAATGTAGAACACCATGTAAGAAATTAACATATGAATTAGAAAATAACTTTAAAATATAAGCAAAAATAAAAAAGACAATTATATCAATAAAAATTCTTAAGTGTTTGTTTTTAATTAATTTTTTAAATTAACTTAAGTGACAAAAACTTAAGCAAAATGTCTTACACTATCGCCATTTGATGCATATTTAACAGTGATACATTTTTAATTAGGTACTGCTTGCATTTTATACAAGTCATACGTTTCTTAGCAGTTAACTTGTGATAAGGTATTGCTCTTAGTTGGGCTTTCATAACTTTCTCTGCCACATATAGTAAGTAAGGGAAGTATTGTATTCCACCCAAAAATGAAATGTAAATGTTTTGCTGCACATACGTGTTCTGTGACCTAGAAATCCAAGTTGGCATTAGAATAAGAACTCTGCCTGTGTGCATACAGTATAACTAGAGGCAAAAGCTTTTGTTTTAGCGATATTTTTCGATAATTTTCGCGAATATTTACCTTCTTGGGGAATAATATATATTTTTAGCAATAAATGAAAAAATTTATATTATTTTTAGCCTGCATAGAAAAAATTACATTTATTACAAATTACATAAATATAACTTTAAAATTCGTGTCTTCATAGCATAAAGCTAGAAGTCGTAAAAAAATGTTTAAAATTTAACGAAAGGAATATAGATAAACTTTAAGACTTAACATCACGTGCACTGAAATAACAGCTAAACGGTGCAACAATAAACTGACACTATAGCAAGCAGCTGGTCCGTGATAATGAGAACTGTTTGTCGTACCCTAACTAAGGTCGATACAAAATAGGAATGAACATAAGGCGGGGCTAGGCGTTGTTGTTCTATGGCTACTAGCCAATGCGGTGTGTGCAACTTTGTACAGTTAAGCACGCATACAGGCTCGCTTTGCCGAAGCATGCGGCTAATTTCTTTGCGCGCTCTAAAGATACAAATTAAAAAAATATTTAGTTTTTCCCATGTTACAGAACTATTTTTTCTGAGGATTACTGTCCAAACCCCATGTTTGTAGCACATCTGGTTTCGGAGATATGGAAAGCTAAGTCACCTGACTAGAAAGAAAATAAATATTAACTGTCAGTGAAGAAAAGCACACACGTGCTATGCTGCAGTTGCATTTTGTGTCTTGCGTTCAGTGCAGTGGTGATCGTTTAAGAGCGCACACGTGCATTTCCAAGCTAATAAATATACAACTTAGCAAGCCTAGTACTGGTGCGCCTGGTAGTAACTAAGAAACTACTTATAAGATTTTACATAAATAGGCTACAAATATTCTTGTTAATGTGTATTCCTTTTTCAAACAGATGTCAATTAAATATATTTTCGAAAGTACAAATTTAGCTCAGAGTCGAAAATTAATGTTTCAAGCTCGTCACGTGAGTGCTTATTTTGTGACGAACATTGTTAAAGAAGGCAAACAGTTTACCAAATTAGGAGAAGTTTCCATAATTAGATCTCCAGGGAAACATCGGACAGTTAAAAAACGTGCTGCCAACTTAGACAATCTTCAAAAATGTGTTTTACGTAGAACAATTTATGGTTTATATGACAAGGATGAATGCCCATCTGCCAAAAGGCTGGCCAAATTAATGAGGGGGAAAATGGAATATACGGATTCTGTATCTTCCATGTATAATATTCTGAAAACTCTTGGGTTCAAATATAGGAGAACCAATGATGGTCGCAAATTTCTGCTTGAAAGAAGCGATGTTGTTGCTGCGAGACTAAAATTTCTGTGCACAAGCATATCATTAGTACATGAGATTCATGGTGTAAAATGCTTCATAAATACACATTTATATCTTCCATATTTATTATTTTAATGAAACCAAAATTGGTTTAAAGTCCATTACAGACAGTATAGAAATTTTCCTTGGTGCTATATTTCCTTGCAGAAGTCTACAAACATCAAAGTCACCGCTAAGTAAAATAAGCTTAATCTGTGCAATTTGACCAAAAGTTTTGAAAAAGTTAAATGTTATGTTTTTGAATTGTAAATAAGTATGGACTTGCGACCTTTTAAATGGCTTTGCACATGGTTCACACCTGCCACTTTCACAGAAACATCTGCTTTCGAAGTTCTAAGCTTATACATTTTGCTAAGTTTTAATTTGGCGATCTTCAGTGTTAGGAAAGTTTTGTTTTGCATATCCTGTATTGGCTACACTGCTCAATAAGATTGTGTGTTGCAAATGAATACAGTTTAACGCTTATTCTGTGTTTTCTGCTAAGAAAGTACGTACACCTGGTTCTGTTGATACTGTGAAATATAGTTTCCTTTTGCTGTTACGGAGCTTTATTAGTTGTATGTGCTTCTTTTAGTGTTGAATCTACAACTAATGTGATACGTAAGAAATAAGAGCTCTTAAGGCTTTAATAGTGCTAAAATCAGAATATTATAGTGCTGTGCATTCTGCCTCTAGAAAATAGCATTTTTGTCTTACCCTATATAACGGAACTTCTTAGCCATGAAGGCAAGAGAACCACTGGAAAGGAAAAACGAGATTTTCTTCTTTATATGGCATAGGAGTTGCTATATATGTACTTACAGGTACATAATAATAATTTCCAAATGCTGTAGTTTTTGTGGACAGAAACAAAAATCATTAGGCTTCAAAAATGAAGCTTATCAGAAGTGGACCACAGAGTATCAACACACTGTAAACTGTGAAGCTAACTATAGTTGTTCTTCAAATGTTATGGAAGTGACAGCTGCAGCTATATTGTGGAAGAGATCTATTACTACATGCAGAATGCGATACACAACAATTTTGTTACATGGAGATTCCAAGATATACAAGCGCTTACAGGATTTGGCAGGGTATAGTGATACAGAGATAAACAAAGGTATGCTTGAAACATGTAGCTAAGAGCTTTGGAACAGAAATAAGAAATTTGGTAAAAGAATGGAAGACAAGGGCAATCACTTTGGGTGGACAGAAGTTGGGAAGCTTGAAAGAAGATAAAATAGCATAATTAACTAATTATTATAGGAAAGCTATCAAATGAAGTTGCCCTAATTTAGAACATATGAAAACAGCAATATATTCAACTACTATATATATATATATATATATATATATATATATATATATATATATATAGCTCAGTCCGCCTCGGTAGCGTGATGGTAGAGTGTCTGCCTCACGTTCAAGAGGTCCCGAGTTCGAATCACGGTCAAGGTGAGTTACCTGGATGAGGTTTCTTCCGGGGTTTCCCTTATCCTTAAAGACGAACGTCAGGTAACTCTAAGCTCTCCGGACCCTAGGCTCATTTGAGCATCATTTCACCCATTCCATTCATCGTCCGATATGACTTAACGTTGGAGGACGTAAATTACAACAACAAAAAATCACTGTAGCTCAACAGACAGTACTCCACAACACCATAAATGCCCCAGAAGTTCAAATTCTTGGTGTTCCTACGACAGAGCCATTGCAAAACGTGAGGTGAGTGCTCCACATAATAACTCAACAATAAAACCTTCACTGACAACCCAAGTAATTCTAAAGCTTATTCCTATATATCAGAGAGATTAGCAAATGAGGAACTGTTGAGATGAGATGCAAGGAAAACTCAAAATGCCAGGGAGCCTTTTAACAGAATAATATGGTCTAAATGCCCAAAGGATATTTCATTTAAACAAAATGCATGTTTAGGGTGACAAGAACATTGTGCCATTTCAATATGGGATCAATGTATAGAGTAGCTACAAAATAAGAATGAACATTGGCACAGCCAATGCAGTGTTCGCGTTCTCTTTGCGTTGTCAGGTCTACAGCCAGCGGGCGACAGAGATAGCAGATGTGTCTGTCTTTGTCGAGCTGAGATGTACTCGTATGTACAGATGCTGACAGCAAAGTTTGCTTAATATTTCCGGATGTGTGTGAAAACATACAATGATTTCGCATGGTGACATAAACTGAAGCTTAAGACCTTGAACGTGAGAACAGTTCGCTTATGTGGCATTGTTCACATGCATACAAAACGAAAGGACACAAATTAAATGCGTTCCACGAAAGAATGTCGTTTGCAACAGTGAAACAAAGTACTGACATTTCAGCGATTTGCGAATATATTCTCCACTTTAATGATGCCGTAATTGTATACTGCCTGTAACAAACCTTAAACCAATGTTTGTTTCATTAAAATGGTTAATAAATACGGAAGATACCAGTGCGTATTAGAATGTTGCTCTATGTTTTCCAGGAGATCTGAATATGGGAACTTCTACTAATTTAGTGAACTGTTTGCCTTCTTTAACAATGTTCGTCACAGTATGAGCACTCACGTGATAAGCCTGTGTCGTTACTTCTCGGTTCTGAGCGAAATTAGTACTTTCGAAAATGTCTTTAATTGACAATTGTTTGAAAAAAGAATACACATGAAAAAATCATATTTATCGCCTGCATATGTAATATCTTACGAGTTGTCTCGCAGTCAGTGCTACAGTTCGGCCGCTGGATCTCCAGCTCTGACAGTTCTCAAGAGGGGGGAGCGCGCTTTTGGCAGTTCGTTAGCGGGAGTTTTAAGCAGAGGAACATGTGTAATTTAAATATTTCACGCGTTTGCAGATCGTCACTTCGTAAATGTACGTGGACAATGTGCATATACATGATCCCAGAATAGTTGCATATGGAGACAATATACAATTTACCATTTACTGGAAAAGATATAACAAGAAGCTACGTTTACTGAAATTGGCAATTAAACAACTTACATTCAGTCCACTGAAAAGACGCCACAATCCTTGTAAATATCCATATCTTCTTCTTCTTCTTCATCATCATACTCATAATCATCATCATCTTCATTCATCATCACAGCTTCATCACTGGAATCGCTGCTGACGTCATCTTGGCTGACTGAGATTATTAGCTCCTCCACACGTGTTTCCACTATGCCTTCGTTTTCCTTGGCTTGTCTTAAAAGTTTCCAGGTATGATCCACGGAACTTTTCCACTTATCCTGGGACACTTGTTTAATACCATGCTGCATTAATAGTTCAACATCAGAAATGCAGAATGTTGTGTTATGTTCTGCAACATATCCTTTCACTTGTGTCCAAATTACTTCAATGGAATTGAAATGACAATGATAGGGAGGGGGCCTGATTACAGTGTGACCGTGAGCAGCAGCAATAGTGTCTATTACAGGAGTGCAGAAACGTGGCTTGTAAAGTTTTACAATTTGCAGGAGTTCTGCTTTCGTCATTTCTGCGGACGCTCCAGGTATGTTGTTCTCCAACCACTGCAAAATGACGCTTTTCCTGTCGCACATTGTCGGTGCTTTGTTTAATTGAACTGAGTGGTATGGCGTATTGTCCATAACAATAATTGAATTGGCACTGATCTTCGGCAGAAGAGATTCTTGGAACCAGTTCTTGAATGTATTTCATTCATTTCTTCGTGATAATCACCGGTACTCTTTAATTTGAATAAGAGCATTGCTCCTGGAATAAAACCACGTACACCACCAGCATGGAGCAAAATCAGTCTAATTCCTTTCGCAACTGGCACTTTCATTGTCCCTGCAAAAGTGTCATCTGTCCATGCCTTTGTCTCAGTGTGTGCTGCATTTACCCACGTTTCATCAAGCCAATTTCATCAACCTTTCCGGGATTGCTTTTTAGAATTTCCCGCAAAAATCTACCTCTCCATGCAACGATGTCACTTCTTTCCATTGCAGCTGTCCTCCCAGAAACATTGTTAAATCGAAAACCTAGTTCTTCCAGTACCTTACTTAGGCTGGTTTTTCTGCCGTCGAATAAGCCAGCTTCCTTTTGCTGGATTTCCAAGCCACGCCTAGTAGCGACAACGCTGATTTGCGCTGGCAGACAATTTAACTTCCTGACCACCACACCGGATGTACAGACTCCCAGTACTACCAATAGAAGCAGTTAGTGCGGGTAAAAGGTGTGAACGAAATATTCCAATAGAGTGATGTTGTAAAGAATATCTTGCATGATAATGACATTACCAGTTGGATTTCAATGTTTTGAAGCTAATATAGTCTTATATTCTCATTATAAAGATAATTCTGACGATATGTTTTCAATTACTCATTATTATATGTTGGTACTATTAACCTTCCTCCTCCACCTCCTGCAGCCACTAAACGTCAGAGCCGGAGATACAGCGGCCGGAGTGTAGGCACCATACAAACAATACAAATATATCACCGAATATTCCCGAGTAGCCACCCAGTTGATACAATTGTGTGTGATAGTAGATGTTCATGGGTCTTTACTAAGATTGGTTGCAAGTTATGGAAGTTTATGGTTACGGTAAATTAAAACATTATGACAGTTTTGATAAAAAATAACTATTTTATTTCTTTGGAGCAATTGATACATAATAAATTCTGTCTGCGTAAATTAAGAATTCAAGTTTATTAATCAATAGCATAGGCCTTGATTCTGTTGTTATTTATTCTTTGATGTCATTTGACGCACCTCCATGCGTATGCACTAGTGAAGCCGATTCATCTTTAGTGCCATAATGCGGTAAAGAGATATTTTGTGAAGTGAAATCGAAACGAGTAGCCATCTTAAATGATTCAACAGCGGAGGTATTTTACCTCTCCTTATGACGACTGTCATATGACCTTAACAGGGAAACGTTCTTAATAGAAGACTTGCGATATACACTGGTGCTGCTAGCTACGGAGCACTACAAGATATTCCTACAAAACCTATAAGAAAAGAAAAAAAAATACTCCAATGAGATTGTACGTAACTTGCGCGACCAAGGCAGATCCTGGCCGCAAGTGAATTACGAAATAGACATGTGACTACAGGACTGTCAACCCATGGCTTCTACCACAAGATGTGTTCCAATAAGGCTTTCCATCACCTAAGTTACACCTGCATCTGTGTTTTGTGTTCTAAAAACTGTGACTGATATATTCTGATGTGTAAAAATAGACAAACATCCAACTCCACTTATAGCATAGACAATTGATTGACAAACTGCTCTCTGTACAGCGTGTGCACATTACCGCTTCATTATAACTTAACTTGTGATGGTTAATTGGATTGCTAGAGAGAACAATATGATATACAGTAATTTCATATCCTCTATTCTTGTGGAAACTACTTTTACAACATCTACTTTTGCAATCTTCTAATTTTAATTGAGATATATTTTGGAGAACTTATTTTATAGGTTTATTTTGTTGTAGGTGCAAGGAAATGTGGGAATACAGTAGACCTTCAGCTATAGTCAAGTTGTTAAAACCGGTCGTTATGGAGGCCTTTGAGCTCCCTGGCATACAGATTAAAAATAAATAAATGCAAATGATGACTTCCAATTTCAGAAAGGTGTGATTATATGTAAATTCAGAAAAATAAAAGCGAATATCTCCAAAATTCTTCACTCTACGTGACAAATGTCACAAACTGTATGTTTTAATGGATCTAGTTTATTATAAAACATTTTGGTGTGTGTTAGTGGAATATTACTCAAAATCTTTGTGCCTTTCCACACATCCACCCCTCTTTGGACAGAGAGAAACTAAAAGCTTATATGTATATTGAACACCTTCAAATACTTTGGGGAAATGCAATACGTTCCCTACTTACTGTAGAACAAGTAAAAATATTGGATATACCCAACAGAAAATTGAGTATTTATTGCATCCAATGCAAATTAATGTTATCAAGGATCAGACTCACTTTGTAGTCCAGTTCCTTCCAAAAGTTCCTACAAGAGTTGCTCGTAATTCATAATAAATTTCGCTTGCTTCTCACTTTATTTGAAGTTAATATGAGAAACATTAAGGCCCAAAATACTTTTTTTAAATTCGCATTGGTGAACAAAACGGCAAAGATGTGATAAATGAAACCATTCCATTTCTATGCAATTATAATTAATAAACTGATAACATTTATTTTCTACATATTTGCTTTCCTATTTTAATATTTCTTCCATTTCCAAAGACAAAGATTGACAAATAACATAGTTCCACCATCTGTACTCCAAAGAAAGTTCAACTAGTTCAGGTGCTTTATCGCTAGCGTGTAGTAATGGTAATCGTATCCTGAAATAGTTCTGATGTACCTTTTGGCAACAGTTGTGTTTCTTTCTCTTTCAAATATGGAATCTTGCTGCAAATATGTTTTCATAACCACGGCTAGTGCATACAGTCTTTGTTAATACACTGTATTTGTTGGATGTGTTTTTACACGTTTCAGAGTTGTAAAGCATCTTTCAACCTCTGATGATGGCAGTGGCATCATGATTACCAACTTCAGGATATGCTGTTCAGTGGAAAGTGTCGCATATAACTTTAGTCTGTGTAAAAAAAAAAAAAAAAAAAAAAAAAAAAAAAAAAAAAAGAACGTTATTGATCCAGCGACAGCGCCGTTCTGGTTTTGGAAAACAAACCTGAAATTCACTTCTTAATGTTACATTCAAAGAACGTACGAGTATGCTGTCAATAGTTACTTGAGATATATTTCGGGAAAATTTATTTCATGCAAATGAAACTGATCAACGTGAAACTGTCTGGAAGACTATTATGCTATTTAGAAATTGGAGCCTTGTTTATACTCCTAGGAGAATTGTGTCGCAAACCTCCAAAACTTCTTTGGTTAGATCACTTGATTCCTTTAATCTTTATGTAGGTGGTTAGAATTTTGATACTACTTCTCTGAAACTGTCATGAATTGAAGCTCTAATACAATTTTCTCAAAATTTTCCTTATTACGTTTAGCCTTGACTGCATCTAAGTTCCTATGCTGCACTTAACCAGGTATAAATTCAACTGAGGTCATGCTCCTATGCGAAATGTTAGCCAGAAGTGGGAAGTTAGTTCGCTAATAAGATAGCAGATGGAAGAAGCTTGAGTGAACGTGGTCACTCATCGAATGAATTCATCTACTCAAAGACCACAGCAGAATAATTAAACTGATATTAATGCAACAGTAATGGCTGCTCATGTTTCTCTAGCTTTTTGTTGGAGTATAGGACGCGGAGGCACCGTGGAGTAGCGGGCTCAAGCAGCATGCCCTGGTCCCTGGCCACGGGAAGCGGCCCGGGTTCGATCCCACCCATGTAGTGCAGATTTTAGGTCCCGGGTATAGGACCGGTGCCCACTCAGCATCGTGAGGAAAGTGAGGAGTTTATGATAGATAAGCGGCCCTGGTCACGGAAACCAACATTCCGGCTGAGAGTGCCGAGATGCTGACCACATCTCATCCCCGTGTCGGTCGGATGGATGATCGCCTACATCTGCCGTGCGTAAGTGGGCGTGAGGCCGGCAGTCGGGTTGGTAGGCCCTGGCCCTCTTAGGGCTGTCGCGCTAGTGGTTACGTTTTATAGCACACGGAGATTGTGGGCAGTATAATTTGGACGGTAGGAGAGAATTTGAATATACATATAAGATACACAATAAACATTTTGTTATTATTTACAAATAGTTGTAGTAGTATACAATTGAGCGTTTCAGCACAGTGTAGATAAGATGTTGAACTCTCCTCTGTGTTAATATATGAGTGATGTAGAATGCTCATTGATTTAGAACTCTCCTATATGAAAATCGAGTTGTAAAAGAAGGGGAGTGTTGGCTTAGTGCCGTTCTCCCCTGTGCAGTGAGATGTTTTTGAGGGTTGGGGTGATGATGATGATGATGATGATGATGATGATGATGATGATGATGATGATGATGATGATTGTGTGTGTGTGTGTGTGATGTGTGATGGGTGGGATGGGTAACGGGGGGGTTCCGGGGATGTTTGAATTAAATGTGAATTCTTTCCGATGTGTGTGTGCTTGAACTCTCATGTATGAATATCGAAGTCTAGGGTTCGATATTGTGATGGGGCGGGGTGGGTAACGGGGGTTCCGGGGATGTTTGAATTAAATGTATTGATAGTAATTCTTCGATGACTGTGCTTGAACTCTCATGTATGAATATCGAGTCTAGGGTTTGATATCTATTACGTTCAGTGCTTCGATGTCTGTGCTTGAACTCTCATGTATGAATATCGAGTGTAGGGTTTGATATCTATTACGTTTAGTGTATGATATATGATGTAGTATCGTTATTCTTTAGATAAAAGAATATCGAGAGAATGATTAGGTATGTTTACTGGGAGAGATTTATGAAAATAAATGTAATAAGACTTTCTGGTAAGGGGTGTTCCCTATGCAGAATCTCTCCTTGAGCTATTGTATCCAAGAGCGATGTAAAGGTTAAGAAAAGGTTAAATTCCATTCCCACATCGAGGTACGAGAAAATATAAATCTATTCCACATTGAAGTATAAGGGTGATGACGTGTTGTCATTCCTCAAGATTTGTGCATATGTGTATATGTGTGGGTCACCTATGAATATCGAGTTCTCGGGGGGGATTCATATATATGAACATAGAGTCCTCGGTGAGATACCCATTCATGTACGATAGGATAAACACTAGTCCTCCTCCAGTACAAGCGACGAGAAGGTGGAAGGGGGGGAAACGTGATAAAACGGTAATATAGTAAATTCGAATTAACAGGTCTCACCCTGTCCCGCCAGCTCGGGAACGAACGTGTCCTCACTTCACACAAACCCTCCGTACGTTAAGTACAATCGACGATAGGATGGGGAGGGGGGAGACAGGTATGATCACGTTTCATCACCCATCTGCTCACTAGGGAACGAATGCATTCTCACTTCACATCGCAACGTCAAGATGAATGGAACAACAACTCCTATCATTGAAAGTGATACCAGATTCTGGGAGAATCTACGCAATTTCGAAGATTTGCAAAAGCATTGGGTGGAGCATCACGATGAAACGTGTGATGGAAAGATGCATCAAGTGATTTGCAAGAATCCTTCCCATCATGATTCGATCACATCTTATGCTCAATGCGGAAAGAATTGTAAAGTGTATCTCGGGTAAGTAGAATTATAATTGTGTGTTAACGGGAAAGTGTTGTTATGTGTTATATAACTAATGATAAATATGTTTATTTCAGTAAAACCCAAAGTGAAGATGTAGCATGCCAGTCCGAACAGGATCAAGGTGAAGATGTGTGCGGTCCGTACAATGATCGTCCGTTTAAGGATATCGGTACATCGAAACCCGAGGAGGAAGTCATAGAAAAGTGAGTATAAAATAATAAGAGTTTTACGTTAACAAGTGTATTAAATATTCACGATGTTGAGACATAGTTCGTGTATGTCCGCAGATCCAGTAAGAAAGGAGACAAGAAAAAGAAGAAGACGAACTGCAAACCGAGAATCGTCAAACCCAAGAAGACGTTCGATCAAGACAGTTTCATCATAATGATGTTCGAACCCTTCACACCCTTCGCAGAAGAAGTAGAGGAGGAAGTTGCGAGTGATGGTAAATAGTGTGTGCATGAACGATAACGACATCTCCATCAGCATTGACTTTCGTGTGAACATAGGATTATACAATGAACTCCCATCACTTTACATTAAAGCCACACATGACGATACGTTTGTGTATATTACAAAAGAGGATTGGGAGGTAATAATGTCAAATTTGTGTGTTTTGGATACGTATCTGAAAGATGGTAAGCATCCATGTGCACCGTACAATGAAAATATAATATATGCATTTAATATAATGTTATGCATGAATAAGATACAAGAAATAACGTTTGTGAATACATGTTTAAACGTGGGCAGTATAAATCTGAATAGTACTGCATTCAATGGACTTAAAAGACTAATTCCATATATTGAAAGAAATTTATATCAGTTGTATGATATTCATAAATCATTATGTTCATATGATGCAAAAAGCAGGAGTGCAAGGAAGAGGATATTGGAGATGTATGTTAAAGTCAATAAAAAGATAATTTGAATTTGTAATGTTTTATTTATTACACCTATATGATAGATTGTACAACATGAGTTAATGGTTTATAAGTGAATAATTTATCATGAATAATTAAACAGAATAATGAAGTTTGTGCAGGAAAATTTGACGATGCTTGAACTTCCAATCTGACATTCACTGCCCCCGTCACAGTATCCTCAGGTTGATGAGAGCAATCGATGACGAATAGCGGTGCATATTTCAGAAAGTCCTTCCTTTTCAAAAGAGGGTAATTCTCCTTTCCATAGTAGGATGATTGAAATTTGGAATATTGATCATACAGAGATGCAAATTTCGAATTGGCGAAGTCCAAATTCATATCGTGATAGGGGTAAGATTCACTGTTGAGATAAAGTTTCAGATTGGTGATATTACAATTATCAAATAGAGAAGCATCCTTAGCGAGATGATTCAATCTATCCACTTGTGCACCGACTATGACGAAACGTGGTTTTTCAAGTTTAGTCGTGGTTGCAATGTTCCATGTGAACGCTTTAGTTTGAGGTACAGCAGGTTGAGTGTGAAGGTCCAAGGTTCGAAATGCGACGTGTAGAGGTTTATCGGATTTGACGAGTTTAAGTTTATCAACTCGTTCAGAATCTGAAAGTCGAAGTACAGGCATCCTCCATTCGAGTCTAGTTAGTTGTATGGTTGTAGGATCGTTTCCAATGATACAATTATTAGAATCCTTAGATCTAATGAGAATAAGTTCAAACTTGCTATTTAGTATGACCTCCTTGTGATCGTCGGCGAAACCCAGCAACATCGAAAGAGGAACGATAGCATTGAAGATACCATTCGATGTATTCACGATGTCTACCACACCTCCAGGATAGATCCATCCAGCATTTAGTAAACGATTCGATTCCAGTTCATTCAGTGCAGCATAGTTACGCATCGTTGATGAAATGCCCGGATTCCTAGTTCTATCAATAGTCGTTCCATTCATATCCAGACGAATCTCATCGAATAGGAATGCCATAGCATTGTTACTCAATTTCGATGTGGCAACGGTGCCGTCGGGTTTAGTGAGAGTCCCCTCAATGTAGAGATAACTTCTACTAGGAAGCGTGTACAAATCTTCAGCTTGACATGGAATTCTAATTTCATCGTTCACATCGAGAGCTGACGTATTGTACGGTAGGAATACGTGTTCTTCCTCCTTACTGATCTTATCATCAAAGGTCGGAATCCCGGTCACGTCCAACACATCCATCATAGAACCTTGAAGCCTAAGTTAGCGAGAAATCTTCGATTAGACGATGTGATTAGCTTGCGGGTCGATGATCGAGTAGAGGTCAATCTCGAGAGATGTTTTTTAATATAGCATCGTCTCTTAAAACTTATACCCATTACGACGTATGTGCAATCGTACAGTGATGGTTTCGTTCCTGAAATCTAACTTATCGCCGTTCTGGTCTACCACTCTAATGTCGAGATGATCAATGAGATTCGTATCGATGATTGGTAAATATATAGGACTTGATGGTTCCTGCGAAATATGATAACCTGGAGGTACCGATGGAAAAAATTCATACAGAGAATGACCACTTTTACCATTGATGAAAGATCCCGTTGCAAGACTACACTCGATACGTATGATGCTGACTTTGAATATGTTAACCAAATCATTAGACTCGGTCAGCACGTTTGCCGGTACCCTCTGTTTAGAGGTGAAACCGAGAAGTGAAGCAATAGATCTCTCACGACTAAAGTCGATAATATAGGGAGATTGAATTTCTGATTTCATGGTGTTATTATTAGCACGTAGAATAAAGTCCTCACCGATGTCGAGAGTATCCTTGATCAATCTGGCGATATCATCCAATTCATAAGTACCCGGTGGAATTACTATACGTTCGACTTTTCCATCGCGAACGTAATGGAATAGATTATTACTCTCGTCCACATTCGGAATTGAGTAAAAAGTCTCAAAATTCAATAGAGCTATCTCGTAATGTCCGTTAGGATCCAGATGTAATGGTGGATTTAGAAATGTAGAGAAGCTGGTATCACTACCACTCACGGTGATCGTGTAACTCATCGAGGAGAAACTGAAGGCACAAGTGACCGCAAATCACAGAATCGAATTCTTGAAATCTCGTCGTATTATATAGGAGCTTGACACCCGAAAGGTACGTTTCTATCTCTTCCGGAGGTCTCAGATCGCCGAAACTGTCAAAGTAGTAGGCAACGTCACCATCCTTACGTACAGCAACCCAATGTGTACCAGGGTTATTTGATGTATCCAGATTCACTACTATTCTCTCATAGTATCGAGGACGTGGAGGTAGTTTATCGATCATGTAGACACCTCTAAAATGTGGAATGTGTGGACGTCGTGCATACGAATCGATCTCGTTAGCACTCAGGGCTTTTTCCGGGATAAATATAGGCCTCGCCCCGAGTTTTTTGATCGAAGATATAATCCTCTACCCTTACGACGTCTCTTACGGCGAAGACCTTTGCCCTGAGCCAAAGATTCCATGCGCTCGTTGTGACGTGTTAATTCCGCAAGTTGTTTTGCATCGGAACGTTTCTTATTGACAGCCGTAGCAATCTGAGCAGCACCTCCAGCTAGACCACCTGCTGCACCTAGAGCTGCTAAAAGTGGTAGCAAAGGTAAGAAACCACCTCTCTTGTTGCGACGTTTACGCATGCCAGCGCCTGCTGCCAATTTACCCTTCATAAGTGTAGTCACAAGTCGAGCTGCAAGTCGTTCGCCCAAAGAAGCGTCGGCAGACTTTACACGTCTCCAAGCTTTCTCTACCAACACCTTATCGGCTAGACGACGAGATTCTCTCTCAGTACTCTCTGCGTAAGCCCGATCGTGATCGAGACACGCTGAATCTAACCCGTTCACCGGTAAGTCACCTCTCTGCAAGCGTTTATGTAGTTTCGTTCCGGGACCGCAGAAACGATAACCCGGTAAATGTGCCTCAAATGGTAATGAATTAATCAAGGAATTAAGAATTCCCGAACCTTTGCGTGCACGTGTAGAGCGCATGTCTCACTATGAAATAAAAAAGGCAAAACGTGTGCTTTATAAGTATACGATTCCTATGACGATTGGCTAAATCCAGTAAAGACATAGATTGCCCTTATCACGAACGAAATAAAAGACAAAACTTATGCTTTATAAGTATTAGTCGCGATATGGAGATAGTAAAGCAAAAGTGTACGCTACCCATACAGGTGTTAGATTTCGAGGATGACATTCGCAAAGGACGACACGGTACGTTGTTTCCGAGTAACGTTAGAGCGCTCATACTGGGCAGTTCAAATGCTGGAAAAACGAACGTTTTACTCAACCTGCTTATTCACGAGAACGGTCTGAGATTCGAAAACCTCTACATATACTCGAAATCGTTGCAACAACCTTAATATCGATATTTACTCAGGTTACTGAAAACTATACCCGATATAGGTGTATTTACGTTCGATGATGGTGATAAAGTAATTCAAACGTCGGATGCTAGAGAAAATTCGATATTCGTATTTGATGATGTGATAAATGAAAAACAGGGTAAGATAGCTTCATATTACAGTATGGGTAGACATCGTAATGTCGATGCTATATATTTAGCACAATCATATGCTAAAGTACCTAAACATTTAATTAGAGATAATGCAAATATGATTATATTCTTTAGACAGGATAATCTCAATTTAAAACATATATACGAAGATTATGTAAATACCGATATGTCCTATGATGAATTTAAGGATATGTGTAAACATATATGGGAGAGTGATGAACGATCCTTTGTTGTTATAGTACCAGAATATCCACTGAACGAGGGACGCTACCGGCACGGTTTTGATCGCTTTATCAGAATGAATAAATAGAATAATCCATCACTTAAGCAATGAGTATCGACAGGTTCGGATCCCGAAGAATCATACCCTCTAGGGGTGTGTTCAATCGATATATCATAACTAGAGATGGATCGGGAAACTATCGATTCAAGGGAAAGCGGTTGTGCAATATTCACGACCCTGAAGAAGGTGACGATGCATCGACTAAACGTTATGTGGATACGCATACGGCTGACGTCGAGAATCGAATGCAGATCTTCAGCGAGCAGACCTCGTATCAGCGTATGGGCGAGTTTGAAGCTATGTTTAGGGATCACATACAAAAATCGCTCGACATCCAATACAACAATTTAATAGAGTACTTAAGTAAATATGCATTTAAACGTGATTCCGAAAATAATGTCATTATAGATGGTATAAGAATGAAAACGCTGTTGGACCCCCTTCACGAACACGACGTTCCTAATAAAAAATATGTAGATGATAGGATTCCAATTCACGACTCTAATGAAACTCTGTCATTTCGAATGAAGAGATTGAAGGATTTAGCCGACCCGATAGATGATAGTGATGCAGTCACCATGAGTTATGTTAATCATTTCTTTATACAGAAACATAATGAATTGCAAACGGGTTTAACTGAGACTATAACAAACATTGCCGATACTATTACACGGAAACAGAATGAATTACAAAGTCAGTTAACTAGAACAATCACCTCCGCTAGCGAGACTATTACTACAGCTGTAGAAAAAGAAGTGAAAGAACTAACCGCACGACAAACGGAACTTGATAATAAACTAATCACTATAAATAATGATATTCATACTATGAAAACACGAATGAGAAATGTTGTAAACACTATGTTACAACAATTGAAAGCACAACTCATAATTTGATTGCAAACACGTCCGTTTCGAGGTCCCTCTTTAAGGTATACGTTAACATCGGGACTCGAATACTATAAAGTTCCTGGAAATGGAAGTGTACTCTCGTGTTCCATCGTATCATCGGTACATCCGCATGCTGTAAATGATACATTGTTTGCAATAAACGGAAGATTAGTTGAAAGATATCCTGTAAGAGTTGAAACCGGCGATATTCTATCGTTTACAGCGCCAGTCGGACGTGCTAAAGATGGTCATATATTAAGTATAGAACTGATAGTTTCATATACATTATCAGTAGCTGATTAATTATACATTCATTTCGATATGGATGCTGAAGCTATAAGACTTAAGGAATCCATTGCCCGTCACAGTAGGGCAATAAGAGAAAAGTTACGTTCTCTCAAAGGAATGAAATTCGAAACGCAACGAGTCATGTCTGAAGTTCTTCAACCTGTAACCGAACCATTGAAAGTAATAGCGAAAGCACACCAAGACAACAACGACGACGACGACGACGACGACGACGACGACGACGACGAAACTACAGATGATGCTAACGGATCTGATCTCGTGTCAAAGTATCTACACAAGGTTCGAACTGCCAGTTCGAGTGACATGGACAATACTTACGGCATACGTTACGAGGATAATGAGTATAAATTGGGTAACAAGACAGTTGTGTTTAAATCTGATGGTGTTCAGATAGGAACAGAAACGTATGAACCCACAGCAGGCTTATATGAATTATTATTTAAACGTTTACCTCGCAAGACATCGTACACAGATGATGATTTAGACGTGTATTCGCAAATCTTACAGAATACTCAAGTTTACAGACACGGTTATTCAAGAGATGGACGTTTAAGAGCAAATCGAGGGTTCAAGTATCGTCATATCATTCGTGACCTTGTTAGTAATCGAACTGGATTTGGTTTACGTTGGAAAGAACATGTACCGCAGAGAAACTTAGATTACATCTACTGGAACGATCCGAATGAAATAATAAACAGATTAAGATAATTAGTTGCGTCGAGGGATGCAGGTAATTTGAATCACTCAACCGAGATAGAAGAAATTATTACAGAACTTAAAACATCGAAAATTATAGCATGATAAAACGTCGCATTGCAACCGAGTTACATGCACCAGCTAGAAGACGATTTTTACGTCGTAAGATCATAAGCAAA
Organism: Mantis religiosa; assembly: GCA_030765055.1. Taxonomy (NCBI): domain Eukaryota; kingdom Metazoa; phylum Arthropoda; class Insecta; order Mantodea; family Mantidae; genus Mantis; species Mantis religiosa. Next base: position 791,279 of record JAUKNK010000246.1, read on the forward strand.
GGAATGAACGATTTAGTACAAATAGATCTTATGGACATGTCTAATTATGCAAGAGACAATAGGAATTATAAGTATATTCTTCTTGCATGCAATTTTTATTCCAAGATGGCTTATGCACGACCATTACGTGATAAAAGTGGTATTAACGTTTCGACTGCTATGGAGGAGATATTGAATGAAATGGAATCGTTTCCGAAGAATGTTCAATCTGATAAAGGAAGGGAGTTTTACAATAAACATTTCCGTGAACTAATGAATCGTAATAATATTAATCATTACAGTACATTCACTCACGTTAAGGCTGCAGCAGTGGAACGTTTAATAAGAACGATCAAACTGAATTTGCATAAGGAATTTATTGTTCAAGGCTCATATCAATGGATAAACATACTACCTAGAATTATTCATACATACAATAATACTTACCATCGAACGATTCGTATGAAGCCTGTAGAAGTTCGTGATAATTCTCTCCTGCTCAGCGTCTACAAATATGATAGAAGTCTGCGTGAGAAGCGAAGATCTAGACTTCATCGTGTTGGTGACTACGTGAGGATTTCTAAGCATAAAGGTGTTATGGAGAAAGGTTATCTACCAAATTGGAGTGTTGAAGTCTTTAGGATACGTACAGTGCAAAGGACACATCCATTGACCTATCTCATCGAGGATCTGGAGGGTAAACTGATTGAAGGAGCATTCTACGGTTATGAATTACAGAAAACTCAATATCCAGACACGTATTTAGTTGAAAGGGATATCAGACGTCGTGGTGATAGGATTCTGGTGAAATGGTTAGGATTTCCTACCCGTGAATGGATTAATGAGGTGGACATTGTATAAATAAAAAAAAAAAAAACACACAACTCAATAAAGAAAAATAATTTTAATGATATATTGTGTTTTATTTTTTTTTTGTTCACATTGATTCCTGACATCTTCTGTAACTGCTAATTCACATCTCCTTAACTTAAACATGATAATAACATTTTTATACATTTTTAAAAAAAATCATACATGATTATAGTTGAATTAACATTTAATTGTAGAGATTTTAACATAACGTACATGCTAGTTCACATTGAGTATATATAAATTCACCTACCCTTAACGTAAACATGATAATTACAATTTGAAGTAATTAGTAATATACGTTAAACAAACATCATACATGATTATAGCTGAAATAAGAGCCTTTGTACATGCTAGTTCACATTGATATATATATAAATCTCCCCTCACCCCTTAACGGAGACATGATAATAACATTTTGATATAATTAGTAAATATATTTTAATAAAAAATCATACATGATTATAGTTGAATTAACATTTCATTGATTTCTGCTATCTAACATTTCAAAACGACATGGATAGGAAAAAATATTCCTTCACCCCTAACATAAACATAAAAAAAAGCAACACGTTATCTTTCAAATGAAGTAAATATGTTATTATCATGTAATTAGTAACACACTTTACAATTATACTTGAAACTCAATTATTTCGTTTTTTTGAAATACAGTAATATGTTATTATCATGTGCCTAGTAATACCTTTTAACTCAGTTGAAACACACTTTACAATTATACTTGAAACTCAATTATTTTATTTTTTGAAATACAGTAATATGTTATTATCGTGGCCTAGTAATACCTTTTAACTCAGTTGAATCTATGCTTTATTGAGAAAAGAAAAAGAAAATTACACTTGACAATTTTCTATAGCATAATGTCCCCATGCTAATGTTGAAAATGAATTATTTGGAATGTATAGTTTTGTATCGATACCACTTAAAGCTATCTTATTAGATTCAATGGTATGAACATCATGTTTATAACTTCTGAAACATGTCTGCATGCTTCGATGTATAGTGTCAGGATGTGTAATACATGAGAGATATTGTTCAAAGGTTATGAATCTCATCGAATCTTTTGTTACACCTTTTGATTTTTTAATCACTTCAGTATCATATCGATAACTATATAATTTCGATTTCAGCCCTACATATTCAGTCATCACTCTACCGGCTAGCTCATCCTTGAATAATCCTGAAATTTTCTTATTTGCTTACGGAATACCATACACATTATCCATTGGATAATTAGATGTATCGAATAAATGTATATTGGTTTTAATAAATTCATATATATCGCAGCTAGATTCAAAGAGAAAAGCATCCGTGTCCGTATAGATTAAAGTTACATCTTTCAATTTTTTCTTCAGAATTTCATAATAAAAATCATACATTTTATGTTTGGATAGATCCAGGATTGCTTGTCCTATGTATATTGGCTTATTCATCAATATTTCATCTCTGACCAATTCTATACCTATTAAATTTTCATCAAAAATCACGTACCTTATACATGTCTGTCGAGCTAACAATTTACGCGCTCGTTTCCAGCTGGTAGCTAAATGAAATGAATTATAACGTTTTACATTCTCTATAAATTTTCCATAAACACAATTATTCATTAACTTCCATAGATTTTGACCAAATTTCGTCTTATCTTCAATACGTTTACGAGCGTTGAGTTCAATGTAAGGATTTATCCAGTTAGATTGTTTATAACCTATTACTCTATGTATACGCGATGGAATCAAACCAAGTTTAACACATTGTTGAAAATTGAGATAATGTAATACGTATTTATTTTTATCATTCAATGTTGTTAGCAATTTTGTATACTTATCACCTGGCACGATTTCATTCAAAGGGCATAATGGCAAATCATTTTGTATATCATGAAGTTCCTGTGGATATTTAAAGTCTACTTCCAACACATATCCCACGTCAGAATCACTTGTAATAGACATAAAATCTATTGATTTAATTTCAGCATCAGTTAGCCACCTTATATCAGTGTATGGTAAGCTATTATTTTCCATTGTATATCCATATAAAGAATTGCAGTCAACGTACATTAAATAATTAGTTGGTTGAGTGTTATCATAGCTAGTCATGTATCTGTTATTCGCCTTTGCATACCGTTTGGACACAGTGCAAATTCCACCTCGTATTCCTTTTTCGAAGAAATCTAGCATAGTCTTATCTGTTAATAATGAAATCTGTACACTAGTCGTTCTTAACATTGCATCATAGGCTAACCCGGGAAGTGTGTAATACTGACACGGGTCGAGTCCGTACAAACCGATACTTAATTCACGGAAGCGTTCAAACACGTCCGTTAGTATTAATGTATCGCACTTAAGATATATATTTAAATATTCACCCAGATTTTTAACATTGAATTCATTCCATACCGTTCTAGAATGACTATAATCCTCATCGCTTACATGATCAAACTGATGTTTGGATGGTAGACTATTCTCGTATAATTTTTCTATAGAATCCACATACGTGTACGGGAAGACACCTTTGCGTTTCATCAGTTGTCTATGCAAAGGATTCGTGTACATATTATTGGTGTAATGAAAATCATCTGCTTCTAACATATCCGAAAGGTTACTAAGTTTTGAATCCAAAAAACGATAGCTATCCAGAAATCTTAGATATATACTCATTCCATTCGAATTTGTATATCTTTTGCTAAAGGATAAGTAATTTTCAGAGGTTTGTGCAATACAGTTGATAGGTTCCGTATCGTAACCTAGTTTCTTTACTATGAAATGAGCATCGTATTTTGACAAGCAATGAAAGAATATTGGTATGAATCCTGGCATTTTCCTATTTAAATTGCAGTGCTTATGACCTGGGCCAACGTAACTTCCAGTCAAATGACAATGATCACGAACCGTTATGCACGAGTTAAGAAATTCACGTTTGCATATGTGACATCGTGTTGCATTTTGATATTCTAGCTCATCCACATCTCTCATACTTATTTCAATTTTATTAGCATATATATTAATGACCTGATTTGCAATTGACGTTAATTCTTTAAGAAAATTTTCAATTGCATATGGACCTTCAAATGATTTGAAACGTGTTAAATTTTTATCATAACTACAGACCAAATGTAATGCAATTGCATACGCTTCATGTTTATGAATGGTACGTGTCCAACTTTTACTGGATACATCTTGACACGAATCTACCTTACGTAAGATACATTCTATGTCTGCATAAACCACGAATGGAACTTTTAGACATTTCGAATATGCGTTAAATTCAACGAGATCAGTACACCTCCTTTTATGACTATTTAAACGTGATTCTGATGTGAAATACAAGTTACAATTGTTACATAACCATTTTCGCCCATTATGTTTAGTTAGCTGCTTTCCTAGCAAACGTGATAAGTCTGTTATCAGACAATAATGTCTTTTATACATTAAAAGATTAACATGATGTGATTTTATCTCTCTTGGTTGATATAAGAGAATAATCGATTTATTTTCAACACCGTATATCGTTATTGAAATGTTTGAATTTTGATTCTCGAATTTTTCTACATCTTTCAATGATACGGGGAATGTTATATTCTCAAAGTTAAATTCGTTACGAAAATCATATCTTTTATAGGAGGTGGGTCGATTCTTGTTACGTTCTACTGGGTATTTGGATGCTAACAGACAGTATGCAAAGCAATATTTATCAGTATTACGAATGTTAATAACAGCTCTCTTCGATTTTATAAAGTCGGGTAATTCAGTATACATCCCTGCATTCAATGAATCGTATTGTGTCATATATATTGTTAATTTCTCAATACTGTATAAAGCTTTTGAACTGGTACGCGATTCAAAATTATCCATGTGATCTAGTATAGGTTGTACAATCTTCTCTTCATACCATATAGATTTATCTGTAGATTGCAATATCACCTCAAGTTTACTGTTAAAGTTAAATGTATGAATATTATCGCTCTCTTGTGATATTATGACATATTGACAGGATAAACAGGATCCTATCTTAAGACCTGATTTATACATGTTTAAGCCCTTATCAATTTCATTCAAAATTAAAGGTTTGCATTCTGCTAAGAATATGACGGGGTCAAGTATATTAACACGGTTGTGAATTTCGTAGTTAACTACCCGATTTTTGAAAGCAGACTCACTGTGAATACATCGTAATCGTTCAGCCTGGGTCACGTTCGAACAGGTTTCATCTTGCTGAATCGAGGGTTGTCCAGTGGCAGTATCGGAGCATCTTGTCGTCGTTTCTGAAAAAAGCAATTACAACATTCGATTAACTTTACATACGGGAACATTGATTTACATGTATGTAAGGTGGTAACAGAAATAACATACATGTTAATAACTTTTACATGTATGAATCTCAATTTTACGTAAACTCTATACTTTACGTAGAACGTAACATGCATGTAACTTTTACATATGAAAATAGTTACATAATGATTATGTATTTTACAATTATTGCTATCATCACGTAACTACAATATTCAGATAGTATGTAACTGTTTTACGTAATGCTCTCTCCCTCACATAAATGATAAAAACACACAACGTAAACCATATACATGTAAAATACCGTAACTGAACTACGATATTCACATGTACGTTTTACACATATAAATTAACGTTCTTTTTTCACCTACAACGTTACTTTTACATGTAACAAACAAACGTAACTAACATGCATGTGAAATAACGTAACTGAACTCCGATATTCACATGTACGTAATTATTACACATGAAAATTAACCCTACAACGTTCACTCTCAATTACTAATACTACATGACATGCGATAATTAACACTTTAAGTTCTAATACAACATGTACGATTTCACATTTACATGCAAGTAACTACATTCAATTACTAATACTACATGACGTGCGATAATTAACACTTTAAGTTCTAATACAACATGTACGATTTCACATTTACATGCAAGTAACTACATTATCACTTTTTTATGAAATTTTATTCAATAATTATACTCACCTTTTGACGACATTACGGGCTGCTTAAAAAAGACAATTTATGTCGTTTGAAACCACTTTCTAGTGTTTCCTCGCCATGGTATTGGAGTATGCAGTCACCACGATTTAGTAGATCTTTCTGCGCTGCGGTCATGTGTTTGAATCTCTCCGGGAGGAAGACTTGGAAATCTGATGTTTCGACGACGACCCGTTCACCATATCTGGTCTTCACGGTTTTGACGGATCGAATGATGTGTTGAACGGACTGATCTAATTCACGTAGTTTCTTTGTGGGAAGATGTGTTCCACCTTCAGCTAATTGATTTAGCTGTAGCATCTCATGATCTGAAACATACATATAAGCACACACGAATCAGTATTACTTCAACATTCTTCGTAAACAGAGATAAAAAATGAATTACAGTATACAACTTTTCTATCTTACCTGTAGGATCCATATTTCCAGAGAATCGACTGCCTCCTCACACATCCGTACTGCAGTATTTATTAACAGTTGCTCCGCCCCCCCTCCGTCCGGGAGAGGTGTTACTATCTACATATTACGCTATATGTTTAAAGTAGTTGTGACTACGTTATAAGTTCGAAGGTATTACTAGTAACTTTATTATCATAGTTTAAACTTTATATAGGTTCATCATTTTTTACACCCCCTCCAACCGTATCTCTCCTTCCCAAACACCATGTTGCGTGCGCACACTAACTGTGATTCGTTCCCTACATCTTGGAGGGGAGGGTGATATAGTTACACATTTCTTTACACACATACATACTTGTACAAAATATATTTTTCTGAACATTTGATTTTTTTTTACATTTGGTATACTAACACATTCATAGTATTGTTTCATCATTCATACAAATATATACATTCATTCGTTTAATTTTAAAATATATTCTTTTTTTTCCTAACGTTATTTGACAAAATTAGACTTCGCTACAGCAATAAGAATGTTTTGAACACCCCTGTCACCAGTCTGGAGAGATTAACTCTTTTTTTTTCTCTGACCTACATACCAAGGGGGATGTAGTTCAGTGGAGTATTCGTAATACTGAGGGGAGATTTTCTAGACAATTTTTTTTTATATGGAGGGTTATATCTTGCCATGGATAGTTAGGATATCTACACTATAGATCCCTACTTGCGTATATATATATATATATATATTATCGTATTGATTGATCAGTTTTGTATTACTCATATATATTTAAGATGAGATACTTTTCTCTCGTTATCTTAATCATTTTTAAATAGATGGTAAGTGCTTTTATTTTATTTTCGATGTTATGTTCCACTTTTATCATGCTTAGAGGGAATATTCTTTTTAGGTTATCGTGCTTAGAGGGTGCGTTCCTTTATCATGAATACCCTTTCAAACAGATTTACATTTGCATTCTTATACTTTTCTCTCAATATTTTTTATCATTCTTAAAGAGATGGCTAGTGCTTTTATTTTATATACACTTGCTATGTACCACTTTTATCATGCTTAGAGCGGACATTTCTTTGTCATGCGACCCTCTCACATAGATTTACATATCCATTCTTATACTTCATTGTTGAACAGATTTTATATTTTCTCGTACCTCGATGTGGGAATGGAATTTAACCTTTTCTTAACCTTTACATCGCTCTTGGATACAATAGCTCAAGGAGAGATTCTGCATAGGGAACACCCCTTACCAGAATGTCTTATTACATTTATTTTCATAAATCTCTCCCAGTAAACATACCTAATCTTTCTCTCGATATTCTTTTATCTAAAGAATAACGATACTACGTCATATATCATACACTAAACGTAATAAATATCAAACCCTACACTCGATATTCATACATGAGAGTTTAAGCACAGACATCGAAGCACTGAACGTAATAGATATCAAACCCTAGACTCGATATTCATACATGAGAGTTCAAGCACAGACATCGAAGAATTACTATCAATACATTTAATTCAAACATCCCCGGAACCCCCCCGTTACCCACCCCACCCCATCACAAATATCGAACCCTAGACTCGATATTCATACATGAGAGTTCAAGCACACACACACACATCGAAAAGAATACATGAGAGTTCAAGCACACACACATCGAAAAGAATTCACATTTAATTCAAACATCCCCGGAAGCCCCGTTACCACACACACACACACACACACACACACACACACACACACACAATCATCATCATCATCATCATCATCCCAACCCTCAAAAACATCTCACTGCACAGGGGAGAACGGCACTACGCCAACACTCCCCTTCTTTTACAACTCGATTTTCATATAGGAGAGTTCTAAATCAATGAGCATTCTACATCACTCATATATTAACACAGAGGAGAGTTCAGCATCTTATCTACACTGTGCTGAAACGCTCAATTGTATACTACTAGTTGTGATTCAAAATTGGCGGAAAGGACAAAAAAAGAGAACTGAATATGTGAAGAATATTAGCGACGATGATGCTGCCAATGTAAAATATCGAATTAATAGCACTGTGATGGTGAAACAAATGACGCATGAAACTGACCAAAATTAATAACGTATAACAAAAGCTACAAACGCAAAAGCAGAAATGAAATTACCAAACTTAAATAAGGTATAAGAAAAGTTTGGGAATGGCTTTTACATCTAGATTTCTAGATAATAGTACACTAAATAAATTGAGGTTTATGTTCTTTGGAAATTTATGTACGGGAACCCTCGAGTCCACTTCTTGCAGTTGTCTGATAGATGTGCATTGTGCGCCATTAAGGTTGTTTGAAAGCTATGAGAGATTGTGGTTACAATAAATTAAAACAGCATGAATGTTTTCATAAAACAAAAGTAATGTTTAATTTCTTTGGTGCAAGTGATGCATGATAATTTATACTATGAGTGCATTTAAAATTTAATTTACTAAGCAATAGAGATTATATGTAACATGGGCCTTGATTCTGTTGTTCTTTATTCTCGAATTTCGTTTGGCAGAGCTGCATGTGAATGCACCAGTGAGGATTCCATCCTGTATCCCAGTGTACCCGCCGAAGCAATATATGTAGTAGGCAGGGAGTTTGTGAAGTGAAACCGAAACAAGAAGTGCTCTTAATGAGTCAATAGCGGAGGTATTTTACTACTCCTTATATCATGTATGCTGCTAATTGAAATGAGGTTTCTCTATATCTAAAAGTAATAACACCCATCCTCATTATTAAACCATCTCAAAGTTGTGATCGACACCAGATTCTTTATGATTTAGAATGTAGAAATTAATTAAAACTGAAGCTACGCATTTACACTGGAGATACACATTCAAACAACAACACATAATAGGTATCAAAATTAAAATTGTAAAGTTCGACAGTGTATAGTTATTTGAGCATGAATCGAGGATAAAAGACAAAGTGCCCTTATTTACCTCAACCAAAAAGGTAGTTAAACAAAGCATTTAAACCTTCATAGTTCGTTTATTGCCTCGAGAATCTAGCTTAACTGTGTTTATTAAGTTAAATATTGGAGGTACTCTCATTATCAGGACACTTATTTGAATATTAAATAGTCTGAGAGCACTGATATATTCTAACTCAGTTATCCCTTACTGAAAAATAACAAGATATAGGAAATACGAAAGCTAATATACCACATTCAGAGTTTTTATTTACTCATAATCGAGTGGATATGTGATGACTTTTAAAATCACTCTTATGTGTGACCACGAGTTGAGAAAAAGGAACAGTGACTCATCACTCGACTATGAAATATATGTGACAATTTAAACGACAGAGAAAGAATACCAAAGAAAGAGTCGTTTCTTTGTATGGTGGTTTTCTGCACATCTACGGTCTAAAAGTCAAACAAAATTTATTTCGAATAAAGAGATGATCAGAGACTATACGTGGAAGTTCACAAGGACTTACATTTTATTTGTCATTTAAATCTGCACAACATGATATGTAAATCAAAGCTTTTGCAGCCGCCTTGAGAAACTAAAGGACAAAAGTACATTTTCAGTAGAGGGCTTTTACGTTGAGACATTTTCTTGAAAGTTTTGGTGTTAAATTCTTAGGAGTGAAACAAACTGTTGGAGTACAACTAGAATAGTTTGTGTGGATATGCCCCATCAAACCTTTCCCAGTGGATGATGGGTCTGCATCTTTAACTATGAATAAATAAATTGCACTACCTTAATATGCAAACTAATATTTACACCCATCGTCGTTTTAAAATAAAAGTAGTTTCCTATCACACGCAAGCTATTGCTTATAGCGGTTGAGTGATGCGACTCGAAAGATACAATATCTAATTCTTTTCGTATTTTTAAAAGTAGAGTAATTTCAATAAAGTATACAAATTTAAAAAATTGGGAGCGGTAGCCTACCTGATCATGCATTATTCCTAACTACCTATGGTGGTCCTCTGTTCTGCTCATAAGGCGATACCTAAGTGCTACATCATTTATCAAACTTTTGAGTCATGCTTTATTATACTTTATTCTCACTAAATCGTTTATTACCTTCTTTACACTGTAGTTATAACCATCCACAGATACAGACATGACTTGAAGCAACGGGAGAATTACAAAAGAAAAAAAGTTGAATTTGTAGATTGCTGTAACTCATCACGGAAGAGCAAAGTGTAGCAGGATCGAACAAAAGATTTTGCATATGTAGCTAGAGATAGATTTACATACAAAAATATTATCTTGTGATAAATTCCAAATATTACCTAACACTTTTTAGCATATTTATTAGCCTTCACTCTACCATCTATCACTGCAAGGACACAAGTTACCCGCTGTTTCACATTCATAATAGAAATGATTGAAATCGAAGGTTTATAGAGAAAATTAGTGAGTATTTGTTTTACAGGAATATTGTCACGCACTATAGTCGTGGTGACTAGAGGGAATAGCTAAGTTGGAGTTTAGGATGGTAGAACAATTACAAACGCCTGGCTTAACAATAACCCCAATGTGCGATGTTTGGTTCATAAATGGAGGGGCTTTGTTAGCTAAATAGTGACAACATTAATATGATGAACTGAATAGTAATTTGTATATCTTACCTTAGGAGATGTATATCAGGAATGAGTAAGCGAGTGGCCCAGTCCATGATCCCAAGCCGAAGGGTCGAAACAATCATGTACCAAACAGAGAAGAGAACCCCCGAGTGGACCCTCGCGTCACGTTATTTGGTTTTAAGCCTTTTTCAGGAAGCGCTTTGCAAGATGACGACGGTAATACCAAACATATCCTGACATCGCCCTTATTTTAATTTGAAGCAGCAAATCAGCAGAGCGCATTTGCATTGTTCCAGATCGTTCCATATGACGTGAGCAAGAGCAAAGCTCCATTTTGATATGTGCAACTCTGCACATACACCAGGGGAAGCTGACATCTCAGTAATTTCCACGAGATTTCCCAAAGGACAGGAAACCGCAGTCTTCCTGTTATTTACCAATTTAAAAAGGCTTCTGTACTTTAAGAAACTGTAAAATGAAATTTCAACTAGATATCCTGTGTCTCCAATAAAATATTCTCAAAATAATATAATTTACATCACTCGCAAATCAAACATGTGACAATATCACTCACTTAATCATTTCCAAGTTGCATTTTTAACATAAATATTACAGAAATGGAATACGGCTCTCAGTTTTTGAATTATTACAATATAAACGAGGTTCTACTTAGCTCTTCGACACAACAATATTGTTAATTACCTGAAAGGTGTGCTACTTGTTTCCAGCTGAGCAGCTCACTTCCTCTTAAATACATCTCATTGGGTAACTCAGTTTCTATAGGCCAAACGCAAATAGAATGGAGACGACTTTTCCCTCCTGAATACTGACACATTCCATAGCACTAGGAGATTTATTAATTTGTAGTGGTATAATAAATACAAGAAGTTATCTTTTACTCTTAAATATTTTATTCTGTAAATCAATAAACTTTGACAAATATATTATAATAATTGAGGGGAAAATTTATTTGCTTACAGTACTTGTACCTCTTACACTTTTCAGGTGAGCATCTCATCTCTGTGTTGACAAACACAATAACTGAATCTTCTTAATCGTAAATAATATCTTATTGCAAACAATCGTGTAATAAACTTTGAAAATTCTACAGGTAATAATTAACTTATTCATAGAGTTAATATGCTTACAATTGTGTACACATAAACCATGTAATGCTTAAACTGGCACACTTGAATATATGTGTTTCTTTCTGTCATAATACCTTCACTATTAAATAGATCCTTCCTACAATTTTGCTTAAAGTATAGTTAAATTCTTTGTAAGGAGTTTGTGCTATTTATCTCTATAGTAACTAATACAAAATTTGTGATACGTTTTCAAATTTTAAATTGCTCATGAAGAAATTAATTACACAGATTTAGTTGCAAAATATCAATGGTTAACAATTGATATATACACTACACAAAAGAGGATACAGTGCCTGAAATGTGTATGTCCATTACTCTGGATTTCTCATTTTGAATTTTTCAGGAGAGTTGTCGAATTATTTACATGTTCTTAATAGATAACTCCTATAGCTTTTACCTATATTCCACCCAAAATTTTGATATTCAGATTTTGGCAGAAATACGGGTTTTTTAAATTTATTGTGAGCAAAGCTTCAAGTTTTAAATTTATGGCAATTGAAAAGTCATCCATTTAATAACATCATGCGTTGCTCAGAAACATCACAGCATTTGCCAATTCCGTGCCGCAAACAAATCTTTTGGCTCCAATAAAACTTGTATGTATCAAACGCTTTAAATCATGTACAAATTTGCTTTTGACGAATTGTCATTGTTCCGACATTGTTATATGAAAGTGAGGTGTAGCAATTAACAAAGAGAGACCAGACAAGGTGTCAGGCATAGGAGAGAAAGCTCCAAAATTCGTAGCATGATGAACTTTAAATTGTATAAAATAAATAAATACAGATATAAGAACAGGTGTAGATATATTTGGATTGAATTGATACCTCCTGTAATATATTTGGAAGATGTACAGAATATGTAAGAGGGCAAATAAGTTAAGAGATTTTGCAGAGATAAAAGCAACATTAAAATTATTCTTCAAATTTGATTTTGTTCTTTTGTTTACTGTTGCAAATACGACTAAAATTGTTATTCAACATAAACCATATAGTCAACCGGACAAAGAAATAGCAGTGAAAGGATGAACTAGACAATGAAAGCTACTGAATGAGCTAGATCCAATAAAATCCGAAGATTTACTTAGGATAATTCATAATGGACAGCAAGAAGCTGAATTCTATTGTTTCTTACCAGAACCGATGGGCTTTTTAATTGCTTAGTGCGTTGTTTTATATATTATTTAATTATCATCTTTGTTTCTAACTTTCTCTACCACGCACATAGTAGGTAAAGGAGGTATTGCATTACTCCCAAAAATTGAATTCATCCTGCTTAAAAGTTAAAATTAAATAAGAATTATCATGTGAGTTCATAGAGCTATCCTGCAAATCATCTCAACTGTTCTTGAAGAATCATTCTTTGTTTAAGAGTTCTCCTCTTTGTGATGTAAAAAGGTATTTACACCGACTTAATTAGGAACATCTAGAGCATAAAGTATTTTGATCTGAGCCATAAAGACTTTAACAAACATCTGTTTTATTTTATTCCCAAAAGCATGCATAAATAATGGTAATAAACTCTTTAAGCAAACAGAGGATAGAGATTTTGTAGCTACAATCGATCTTGATTATCCAGAATGAACCTACAATTGACATTTATCAAATACACAGATGTATATTGTGATATAGTGGCTCAATTTTTCAGAAGTTGCAGAGCAATCAAAATGAAATTGGGTTTTACTTATCAATGCTTTTAAACTGTTCATTTTAGTTGTGGAAGTAAACAGAGATAATTGGCTATCTCTAAAGCACAGGAAGGGCTATGACCAGATAGCCGGAAGATTCTGCACGATTCCGCTTCTAGACTCTAAAAGGGTTTTATAAAGAGTGGCTCAGATTCTGTTGAGCCTGTGGAGGTAAATACAGATAAACAAATCACCTAAATTGACACATTATTTTGAGATATGTTAGAAATGTGACATTGCACTGTTTTACATTCTGTGCAGGTCAGATTGCTAGGCATTTCTTAACTAATTTCGGTATATCTCTCACGTGGTCTAGGAGTGATATGCTGACCTTTGGCTCCGGAAGTCACCGGAGAGTGATGAAATTTATCGGACGTAAAATACTGTCGCGACGACGCACACAAAATGTTCGGTGCAGGGAGATAAGCGCGAATTGTGTACACAAAGAGCCTGCAGTCAAAGATAGCGCGTGATAAAGGACTTGCCGGCACGGATAGAGTTTCCCGTCCAGAAAATTCTAGTGATATCTTGATTGACAGAGAACAGTCGAATTCTTGTTTATTCCAGAATTCTCTGTAATTATCAATGAGGTATTTAAGGCAGCGACGACTCTCCAAGAGTCAGTCGTAAACAGAGCAGTAGTCGTAAACTGTTAGAAAACAGATGTAACGAGAGCTGATGTAGTAAACAGATGGAATCAGAACGCTGTTGTGATCATCGACCTTGATATATTGCGATTGTGTATGTGACGTAATTCTGTTACGTAAGACTTGAACAGAGTGTATTTATACGGAAATGAAGAGCATTTTGAATTTCTGCAAGTTCATCTTTTAATTCTACGAACCTACAAAGGCATGGCGTAACAGCAGCATGGCGGAAATTGAGCAGTGTTAAGTTTAATAGGTTAATGTAGTTTAGTACAAGTTTCATAAGTGTTTTATTTCAATTTATTTTTAATAATTATTTTTCCAAAATGTGGGCATATCTCTCAGAACCAATAACAGACAAAGTATCCACCGATGAAGGAGCACGTGTTATTTGTGGTGCCAGTTCCATGCAAGGATGGCGAAAAACACAAGAGGACGCACATAACTGCATCCTGGAATATGATTCAGAAACATCGTTTTTTGCTGTTTACGATGGTCATGGTGGCCATGAAGTAGCAAAATACAGTGCAGAACATCTACCAGAGTACCTGAAAACCTGTGAAGCGTACAAGAAGGGGGACTACACTCAAGCTCTCAAGGATGCCTTCTTGGGATTCGAGGCCATGCTTACTACACCAAAAGTTAAAAAAGTTCTCAGACAGATTGCAAACAAGAGAAAGGATGATCCAAACTCTGCTTCAGATGAAGATGAAGAGGAAAATTTTAAAAAATTTTATAAGAAGCGAAAATGCCTCTAGAGCAAGTGATGGAAAAATACCAGAACGATGTTAACCCAAAGACTGAGAAGCTGAAAATAGAAGACAGTAAACCACCTGTTTCACCATATCTTAGGGCTCAAAAATCATGCGAGAGCAGTGCTTCCTCGTTCAAAATGAAAGGAATTGGCAGTGGTGATACTACAGAAACCAATACCAGCAATGGTGAATCCGAGGCACATGATGAGTGTACAGATGATGCAAGTGCGTCAACCGAAGTAAGTGACAGTGATAAGAAAAATGAAGTAGATGGAGAAGTGTTACACGATGAGAAAGAACAAGATAACGGCTGTGATAAGGATGAGTCATCAAAGCCACACGAGAATGGAGAAATCGCAGAAGCAGAAAATAAAGGAAAGGGCAAAAGGAGTGAATCTAAGCCAAAGGTGGAGAAAAAAGGATCTTCATTACGTCTACGCAACGCTAGCACTTTGTATCATAGTCTATTAGGATCAGAGGAACAGAGCGATAGCGACTCGGATGATGAAGGTGATGAATCATTTGATGCAGCAGATAACAGTAATGATGAAGAGGAGGAGGAAGATGGTGTAGGAGAGGAAAATGAAGAGGGAGATAGTGCCCTAGATGAAGATGATGATGAGGAGGAGGAAGATGATGAAGATGAGAACATGATGATGACTTTGCTTTAAAAATGACCGAAAAGCCTGGCTGGGATAGTGGCTGTACAGATGTTGTGGCATTGCTAAACGAAAGAGAACTGTACGTGCCCAATGCTGGAGATTCCAGATGTATCGTTTGCAGGAAAGGACAGGCTATTGAAATGAGCCTGGATCACAAACCAAAAGACGAAGCTGAAATGAAAAGGATAGTGAAGGCTGGAGGGAAGGTGAATGTCGATGGCAGAGTAAATGGTGGCCTCAACCTCTCCAGAGCATTGGGTGATAATGGATACAAGCAAAAAGATGGTGTTCCACCTGAGGAGCAGATGATCACAGCCCTACCTGATGTTCGGATATTGATGACTGATCCAGTCGAAGATGAATTCATGGTTTTAGCCTGTGATGGTATATGGAACTTCATGTCAAGCCAGGATGTTGTGGATTTTGTAAGACCGAGAGTTTTGGAAGGAAAATTGAAGTTATCACAGATATGTGAAGAGCTGTTTGACCACTGCCTGGCACCAGACACACTCGGTGATGGTATTGACTTGGACAACATGACAGCAGTGGTAGTGAAGTTCCAGCCATCTCTGGGAGAGATAAAATCTGGTGTCAAACGTCCAGCATCCACTTCACAAGAAGAGGGAGATACCAACAAACGTCCCAAGACAGAAGTCTCTGCAAGTAAAGAAGAAGGAACCTTAGTGTGATACATTGAGTGGTGTCGAAATGTGCCTCAATTATGATATAATCTACACAAAAAACAAAAGAACATTAACCAGCGTTTGCACCTAGTACTCGTTTCATATTGACGTTTCACCAGAACACATTTTTTGCACAGCTCAGAATGCAGATACTTGCTAAAGCACCTATCTATAAATATACATGTTTGACAAAGTGGGCACATAAGTTAGGTGCTAGGAGAAGAGTTTTAAAAAAGGAAACTGCATAAAACTGGTTTTGTCACAGTTTATTTTTTTATTAGTCCAGTTCTAATGGATTATTCTGGGGATAAATGTTGATTTATCTACCAGTATACATAATTTGATAGGAAAAGAATTAAAAAAGGCACAATACTTAACATGGTTTCACCCTGAACGAAAGGATAGTGATTTCGTTTTATATTGTCGCCCTGGCAGCAGACTCGCGAAGCCGAAGCCGAAGCCAGTGGAGATTCGGAAAACTTCGGAACCAATCGTTACCGGTAGCGACAGACAGTTGAGAGTAGTTGTTGGAAAAATAAACAGTTTGAGGTAGCTAGCAAACTGTAATGGTGACGAATGTATTTGCTAGGAAAATAAAGTGTAGTTTTTGTGTTTCGTAACCTCGTTTTATCATTTCACGAATCCACAAAGTCACAACTGGTGTCAGGAAGCGGGACAACAACATCACCGAAGATTATGGCCATGGAATCGGTATTGGAAATGCTTTTGCAGAAGATCAACGAATTAACAGCGAAGTCGGAAGCGGCAAATAACAACTTGGCCGCGAAAATGAACGAGTTAACAACAAAAACAGAAGCGGCAAATAACAACCTGGCCGCAGAGTTGAAAGAAATAAAGACCGAATTCACCACAGAAATGAAGGCAGCGAACGACAGTCTGGCCACGGAAATGAAGGAGGCGAACGAGGTCCTCGCCGTCAAATTTGAGGAACAGTTGGCCGGCGTGAGGGATGACGTGACTGAGCTGGGCAAGCGGATGGGCCAAGTGGACGAGCGCGTCGAGGACCTGGCGAACCGCTTCAATGACCTGGAGGGAAAGGCCGACAGCAGCGTCAAGTCCCTGAACGCCATGGTGGAGGACGTCGTCGGCAGGAGACTGAAGGGTTTAAAGGCTGACGCATCGGGACGCAACACAACATCGGCGGGCGTCAAACAATCCGAAATATGACGGCGCGTCAACATTCGAGGTCTTCTGCCGCCAGTTCGACACAGTGGCCAAGCACAACAAATGGTCACCGGAGGAGGAGGCCACACAGTTAATAGCCAGCCTCTAGGGACGGGCCGCGGAAGTCCTAAACGCGGTGCAGACGACGGCGGCACCCAAGGACATCTGGGAGGCCCTGGAGAATCGCTTCGGGAACCACCGCTTAGCCGCAGCATACCGCAGCCAGCTAAGGGCAAGGTCGCAGCAGCCGGGGAGACGCTGCAGGAGTTCGCCATAGCGATCGAGCAGCTTGGCTAGCAAGGCCTTGGTTGACCTGCCACTGGAGTTCGTATCCCGGGAAGCCGCCTACAATTTTGTCGACGGGGTACGGGACACGGAGATTCGTCTGCGCCTAATGCACGGCGATTATAAAACCATCCACGAGGCGCTGACAGCGGCATTAAGGATGGAGGCGGCCAAAGTAGCATCTATCCTGACGTCGAGAACGAGGAGTGTCCGCTACGCCGGAGAAAGAAGACCAGCTGTGGGACGCCGGCGAACACCTAGTGGCCTGTGTTGGGGGTGTGGACAGCCCGGACACCTGCGGAGAGACTGCCCACACCAGGAAGAGCAGCCGGAAAACGAGTAAGGCCCGGCGTGGAGAGGGGCACGTCGGCGCCATTACCACCATCCCCTCGAGTGACAATCCGCGCCGTCAGCCCGCAGATGGATGACAAACTCATCGCGGTCGGTTGGGTAAGAGGAAAGCTGTGCCGCGTGCTGGTGGACACCGGGGCGGCCGTGACCATCATCAGACCTGACGTGGCGAAGGGTTTGCCGACGAGGAAACCAAGCCGACCATACCAGCTTGTGACGGCATCGGGCGACACCATGCTTGTGCAGAAGGAGGCCCTGCTGGAGCTGAACTTTGGACGGAGTGCCGTGCGTCTGTGGGTGTTCGTCGCGAAGGTGGCTGAGGAGGTGATTCTGGGACTGTATGCCCTCAGGAGCCACGAGGCGACGGTCGACTTCGGCCGGAAGGTCCTGAGGCTCAACGGAGAAGAGGTTATACTCCGTCAACCAGAAGAGCGCCTTGGAATTTGCAGGGTCGTCTTGAGCGAAGACGTGGTTGTCCCCGCGAGGAGCGAAGTGATAGTGACGGCGCGACCGGAATACCAGACAGCAGGTGGGGTCCAGAGGCATCAGGAGTACGACTTCACCTCGGAACATCGCAGAGGGAAGAGTCACGGTAACGCGGATGCTATGTCCCGAAGAACCTGTCCGGAAGAGTGCGGCCAATGCACAAGAGTGGAGGGGAAGGAGCGTGCCGCAGCAGTTGGAGTAGTCACGGCAGTGCCTGCGGATGGCTGGGATAGCGCAGGCCTGAGGAGGGAGCAGCTGGTGGACGCAGACTTGGGGCCAATCTTGAGGGATGTGGAGAACCTGGTGGACCACCTCCACGACATGCACGAGATGGCTCGCCAGAACATCCAGAAGGCGAGCGACCGCATGAAAACCCGCTACGAAGGCGCTGTTCGGGACGACCAGCCTTGTGGAGGGAGCAGTGTCGCCCTGGCGGCAGACTCGGAAGCTGAAGCCGAAGCCGGTGGAGATTCGGAAAACTTCGGAACCAATCGTTACCGGTAGCGACAGACAGTTGAGAGTAGTTGTTGGAAAAATAAACAGTTTGAGGTAGCTAGCAAACTGTAATGGTGACGAATGTATTTGCTAGGAAAATAAAGTGTATTTTTTGAGTTTCGTAACCTCGTTTTATTATTTCACGAACCCACAAAGTCACAATATTTATAAAACATAAAAACCTCAAGTTTGGTAAAGAGGCGTCCTAGCAAAATTCAGTGGCATTTGACGACAAATATACAGTGTGACGCTCAGAAGTAAAGGGGTCGAAGAGAATCATTAAATAACAGTTCAATACCAATTTGAGGAAAACTTGGTTTCCAGTCAATCGAATTTCGTCATTCGATACTCCTATTTGGAAGTTTTAGATTAAGAAATCAGTGCTCAATTAATGTATAGCACACAGGTGCTCCATAATGCAGAAAGATGAATTCATGTTCATCTAGCTGAAGCAGATTTGCAGCTCTTAATAATTGTGATATTGTTGAGCAAAATATCTTTGTTTACCATTGTGATCTAGCATAGAATCAAGAGCCGCCCTACAAGAGATAATTTCATGAACTGCAATGTAGGGTTGATGTAGACGTTACCAAACTGGCAGGTGTGTATTTTTCTATGCTTTGTAGCGGTTACTTGCCTATTTATAGTAACCAATATTTAAAAGTGTATTTCATTGTAATAGACAGTCCTCTAATAATATCAGCATCTTAGTAGTTCTCCCTATAAATAACACCCAGAATTTAAATTTCGACCCGGATCATTCTTCAGTAAATTATATATAAATTTTGGAAGGAACAATTTCTAAGGGCCTTCCCAGAAAGTTTAGGATAACTACTTTCTTTGAAAGGAAAGTACCATAAATTGTTTGGAGTTTAACAGTGCTTTTTCCTCTCAGGTAAACTGCTCACACACAGACACACACACACACACACACACACACACACACACACACACACACACACACACACACACACACACACACACACACACACACACACACACATGGAGCTTCTCTTAAAACATTATTGGGGATATGAAATTCTTGTGAAATATGAATATCATACTTTTGAGTGGAATAGTTTCTTATAATTATAATATAAATAATATTAATAATCAGGAGCAAGAGTAATCTGTCAAAATTTGGCGATGTTGTTTGAAACACGAGTTTCAACTCATCTGTCATATGCAAATGAGTTGCCTTTTTAATTAAATTATGAGTTTTGGTGACTGGGAAGCTGCGAATGAAACATTAAGGGAACTTTCAGATATTTTTGCGCTTTTACGAATCCCTTAAGCAGCTGCTGTAAAGTGTTACAAACAGCAGCCCTCCGAATGTGGCTCATTAACCTACTAAATAACATTTCCAAAACTGTGGTTCTTATCTTACGAGGCGTGTCCGTAAAATAAGGTCTCCAACTTTATTTAATATAGAAAATATTTTTACTGTCAATTACGGAAAGGCGGAACTTACAGCAATTTTTCAACGTATTCACTACTGTAATCGATGCACCTTTGCATGCGCTGTGTTAGTTTTTGTACACCCTTGTCACAGCACTCTCCCGCTAAGTTGCGCAGGTAGCACTCAACCTCGTTTTTCAAATCATCATCGGTCTGGAAATGTGTTCCAACCAGGTATGACTTCAAGTCAGGAAACAGATGATAATCACTAGGTGCTAACTCTGCACTGTAGTGGGGATGGATGAGATTGTCCCATCCAAACTGGGCCAGGAGGATTTTAGGGATCCACCTCGCACACACCTTGGATAATGCAAATGTTCGGTCAAAATCTTGTCAATCGTAGTCTTTCTGACTTCAGGGATAAGTTCGCACAGCTCGAGAACTGTCACACGCCGATCTTTAAGCATTTCCTGCTCCACTTTTGCAATTGTTTCGCCTGATACCGAAGGCCAACCAGAACGCAAATTTTATTAATAAAAATATATATCTATGTATATAGATATATATTTTTTCTTTTTTTCTTATTTAACCGATTTTTTATTATTCCCATTTATTTTCTGATCTGTTTTCCTAGTTTCACAAATATTCACTATATACATAAACACCCATGCCCAAGGCGGGACTCGAACCCGCGACCCTGTACGCGGCAGAACGCTAGAGACATACGCCTTAGCGACCATGGCTACGAGGGCCAGCAAATCATGGACATCTGTACGTCCATCTTTGAACTCTCTGACCCACTTTCGAAAGGTTTTGACGTCCATACACCAGAGCCCATAGACTTGGCATAAATGACGATGAATTTCAGTAGGGTTAATGCCCTTGGCACTCAAAAAACAGATCACTGCACACAACTCGCACTTGGCAGCGGAAGTGATAGGAAGCTCCAACGCAAATGGCTGCCCAGCCAAGACTAATGGTTGCAACGGTTTCGTTGTGGTGGGGATTTGAAGGGATGAAACCCAGCAACACGCCAGTGTTGCAGGATCTCACCTAATAGCCTTCCTCACTACTCCAGCGCTTTGGAGACCTTAGTTTACGCACACGCCTCGTATTACTCTGTATGTGCGGGAGGGCCGCTATTTCAGCCCACACTATATTCTTTGCGGCCTTGGGTGCTTCGAAGATTTGAGCAAGGCTCTTTTTATGCAAGAACTCCCTAAAATCCGCAAAAGTCTCAAGCTCTCCTTTACCTTTTGTTTTTGCATTGTCACTACCATTAACATGTCTGTTCAAATATATATTATAAGATCTATCCGCATCATAAACCATATTGGATTCCTTTGGAAACAGTTCGTTCAGGAGTTGTTCATGTAGCTCCTTGTCATTTTTTTCTGCTGGTATATTCTTTCTTCGACAGTATAAAATGCTGGAAAGGGACATTTCCTCTCTTCTGGAACTTCTCTATTAATACGTGCTTCTAGATTTATTGTTGAAAAAAAAAGGATTTACTAGTATGCTATTTCGACGCCATGTCAGTAGCATATGCAGAAGTTTTCCTTTTAAGTATATTGCATGGCTGAGGCACGAGGATGAGCTTAGCTGTTCTGTCCCTTATATCCTACAAAAGTCCTTTTGGCAGCGGTAAACCTGATGTGAATATTTTGAGAGGCACTGCAGGAGTGGTCAGGTGTTGTACTGATTTTAGCGCCAAGGGTTGGTAGTTGATACTAGAAGGACACACTTTTGAACACGCATGCCATATTTCTCTAGGCTTTCTTCCACAAACGCTGTGTTTGCTGATTTTTCGTGGTGTTCAGAGCCTGCGCTAATTCTCCTTTTCGTCCTACTCAGGGATGAATACTTCTCCGCCAATAATGTTGCTGTTGGCGTTTGATGCCACTTTGAGGTCTCTGTCGATAAGAGCGTCACGTCTCATGTTACTCCTTCCTCATTATCACTATCAACTTTTTAGAGTTAGTTGATCTGTTATAACGTACCTTGGTGTGAAGTCAGGAGCCACAAGCCTCCACTCCTAATTTGTATTCCTTTGAATAATGGAGTTGCTGGAGGGGTACCACAAGCTGGTTAATTCTTCAGGAGTGGGAGCGGCAGGAACAAGGATACCAGCGGACCTCTTCTTCTCCAGCTGTAAAGATTACAGCTGCTTCAGGAAATCTATAAGGCAAAAATTTATAAATTTTAATATGCTTAGTTTTTAAATTGCACCGGGTTATCATTGTGTGGATATGTTTTTACATTATCGTATATTAATTAATAGAGAAATTTTTATGGCATATCCGCAAATGTTTTCTCTGAAGAAGACAAAATTTCGGGATAATTGTCAAAAGAAGTGCAGAAGAAACTACAAGATAAGTTTTAAAATACGTCAGTGTAGGTATTTTGAAGTGTAATCCACATATTTAAAAATAAAATGTCTTCTCCCATATTTGGCAACTACAATTCTTTTAAGTAGACAAAATGTTTTACATACTCCTTGTAATTGTGGATCAGGAAGTATTCCAACGTCATTAGGAAAACAAACATTGTAGTAACAAGGCAATGTAGAAATATTTTCTTTTTACGGTTTCAAAATGATATGTCATTTTATGGATGAATCAAATGACATCTCCCGCTTTCGGCCCCTTCCCAGGATATCTGTAAGCACGCAAAGGTATGGGAGTCGGTTGTATGAAAGTGGAACTTCTAAATATATCTGTTACGAATTCTGCCATCTGCTATCAATTCAACTCTGATCTGGATACACTTCGTATTCTCTCAACTTTCCGACACCGGGCATCCCTCAAGGGTATAGACACAAGAGGTCTTCTATAAGTTGAAAGTTTGGCATAGTGAATTTAGTATTTATTTACTAATGTACTTTAGGAGAAATATAGACCTCTATTATTTCAAATTAAAACCAAATAGTTTTAGAGCACATATATCAGTCCGCTAGGAACAAAGTAACTGTTATTAGAAAATATTACTATCAAAAATAAACAAGCAGGACATGAAATTTGTTGCAATTAGAAGCAAACTTTAGTTTCGTTAACAAAAACATAACTGATCTCACTGCTCAGTTGCTTGGAAATTAATTACTGAAAGTTGAACGGAGGAATAGGCTACTGAAAACAATTTTATGTTATTTTACCTAAGTGCTGCAGTTAACGCTCCCAGTCTTGCTATCTTGCACAGTTGACTCCGTGCTCGCTCATGCAAACATCAGGGTTATTGAGGTATTGGAGGTTTCATTTATTATATATTGCGAAATATTTATATAATTTGGAACACAGCAAAAATGACACAAAAATTAAAGTCATGGACGATACATGAATAGGTTTCGAAAATGGATTTCAATAGAGAGTAGATATACACTATCTAAGGTACTGAAAGTAAAGCTGTAACGCAAAACTTTTAACATGATACACGATAATTTTTGGGAGGTTTCTGCTACTACTCCTCCAGTTTATTTGCTGCTGCTGTCAATACATTAAGAGATCTCTTGCACGTAGCTGAGATTAGGACTGCTGAGGAACCTTTTCTGCTTCGTCTGGTGTCTGCTCTCCTCTTCATTTTTGCAACGTGCGAGATTTGCCAAGATGTAACTTAAGTATGGAAGAAGATAGTTTCGCCTCTTCTTTGACCTTGTACTTTTCCTTTTCAGGAATCATAGCCTCCGTAGATGGTTCATTTGTCCTATTATTGGGAAAATCCTCAATCATTCTATCACTACCGGCAATTAAATCTGCATGTGTAAAAATACAAGGCTTCAACGGAAATATTCTTCTTACCCTAAACACAATTTCTGCTATCTCACATGCCTATTTCTTGAGTTAGGTCTTACCAAGCACTTCGGCGATGTGCACTCAGTACTGGATGTACATTTCTCTACGTGTACCTGCTCAGAGTAATAGGTTTTCAAATGGCTCATGAAAGTTTTTTCCAATGGTTGAATCTTGTGTAAGGAATTACGAGGCAGGCAGAAAATGCTGTCATAGTTCTCACGTGAGAGGTTTAGGATATCCAGGTTTCTGCAGTGGGTATGAAGCCCAAGAAGAATCAGAAGCATCGGTGATGTAGCTGTTGGCTTCATCTTTCTCAGGAAAACTTGAAACAAACCTTAAAGGATTGTGTTTGAACAAATCCAAATGAATGGCATGCAGGAAATGGACCAATTGGAATTGCAGGAATTGGAGCTTGAAATGAATTAGCAGCTTTTACCATATATGATGCAGCATCCGTCAACAACAGGAGTACGTTGTCATGTAGAATGCCATTGGGGTATATTAAACCCAAAGACCTATCAAACACCTTACTAATTGTTGAAAAATTAACTTTTTCCAACTGTTCACAATTTATTAGGAATTGTTCTCCTGGACCATCCTCTGCCATTGTGCCCACCACAACTTTTGCCACGTAACGGCCTAGTGAGTCTGTACATTCCTCTATGCTTACTCAAATATTTTCCCTGACACTTTCTTCTGATTTCCTGTATTGCTTTCTGGTAGCACTTGCTCACGTAATTCTTCCTTAGTGTTGAAGAGTCTGGTATAAGCTTTCCAGTATGCTTTTCTAGAAAAGCGCGTAACTCTGGATTACTCAGTTTGTTCAAAGGAATATCAGCACAAATGAAGCTTCACAGAGTTCTTCAAAGAAAGGTGAACCTGAAGAAGAGCAAGCTTCACCAAGTAACATCTCGTGTGCTGTTCTTTTAGCTTCAAGCAGCCGTAGTCCTCGAATTTGTTTTTCTCTCTTCACATGCTGGTCTATAGTAAACTTCTTTTCAGCTGCCACTCGTACTTCACATAATTTGCAGAAAAGTATATTCCCATCTGTGGAAAAAACTTTTTCACCATAAAGTCTAACAAACATTTAATTTATTTGCAACGTTTTGCTTTAGTTTAGGCATGATGATTTGTCAAGTTCACACCACAGTTCTTTACAGTGTTTAAAAGATACCTCTCTGCACTGCTATTCAGAAAGGATTTGCAGACACAATGAGCTTTGACCCTTCTGCTTACGAATGCACCCACCTGATACTTGTCCTTAGGAATGCAGCTACCTGCTACTTGTGAAGTAAGTGAAACAGAGTGTATTGCGCAAGTTCTTAGCGGTCCTTAGAAGTGGAGGAATGTAGTCTTTGTCCCGTTTGCTGGAACCCAAGGTAATTTTACCTCTAGTACTATTTGGGGCAAAGTAAAACAGTTTGCTTAGTAATTAAATGTAAAGCTTTGCTCTTGAAAACATAAAAATAAATTGCATCTAAGGTATATTTTAACACGCTTAATTATAACAAAATACACCCAATAGTATTAAAATGTCCAAAAATGCAATAATAATCTAAAAAATGCCCTATCTCACAAACATTTACAAAAATGCAAAAAATGCCCTAGCAAAAAGGATTAAATTATCGAATTTTACTATGAAACACATTTATATGTAACCCACTTTTAATTTGGGCTTACGAAAAAAAAGCATGCAAAGTCATTGAAATCCTGGCCCTAGTGATTATATAGCATACCCTAGTAATGAATTGTAATAAAATATACAGAAGATATACAGATAAACATTTTGTATACGTACTATTAAAGAAGTAAGGTATTGCATTCTCATAAAGTTCTTTACCCACTCTTCTGCAAGCTATTCTTAAAAATTCATATTATCTAATTTTTCATAATCCATATAAATATTTACAAATATTCATTCACTTCAAGTTCCATTTTAGCTACATGGAGTATATAGAAAGTTTAAGGAAGTAAAAACTTAAAAGGCAAGTCCGTAAACAATGCTCTTAAAATTTGATTTACTCTATAGCAAAGAAAAAAGAACTTTTGATCTATAAACTGTAAACATTTAAAAAGTCAGACCAACAGCCACAAATTACTCGGAAATCAGAAATACTGCGTAGCTAATATTTAAGAAAACTGTGACACCGACTTTTGTTTTAAATATTATAGTGTGATTTTTACGGTTTACAATATATACATAATTACCTGATATTAGGGAAGATTTCACAGGCTATTCGCAGAAACTTCGCGGTTTACATTTTTTTAAATATAAATATAAAGAACAGATGGTCAGAGAAATTGAAAACAAGAAAAGGCTTCTATATAGAGCGTAGCTTGATGCGCAGGTATCCAGTCAACATCAAGTTTAGTATTCATCCGCCAATTAGTTTGAAGCTTTATTGTTGTCGGACATGTTCCCTTGGATACACACCCAAGAACTCTTCTACTTTATTTTTCTTTTAGGTAGGAAGGTTTCAGGTGATCCCAAAACGGTCCTCGAAGAACCCTGAAAGAGACCACCAGATAAGAAATGATGTGAAACGATAATGGAGGGACGGGAAAGTCAGGAATGTAATTAACCTACCCAGTTTTCACTTAGCGACCCGGGAAACCCCCGAAAAACCCATGGATCAGGTAGGTTGGCCACAGGAATTGAACCCAGGCTCCCGAATGCGGGCCACAGACAAAACCGCCTGAGCTATCCCGCTCGGTAGAAAGATGTTAATAGAACTTTATTTATACGTAATTCGTAGTTATATGTATTAAATTTCAGTGAAATACAACTGAGGTTTACGTAATTAAATGAGATACAGCATATGCACCTTAAACTCGAAATGCATTTCCTTATCGCTTCTGTCGCAAGCTGAGCGGGCGCAAAAACAAAAACAAAGACGTCTTCTCTAATACGTTTGAGGCCAACAGTGTCGTAGCAATAAATGAAAAGTAAGGATAATTTTCGGTATCTGGCGTTTACTGTTGAACAGTGGTTAAGTTCCTTTTAATCAGCAATAGAGAAAAGAAAAGGGAAATGCTATACGCTAGATCAGAAGGTAAAATACATAGAAGAGCTGACACTTATGCAGAAAACCAATTGCGACTTGGGAGCTGCTTATACACGCTGTGTATAGTCATCAGTGACAGAAAACCCTTAAGAACACATTTACAGACAATTCACTCTAATCCTGATTCGAATTCGGGACCTCCAGAACAGGTGCTGTGTACGCGTTAAATCAGTACAAAATGTTGTAATGAAAATACTCTACGTTCATTAATATGGTTTGCAAAATGAGATGTATGCTTTTATTGCAACAAAATTGAAACAAGCGAAATTTACTAAACAGTGTAAAGACAGACCAATTTCTGAATAAAGTTTGTTTCGTATATTTGTTTATTGTTTGTAAGGTTTTATACAAACAGACCTCCTGTATTACTGATACGTGATCCAAACCTCATTTGTAAGTAATTCTAAGCTATAAGAAGTCCTTTCTCTTTCACTTGATATCAGGTTCAACTACACACACACACACACACACACACACACACACACAAACACACACAAACACACACACAGACTGAAGATTTCTCTGATTGGTCATTTTAGTGCACGAATAAAAATATAGTACAGTGCGATCAATGGAAACCTGAACCATAATTTCCCTTTGAAAGCTTGTAGAATGTAGAAATTTGTTTAATGATCTCATTGATACGACTGTAGACACTGACATTTATATGGCTATCTTCAATACATTTGTGTAGCAGCTGGATGATATCAAATTGAGAGAAGGTTATTTCCAGCAAGATGGAGCATCGAGCTATACATCCAATGACACCATGGAACTTGTAGCGAGTTTCTTTGATATTCGAATGATCTCAAAATTCTGTGGCCCCGCAGATCCCCTGACTAAACCCTGCCGGATTTTTTCTTGTGGGGGATTTAAAAACAGAGCGTACAAGAATAGGCCACGGGCAATTGATGTTCTCAGGGTATCCATTCGAACCGAAATAACTAACATTGGCGAGGATACTCTGTAAAACTTCAGAGAATATAGTGAGACGAGTGCAAACATGTATAGATGCTGGTAGAGGACACATCCAACAATTTTCTCTGAGATGTAAATAGTGTAATGTAATCTCCCAATTGTGTATTATGTTCTCCCAAAGTTGCACGTGTGTCCTACTATTGGTTCAAAAGTTATGGCCTATTGAAATGGTTCAAGTTTATGTGGATCGCACTAAACATAACTGGCGTCAGATGCTGATAAGTTCGTATTTAAACAAGATAGGTGAAATTATTGGATTAGAAGGTCTTTAAAACTGCTTCCTGAGTATAGAAATATCGATTGTCTTATTGAAATGGTTCAGGTTTATATGGAATAATGAAAGCTAGAGTTAGATTAGTAGGGAGCTTTAGCAACTGGCCCCCAAATTGGATCTTTCGTGCATATACGCCGGAGAAGCAGATGACACTAAGGAATTGCAGGAGAGCTATGCGTGGCAGAAATGGGCAGAGTTCCCAAACAATTTACAATTTAACCACGGTGAATGTGAGGCGCTAGTTCACTACATATGTATATTGAGAATAAGAATGATTTCTCTGATTATTTAAGTACAGTATATGAATAAAATGAAAAGCATAGAAACTCGTAACACACACTCTAACCCCTGTATATACATCTTCAACTCTGGTATATGAAGCATACCGACTAATCATTACACCTTTGGGAAACTTGTCATACGATCTGTGATTAATTCTCTATTACTTTAATCGATATTTAAAAGGACTCTTACGCCCTTAAATTCATCACATAAAATGTATGCTATGTCTATGAGCTGTTTTATGATCTGTTTTATGGTTATAGAATGACTAGCATGACGATGCTAATGACGCTCTGTAATAGCTCTAAGATATAAAACCCTAATAAATACAACCTGCATCATGTAAATGACCAGTACATGTAGAGAAAGAGGTATCAAAAATGTAGAGCTGACAGGAGAATCTGACTGAACTTTCTTGGCTTTTTATCGAATGGATTTACACAAATATATATGAATATATACGAATATAATAATTTGTAACTTAAAACTTCACTTATAAGGAATAATGAAAGTTTTCTTATAGCTTGACCAGTATCGCGATCTCGCGAAAACATCTCTCACATCACATCAACAACTCGGTTGTCAAGATCACTTCACCTAAGATTACCATGTTTTCGCCAGTACTAGCAAAATCTGAAAATGAAACAAATTAAAAAACAGAATCGACTACCGGTATTTCAAAATTAATTACGCGATGTTTATTTTTTTAGGTAAATATCTTTTCCTAAAAAGAAGCACAAATGCTGCTTTAATTAATAGCTTTAATAAAGACTTAAGACATAAAAAATTGAAAAGTTTGAATATAAAAAAAACTGTTCATGATATCTTTACCCTTAAAAATATAAAAGACATTATAATCTTAAAAAATTTACTAACCATCCTTGGGTTAATAAATATTTTCAAATAATTTTTAAAAAATTAATTGTTCTTTCACACTAGCCCTGTGTAGGACGCACTATGAAAGGGTACAGCCAGACTGAAATATTCAATGCCATAGCCGGGATTTGAACCACGGATCTTCTGGTTTCCGTCCAGCCGCTCTAACCATTTGAGCTACTACCGGGAGAAACACGAGTCAGTTGGAGCATTTAATGTCATGTTGGCACGTTGGCCATAGTAGTTCAAATGGTTAGAGCGGCTGGACGGAAACCAGAAGATCCGTGGTTTAAATCCCGGCTATGGCATTGAATTTTTCAGTCTGGCTCTACCCTTAGAATTTTTAAAGAGTTTGGTATAACTTTAGCTCCTCAAAATAAATATAGTACTAAAAATTTACTGCATTACTCTAAAAAGATAAAATTCCTAATAGAAAAATCTGGTATTTATCAATTTAATTGTTTCGATTGTGATAAAGCTTATATTGTAAAGTCAAAACGTAATTTGGAAACCAGAACTAAATAACATTTTCGTAACATTAAGTACAAACAGACTGATAAATCGGCCGTAGCATATCATTTTTGGTCATTTAAATATGAAATAAATCCAGAAGTTAAATTATTAAAACAATTAAATGGTGCAGTATATATGATGGTTTGGGAAAATATATTTATTTTAAAAAACAAACATCGTGTAATTAATTTTGAAATACTTGCAGTAGATTCTGATTTTAAATTTGTTTCATTTTCAGATTTTGGTAGTACTGGTGAAAACATGGTAATCTTTGGTGAACGTGACCTTGAACACAGGGCTGTTTGCTGATGTGAGAGATTTTTTCACTAAATCGCGATCTGGTACAATTTATAATAAAACTTACATCATTTTTTATAAGATGAGTGAAGTTTTAAGTTACACATTATTATATTTGTATACATTTGTTTGCTTCACTGTTAATAACTTCATACTTTAGGTATATATGAATATTTTTCTCTAATGACAATACTCGGAAAGTTTCATAAGTATGGCAGACAGATATGTAAAAACGAATTTAATATCTTGTTATTACCTGAAAATTGCTGTTTATGATATATATTACTTGTATACTTCGTGAGATGTTGAACAGTGTTAGCGGTCTGCATACGGAAGACCATAGACTTTCAAACGAAGTAAACTATTCCTATTAATTTCTTAGATATCGTAATTTGAAAGCTAACTTTCTTTATTTACTGGAAATCAAATTTATATTAGTAAATATCTACAGTTATAAAATGTAACATGATGTCAATGTTTATTTAGTACTTCCTTCACTATTGATATTAAATTATTCTGAATCTTGTTTTATGTACTCGTATTAATTATTTATATGCATATCTTTCACCTGCCATAATTTAATGGCATTACTCATACATTTAGTGAACATAATATTTTATTTTCATTTTTATATTATAAAGTTGTGGAGTTCAAAAGTCATTTGTGAGAGATTTGTGCTAAATTTCAGTGTTACATCTACTTATATAGGAGGCATAGCTGAAGTTTTTAAAAATTCTTACTAATTATATTAACACATGTTTTTAAATCCTTGCCAGAATTAACACATCAAATAATGCATACAAGAATTCACTTACATATTGAGAGCAGTTCTAAGCTCTGTTCCATAAGATGAACAAAATTAAAATGTTACCAGCATAAATATATATTTTGATTCTAAAGAACGGTAAAGAAAACATTTTGAAACATCCGTCATTTGGTTAATGCTGTATCTTTTCTATTAATCAGATTATAACCTTAACGAGAAATATGTTTTACTAAATTTTAATATTAACTGGATATTCCAATTAATATTTATACAATGATAAGGGATAAGAGAAAACTAGCTTTTATACTTACAGCTTTTTGGAGCTTCTCTAGAAAATATGAAGAAAATTTAAGAAGTATCATACTTTGTAGAACATTTTGAACAAGTAAAGCTACACGGAAAAAACTTATACACACAACATTATATTCACACAATTTTCTGCTCCAATTCTTCAGCAAATTATTCTTACCAAAAGTTTCTACTATATATTACATTGTCATTTAGACAGAAAGTTTTAGAAATAAACTTTCCTTGAATGTACAATGGGAATAAGAGAATAAAGTAGGCTTAAAAAGGAGCTAAATATATTTTTATATTTGGTGGCTATGTGACACCACTGTAATTCCATTTTCTTTGAATGATTAAGTGATAAACGAACACAGAGCTATTAAACCCAAATGTCTATTTCAAAATTCAAGCTCATAACAAGGAAAATCTAGG
This sequence comes from Mantis religiosa, assembly GCA_030765055.1. NCBI lineage: Eukaryota > Metazoa > Arthropoda > Insecta > Mantodea > Mantidae > Mantis > Mantis religiosa. Next base: position 823,492 of record JAUKNK010000246.1, read on the forward strand.
AAATAGCATTCTCAATATAAATTTTGACATAAATTTTGTACTTGAATGAGATCCATAAGTTTTGTGTAGTGAGGGTTTCTCTATGTCGTATGGTTTATCACCTACGTAAAAGTCATTCTGAAAGAAGTCTTCAAAGATTCTTCACAGAAAATTTGATTTTTTTGTCATGAATTTATCTTAAACGTTAAGTATTTTAATAGAAATTGCTTACAGTTATTATTGAAGCCATCAAAATCTTTGACATTTCTTCCTTGTAAACGGTAGTGTGATGTAGTGCATTTTCTCTAGCATGTTTGTCTTACATCTGTGGAACACGCTGAAAAGAGAGCCAAATTAGATATTTAAACAGATTTTTGGGAAAGGCGTATACCTTCTAGTAACACATAACTAACATATTTGCACGCGTCTTTTTCTAAAAACGGATACAGGTATCTTATAACTTACATTTCCAGTTAAATCTGGCTATCGAATATTTGGGTGAAATGCAAAATGTACGTGGTAGGGTATTAAAACAATGATTTACATAACCTATATGTGGGCATACGAATGTTTTGCAGTAAGTAAACACAATATTTGGGTACGTGGATTTTACCTTCCGTTGCAGTTTATTGTAACTCCAAAGAAAATGCAATGCATTCTCTGTATAATACAGGAAGCAAAATCAGAAGCGAGAAATACTACTTTGGAATTATAAACAATAAGCTGATCTTTTGTACTGAGATATTTTAAAACTTCTGTAAAGTTATTTCTTAATTTGAATAACAATTACCATGAAATTTGATGGTCAATTCTTAAAACTATATCCATGAAAGTGAACTCTCATTTATGGCTACCCTTAAGTCATGCCTAGCATTAACCTACTTACTTCTATGGGTAGAGAACGTGTATCTATCAGAACCTTATTGCTGTGACCAGACAATTCTGTATGAGGCAATCTTACTAATGGAGTAACCTTGATATATAAGCCAGATATTGCAGGAAGGGTACTACGTCACTACGGCCAATTGTCCACCACTTATTGAATCATGAGTGTTCAAGTACATACATGGTGTATTCTAAACGTTAAAGTTACGTTAATCAGAGGAAATCTATTAATTTTATTTAACTTGTTTGATATATTCGAATAAAAAGTGTTAGAATATAATGACATTACCTTCTGTCCTCTCACAGTTGAGACAGACTCGCCCTCTGGTTTATTTGCGTTGAACTAGCACCACTTCAAGAGGAGTAAGGTCCTAAAAGGTCCTAAAGCAAATGAGTAAATTAAATCACTATGGTCACAAACCAAAGACGGGGTTGTCACAAATATCGCTACATATTTTCGAAGGCAAATTTCCAAATATAGTCAAAAGATATCAAAGCTGCTAAAGCATAACACAGAGAGCCTTAAACATCAAAAAGGAGCTAGCAGTACAGATCAATCTCACGTGGCTTTCTCTACTCTAGTACAAACGTTTCTTTAAATGTTTATTTCTCTATCTACTCCATTCTAATGGAGATAAACATTATATTATGTGAAACATTCTCTTTTGGAAACAATGTTTCATGTGAATAATTTCGTATCGAATCCCTGAAATACGCTGAGCTTAAATACGAGCTTTTGACTGGCATTTAGTTTTAGGGTTATAATGTTCACGAATTCAGACATGCACACGCAGAGACACTGTAACACGAAACTTGTTTCTAAATGTTCTTTTATTTCAGAAATTTCAAACACATGAAGTAGGTTTAATGCGTCGCTCTGTTAGTTAATGTACACGAAATATATACAGACTGCTATGGAGTAGGAATATACAGAGTTCATAAAACTTTAAAAAAAAATATCGAAACAAAAGGCATACACGTTAGAAAGTTTACATTTATTAGGTAATACTTTTGCCACTTTTAGTGGTGTGACTTAAGCATTTGTTGCTGTTGGGCTCAACCCTCACACAGTCCCTCGGTAGAGCTCTAAATCTGAATTAACATTTTCGGCCTAAACTTAATGTCCATAAATATATTTGAAACGTTTTCTATACTGCCGTTAGTTTGGAGCTTTTCAAGTTTGCATAAGGGATTCTACTCCCATGTTTCATTGAACAGTCTTAGTGGTTTGCATACGGAAGAACAACAGAATTTTGTATGTTGAATGAACTGAATGGTTTCTATTAAAATTATTTTATATTCGTTAATTAGTGAAACAAGTTTCATTACTAAATAATGGCGATAATGTGTAAATATTAAATATAAATAGATATAACATTTAACCATACAACAGGACTTAATTTCACTGCTGATATAAAATTATTATGTATATCAGATATACCAGCATAACGTTTATATATTAGTTTTACTTGTTATATATTCACGTTAGATATTAAATAACAATTCTGTACCTGACATGATTCATAATAATTCTTTTTAAATAAAATATACTTTGAATAAATCACATACCTTGTATATTTGTGAGTTCACGTTCTATATCATTTTCTCCTTTCTTGTTTATTCTTGTTCGTAACCAAGATTGCGTTATCAATTGTTTTTCGCCGTTCATATTTCTTGTTATTGCTTTTGCCAATTTAGTTTTTATTATTACTATTTTTTGTAATTTTACGTCCTCCAGCGTTAAGTTATATCGGACGATGAATGAAGTGGGCGAAATGATGCTCAAATGAGCCCAGGGTCCGTAGAGCTTAGAGTTACCCGACATTCGTCTTTCAGGATAAGGGAAAACCCCGGAAAAAACCTTATCCAGGTTACTCACCCTGTCCGAGATTCAAACTCGGGACCTCTTGAACGTGAGGCAGACACTCTACCACCACGTTATCGAGGCGGGCCCAATTTAGTTATTGACGCCATACACAGCATATATCTTCCGGTTCAGAACCACTATTGCATTTAATATGACATAGTTATAAGTACAATTTTACACATATAAAGAGAATTGCATTAATCCAACTACAAAATTGTTTAAACTACTTTCCTGACACATTTAGTTGCATAAACATGAGGTTGCTCAACCCAAAATACACCGATCACGACGTCCAGGCCGGGACGGAGTTGGGGACTTGCGAGCCCGTGGTCAGCGTAATACCTATCGACCAGACCAATGAGCCGCTTCCGACGCAACACCTGGGGCCCCGGCTGGAAGGCTTATTTGAGAGGGCGACCGACCACCTGACCGCAGAACAGCTGAAGAAATTTCGACAACTGCTGAGGCGATACCAGCGCGTCTTCAGCCAAGGCGACAGCGACTACAGCCGCACGGACCGAGTGCTCCACCACATCGACACCGGAGACGCACGGCCTATTCGGCAACCACCTAGATGCGTTCCGCTAGCAAAACAAACGGCTGTACGGGACATGCTGGAGGATATGGGATCCAGGGGAGTGATTGAAGAGTCTGACAGCCCTTGGCGTTCCCCTGTAGTCTTGGTGACTAAGAAGAACGGTGAGCTACACTTCTGCGTGGACTACAGGAAGCTGAACGCTGTCACCAGGAAGGACTGTTTTCCCTTACCTCGGATTGATGACACCCTAGACACGCTGGCTGATGCACAGTGGTTCTCGGCCCTGGACCTGAACTCTGGTTACTGTCAGGTAGCTCTAGATCCAAGAGACAAGGGGAAAACCGCATTCTCGACAGGCCAAGGGCTTTGGCAGTTCACAGTTATTCCCTTTGGCCTCTGCAACGCACCAGCTACCTCCAAACGTCTCATGGAGTCAGTGATGAGAGGATTCACATATGAAGCCTGCCTGCTATACCTGGACATCATCATCGTGCAAGACTTCCGAAGACCATCTCGAAAACTTGAGCAAAGTGCTACAGAGACTGCAGTCGACCAAATTGAAACTGAACGCAAAGAAGCGCCAGCTCTTTCGCAAAGAAGTCAACTACTTGGGACACATAGTCTCACCAACAGGAGTGGCCACAGACCCGCAGAAGACACAGGCCGTGAGAGGTTGGCCTCGGCCAAAGAATAAGAGAGAATTGCGCAGTTGCCTGGGGCTGTGCAGTTATTACCGCCGTTTTATAAAGGCCTTCTACTACATCATCAAGCCCCTCACCCGCCTGACGGAAGAACACCGGCCGTATGTGTGAATGGAGGACGCCAATGTTGTTTCCAGGAGCTGAAGAACACACTGAGCTGAGGTCCTGTTTTGGGATTCCCACAACCAGGTGGCGCCTTCAATGTGGACACTGACGCCAGCGACCATTGCATTGCAGGCGTCCTATCCCAAGTCCAGGACGGCCACGAGCGGATGATAGCTTACTACAGTTACATGCTGTCCAAGACAGAGACGAGCTACCGCGTCACCCGGGGAGAGTTACTGGCGGTAGTAAAAGGTTTGGAGCACCTCCACAATAACCTGTGTGGTCAGCCATTCCGCCTGAGGACTGACCACTCCCCCCTAACCTGGTACTGAGCTTTAGAAACCTGGAAGGCCAGAGAGCACATTAGGTCCAAAGGCTGCAGGAATAAGCATGCACCTCTGAAAATCGTAGAGGCAAGAGCCACGGCAATGCAGACACCATGTACCGAGGACCCTGTCCAGAAGAGTGAGGCCAGTGCACGACAGTGGAAGAGAAGGAGTGTGCCACAGCTGTCAGAGTGGTCACGGCAGCGCCTGCGAATGGCTGGAATATCGCAGGCCTGAGTAGGGAGCAGCTGGCGGACGCCTACTTGGGGCCACTCTTGAAGGAAGTGGAGGCAGGGATAAGACCAACCTGAGAGGACATCGCACCCAGAAGCGCTGTGTACAAGTCATACTGGGCCCAATGGGAATCGTTAAAGACCTAAGAGGGTGTGCTGTTGCGGGTATGGGAATCACCTGATGGAAAGTCGCAGAGGGAGCAGTTGGTACTTCCCCAAAGCCGGTACTTCAGGAGGACACCTGGAAACGAACCGAACGATTGACAAACTACAGCAGCGCAACCACTGGCCGCGCCTCCGAGCAGATGCTGAGAGATGGCACCATCAATGTCACGTATGCACGGCGAGTCACGGGTCCCAGATTAGGAACCGGGGTCGCATGCAGCAGTACAACGTCGGAGCGCCTTTCGAACGGATCGCTGTTGACGTAGCTGGACCATTCCCAGTGTCTGACCGAGGCAAGAAGTACCTGATGGTGGTCGGGGACAACTTCACCAAGTGGTCGGAGGTGCATGCTATTCCGAACCAGGAGGTAAAAACCATCACAGACTGCCTCGTGGAGAAAGTGTTCTGCCGATTTGGGGTGCCGTTCGAGCTCCGCAGTGACCAGGGCACCAATTTTGAATCTAACCTGATGAAGGAGGCACTAGAAAGACCTGGGGTGAACAAGACCCGCACAACACCCCTACACCCGCAGTCGGACTGCATGGTCAACATGTACGTCAATACTCTGGAAGAACATCTGAGGAAGGTTGTGGCCAGCCATCAGCGAGCCTGGGACGTCAAGGTGCCGCTGTTCTTGCTGGCTTACCGCTCGTCAACACATGACACCACTGGGATGACGCCAGCCAGCTTAATGTTCAGCCGAGAGTTACGTATCCCTTGTAACCTGGCTTTTGGAAGGCCCCCGGAAGCGAAACAGCCAGCAACCGAGTATGTGGAGAACTTGGTAGACCGTCTCCACGACATGCACGAGATGGCTCGTCAGAACCTCCATAAGGCGAGTGACCGCATGAAGACCCGATACGACAGGCAAGCCAACAAACAATGATTCCAGCAAGGAGACCTGGTCTGGTTGTGCCGCCCTATCGGGACCAATGGATGCTGCCCGAAGCTTCAGCAGCCGTACCGGATGACAAAGAGGATTAACGACGTGGGCTACCGCATCCACAAGGTGCCCCGAGGAAAGATGTTGGCGGACAGCTGGATCGCCTGGCCGGTTACGATGGTGCTGTTCGGGACGACCAGCCTTGAGGGAGAAGTGTCGAGAGCCCATTGTTGATTTGAGGCGGCGCGGGCGACAAGTTCAAAGAGACGGGCAGTTGAGTCCGCAGATAAAAGCTCGCCGAAACGGTGTTGGGAAGGAGACGGAGTTCTAGACAGTTTGTCTTTCTTCTAACAACGTCTTAAATGTTTGAGATCATTCCGGAGAGTGAGTAATCTATAAAAAGTGAGAGGCTGCCCGCCACAGTCAGTCAGTCAGTCAGTCAGTCAGTCAGTCAGTCAGTCAGTCAGTCAGTCAGTCAGTCAGTCAGTCAGTCAGTCAGTCAGTCAGTCAGTCAGTCAGTCAGTCAGTCAGTCAGTCAGTCAGTCAGTCAGTCAGTCAGTCAGTCAGTCAGTCAGTCAGTCAGTCAGTCAGTCAGTCTGTCAGTCAGTCAGTCAGTCAGTCAGTCAGTCAGTCAGTCAGTCAGTCAGTCAGTCAGTCAGTCAGTCAGTCAGTCGGTCGGTCGGTCAGTCAGTCAGTCAGTCAGTCAGTCAGTCAGTCAGTCAGTCAGTCAGTCAGTCAGTCAGTCAGTCAGTCAGTCGTTATTGAACTCGCGTGTGTGAACAGCTGGGTGAGCTGTGTTGTGATCATTGACCTCGCAAGTAGTATTGTGTCTGTGACGTAATCCTGCGACTGTAAAAGTTGAAAAAATGTGTTTCTAAGGAAATAAAGTGCAGTTGTTGGTGTTTGTAACCTCGACTTTTAATTTCACGAACCCAGAAGTTCACAATACACTTACACGCTCAGTCACACGTGCGTGCGCGTGGACATTATTTTTAATTACGTTGTTTTAATTCAGAAGGTCGAAACACATTTATTTCTAGTGAAAAGTGGATATCGAACTTTCGAGTGGAATGTAATACTTACTATACATAATAGCAGGGCCGTAGTGGAGGGGGAACGTGGATGTACGCCCTCTCCCCACTATTTTTGGGAGGGGGAGGCAGTCCCCTTACTAATAATATCATTTATATTTTTTAATTCATTACCTTTCTTTATTTAACATTCAAAATCCTGCAAAAATACAAAATGTATACACATTCAATACACATTCAAATAATGTCTATGACTATTAACGAAACTTCATATGTGGAACCCAGTGGATTACATAAAGGAATGGATAAAAAGTCTTACGCATGCTGAGGACAACCAAAGCAGGAAGCTGAAACTACAAGCACAAAATTCTGAGCGGTCTGGAAAATTATTTAGTTGCAAAACAATTTTTTGTTAGGAATACGGCCCTGCATAGTAGAGAACGTAAAGGTATGCTGTGTGTGCCTTTGCTTTTGAACAAGCATCTATTAGTTTTGATGTGTGCCTTTGTTAATTTATAGTAACAAATACATACATACAAGTATGAACTAAGAACGTTATTTGTTCGTCAGTGCTGCTGTATGTAGGTCTTGGCCCTCACACCGTTCTTCTGTAGAGCTGAGAATCCACATTAACACTTTCGAGGCATAGTGTTCAACTTCAATTCCAAAAATATATAAGCGGAAGTTTTCCAATATTATCGGCAGTTTGGAACATTCACGACATTATTAAAGAATGAATTTTATTATATTTCAGAAGTGGTGTTTCCAATAGGTACATACATTGAACGGTTGTATAAGGAAGCACACGATTTTATACCTTAAATGAACTTAAGTTCAGAGATAATTAATTAATTATCTCTGTTAAATTATATATTTGTGGTAATTTGCGAAACTAATTTTTAAGGGGGTACGTACAGATAAAATTTCTAACAAACCGATTTTTGAAAATGCGTGTAATTGTATGCAGCAAACATTTAAGGGTGTCCTGAGAAATTATTATTCAGATATCTGCATTAGTTTAAATTTAATGATTTAAAACGCCAGATGCTGCGTCATTTTGTAGGCCATGTACGTGAGAGAAAAGCCCTTTTTATATAGTAGTTTCACATATATTTTTTTTTCAATTTCGGTAATTTTGGAAGCCAAATGTTTCATATATACTGTGCGCAATGCTTTTTTTTGTAATTTACGTCCTCCAACGTTCAGTCATATCGGAGGATGAATGGTATGGGTGAAATGATGCTCAAATGAGCCCGGGGTCCGTAGAGCTTGGAGTTACCCAACATTCGTCTTTCAGGATAAGGGAAAACCCAGGAAAAAACCTTTACCATGTAACTCACCCTGACCGAGATTCGAACTTCGGACCTCTTAAACGTGAGGCAGACACGCTACCACCACGCTACCAAGACGGGCTACGCAATGCTTAGAAGGTTAGATTTCTCATACTTCTGCCATGTTGTATTCGTTGTTTTATTTGTTGTTTTTAGCTGGTGAAATACATGACATGTAAAGTTTGTAGTTGTGATTGCAGTGCAAGTAGAGAAATAAATATCAGAAATAATTTAGAGTGAGCAATAAAAAGAAGACTAGAAACAGCGAAAGAAGTGTTTCCATGGTAATCAGCATAGAAAGATCATAAACAATGAAAATGGACAGAAAATGTGAGGTGCAGTGCTTCAAAGGGGAAAATAACTTCACCTAAATTGAAAATATGGTTGGAGCAGGTTACGAGTGCGCGAGGACTTGTAAATACAGAATGACCCTATCCTTGTGCTTCTTTTAGTGCTATAAATAGGGGCTTTTAAGGTTTTATAGTGCAAAAATCAGAACCTTACAGTTTTGTGCATTGTGCCTCTAGAAATAGCATTGAAATCTAGAATTTTTAGCCTTAGCCTATTTAACTGAGCTTCTTAGCCATGAATAGACTGTCAGACAAGAGAACTACTGAAAAAAATACAAAGAAAGCCCAAAGTGCTAAATTCCTAGTTACGAAAACATGGTAATGTGACATAGAAAATATTCCGGAACCTGAAAATTCTTCTTCACAAGAACCTCAACCATCCGAAATGCTAGCACCTTAAATAAGTAGGTACATCATTGTCATTATCTACTCAACCGTACATTGCAACTGCTAACCAGAGGAAACCGCCTATTTTTTTAAGGTAACAATGAAATAAATATAGAATGAGTAAATATGCTCCCAGATTATACTTTAATTCATTCACGTTTTTGGAAATACATATACAGAAGCACAAAATGTGTGACTCAGAAGGACTGGACGCTTCCTTTGCAGAGTATAATAGGCTTGCCATTAAATTAATTATAAAATGTTCATCATGTGAGACTATCAGAGATGACTTACATACAAGTCGGAGAGTTGAAAACTCAGATTCATTTCGCTCACCTAATGTGGCAAATTAAAGAATGGTGAAACCCATTTGGCACTGGGTAAGAGCTATGCTGGCCTAGAACTATTCTGTCTGCTAATGGGCATGCCAGTTAATAACACTTTCTCTTATAATACCCATTTGTTGAACATTGTGGAAAATAACCAAGATATATGCAGCACTGCTGTGAAAGATGCTCAGACTGCAGTGTGCTATGCCTATAATGATGGAGACCCTAGCTTGAACATGTATGACATCATAGACATTACCATATCCTATGATATAACCTGCAAAAAGTGAGGATTTTCTTCTTTATATGGCATAGGAGCTATCATAAGTGTACTTAACAGTCTTGTTATTGACTTTGAGATAATGAGTGATGCTTATCAGAAATGAACCATAGAGTATAAACAAACTGGAAAATGTAAAACTAACAATAGTGGTTCTTCTAGTGCTATGGAAATGACAGCTGCAGCTGAACTGTGGAAGATATCTATTAGTACATGCGGAATACGATGCACAACAACTTTGTCAGATGGAGATTTCAAGACATACAAGCACTTACAGGATTTAGTTGTGTATAGTGATACTGAGATAAAAACAAGAATGCTTGAACCATGCAGCTATGAGTTTGGGAACAGAAATAAGAAATTTTGTAAAGGAATGGAAGACAGAGGGAATCACTTTGGGTGGGCAGAAGTTCGGAAGCTTGAAAGGAGATACAATAGTAAAATTAACTAATTATAGGAAAGCTATCAAAGAACATTGTCCTAATATAGAGCATATGAAAACAGCAATATATGCAACTATATATCACTGTAGCTCAGCAGACTGTAATCCACAACACTGTAAATGCCCTGTAAGTACAAATTCTTGATGGTTCTACAGGAGAGCAATTGCAAATGGTGAGATGATTTCCTCCACATTATAACTCAACAATAAAATCTCCACTAGCAATTGCATTTTGGGGAGACCAGAGCATTGTGCCTGTTCAGTATGGGATGCATGGATAGTGTAAAACTCAGAAAGAAGCTCTTAGGCTTCACTTCAGCCCAGCATCAAAGAAAATTATCCAGGAAATGGACCAATGGTGACTGCAGAGAAGCTTGAAATCTGGTCAACATTCCTCTAAGTCCTTTCGAAGAAAGCTACAACTCTTTAAGATTGCTGCAGAGGAGAAGATCAAGAAGGATGAGGGTCCATTTTATGGATGTGGTGAATTTTAAGGGATCTGAAGATCAGAAATACTATATTTTTTCATGCTGAAACTTTAAACTGTTTTCTCACAAACTTTTGAGTCAACGTATGGAAAAGAAGGCACATGATGTAATTTTTTATGTATTGGTGCTCAAGTTGTATTATAATAACTTAAGAGCCCATTAAATGGAATGGTCATATTATTTTTTTAAAAACCATGCTTTAGTTTTTACCAAAGAATAAATAAAATGAGAAAAATGGAGAATTTCACAAATTTGTGAATTATGCATAAGCATTTTTTTTAAGAAGCTGAAGGTTAATAAAAAGGTGCAGTGTGACATATCACTTTGTATGTTTCTTTAAACTATAAACTATAAAATATTCAGGGGAAGCAAAATTAATAATGTACTGTGTGCCTCATTTTACTCAGCACAGTGAATTTGCACAATAACATATTATCATTTCTGTAACCATAAAAGCTAAAAGTTTTAAATTTTGAATAAATATTAACTTGTTGTATGCAATAAATGATATAAATGTCAGCCAGATAGCATCCATAGTGTAGAGTTTCTGTTTTTTGAGATTGGCATAGAACATCATTATTATCCTTTTGTATACATTTCCCTGGCAAAGCAAGCAGAAGTATGGACATGCTGGAAAAAATAAGATGTTTCTGTTTCTTGAAATTCCTGGTGAAGAAGAACAGTGGAAAAAGCTTCTGCATCGACGAGTCCAGATCTTTGTCAGCTTACGATTATGCCCTTTCAGCCACCTTTCAGTACCTCATGGGGTCAGTGATATGTGGGATGATTCATGATGCCCGCCAGCTATACCTAAATGAGCTCATCATTACTAACAACACCTTCAAAGACCTTCTCGAGGAACTGACCATGGTGTTAGAGATACTGCAAGCGGCCAACTTGAATCTGAATTCAATGAAATGCCAAATATTCTGCAAGAGGTTTTATTTCTTGGGCTATATGGTCATAGCACTTGTCATAGCCACAGACAAGGAGAAGGCTCTGGCTGTGAGAGATAAACCTCGCTCAAAGGATAAAATTTGACTTTCAGGGCCTGTGAAAGTACTGTTGTCAGTCATAATAGAGCAACCAAAGCAGAAGTAGAGGCCGCAAGAAAATGGTTAAGCTGCTTACCTATATGATGGAAGAACATGGGCCTTATATGTTGACAGAAGAGCTTGATGGAACCTTGCAATGCTTAAATCAGTACTCTGTAGTACACCTGTTTTAATTCAGCCATAATTACTCGACGATTTCATCATGTACATTCATGCCAGCGGCACTTGTATTGAGGTTCCCTATCCGAAGTTCAGGAAGGAAAAGAGCGAGTAATAGCCTAGTACAGCAAGATTCACAGGACTCAAGAAGAGACACAGGGGTGTACATAGATCTGTTTTTGCATACTTTATGAACCGCCAAAATGTTAACAGTGGTATCTGCCCATGACTGTGCATCATGGCCTCCATTGCATAAAAATTGAGCCATACCTCCACCCTCTTTCTTTCTCATTTATGGGGAAACCCTTTCCAGCTAGATAGCTTATAGCTATCCTGACAGTAGATGTCAGAGTAAACATTCAGATATAAGTCTCCAAAAAATTGCTCCTTTTCATGCTCATAGACTAGTCTACATTCTTGGGTTTTGGAAAACACAGGACAGCCTTCAGAAAGTATGATTTAAGAGCATTATTATCAGTTATGTGATTTCAGTGTAAGTAATTGTAATTAATTCATCCAACCATCAAGATTTTTAGTCACTGGCTGTCAGTGTCTTTATGTGTTTTACAAAACGGATATATTCGGTAGTACAAAGTTTCGGAATTCTATCCACATTTTCTAATGTTCAGCATAATATCTTTTCTTTTGCTGTACATATAAAAACTATCAGAGTCAGGTTTTCTGATATCAAATTATGAAAATTTCTTAGAGGGATAAAACTAATAAGTTAGTGCCATTAATATACTTTATATTTCAGTAAGGTTGGACATGTCAAAATAGTTATGTAAAATATGATGCCTTATTCACATTAAATATACAACTTTTAAGTTTGTGTGTATCACAAAACAACACATCTGATAACATACAGAAATAAGGGAAAGCTTATGTAAAAAGCTAAAGCTGCTAACGGTGAAGTAAACTTGGTTATCAATAATAACTAAACACTAGTAACACAACTTCACTTATCTTAAGGGAAAGTTTTTTTAGATAATTGATGGAAATTACTTATGGGAAAGCTTTTTTAGTTAATTGATGGAAATTAATCATTTCTTCATACTAGCCGTAAATAGGCTAAGGTTTTTGATAGATTGAGTCAACATGAAAAATTCAATGCCAGGTATGGGATTTGAACCACGGATCTCCTGGTTTGCAGTCAGTCACTCTTACCCGTTAAGCTATCAAAGCCAACTTGCCGTCGTGATACTAAAATGCTCCATTTGACTTGTATATTTCCCTGGGAAACCACTAGGTGCTCTCGCATTCGAGATACACCCTTTGTGGCGGCTTACTATCGTAAGTATTGTCCAGCAATGCAAACTAAGTCCCTGAAAGGAATGTGCTACCCAGTGACACCCTTACACAGTGGGATAAGGACAGCAAATGTATGTAAAAGAAAATGCATGCCACACAAGGAGCAGAACCGTTAAAAACATACGCCCTGTTCACTCTGTGCACTAAAACCGAGAATATTCATTCACAAAAGTAGATGACGTCAGACTGTTTTTGAATGGTCTGTAACCAAACTGGCATGGGGTGTCATAAATCTGTCCAGTGATGGTCTGGGAACCTTCTCCATGCCCCCCTGCGTCTCATGCCCCGGAGACTTTCTCTCCTGTGGTATACTGTACTTGAGTCCCAGGTTTCATCATTGCATTGAATTTTTCATGTTGATTTTATCTGTTATCAGGAACAGCTATTTTGTCAAATATTTGGATATCTGTATTAATTTCTCTTCCCATTGACCAATAGTAATTAATATGGGAATTTGATATTTGCATTTGTCTATGTTCTTTGTTGTCTTCGGGGCTGCTTGGTCTACTTTATGTATCTTTGCATTCCCCACTTTTAAATTTCATATTGGTTTCCTTTCCTTTAGAACATATTGCCTATATTTAATGGTGTTAACTCATATATAGCAGGTTTTGTGCCTTTTTATTTTCTTTGTGCACAGATCACACACACATACTCTCACAGTGTGGGAAAGATAAGGAATAATCCTAGGAGAAAAATTTTGTTTCTGAGCCAGGAATCAAATCTGGGAACTCATGTAGAGCATATAGGAGCTCTACTGACCGTACTACAGGGCCAGTCTATCTTTTAGAAATGTATTTTATCACAGGTCCCTGTGCATATAACAATTTCGCTTAAAAGTGCTGCATTTCTAGTGTTTACCTGCCTGTCTTGCTAGTTGTGTTACTGATTTATTGTTATTGCTAAGACTTTGCTGTAAACACTTAAAGAACAAAATGAAGAGTTAAATAACTGTATATCATTAGCTACCTCGCATGCTGCAGCTTTGCTGTCTCCTTTCATGTAACAGCCAGGTAATGACAGAATTTGAACTTTGCCTCTGTAGTCTGTTTCTTCTTCGGAACAGGGCCTTCTCTGTCCTCTGCCAGAGGAAATTTTAACCATCCTTTTAAACCTTAAATATATCAATAAAGATGCTATTATTACAAGATAGATATTACAACACATAAAACTATTATTATAAATATTTTACTATAACTTAAGTATATTGTACTCCTTACTTCTGTTGAATCTACGAGGAAATGGATACTAATATTAAAAAGAAAGATAATTTAAATTTAAAATTTAAATTCTAAGTTTAAAAGTCAGCCAACATATATTAGTAATTTTTTCACCACTAGAATCTTAATCCATTCTGATGCACTTAGAGCTATAAAGACCTTCTAATAGATTTTATTAATTAATAAGTTTTTAAATATTTTATGTCACATCTGTGGTTACAGAAGTCTATGAACCATTAAACAGTATTACATCTTAACATTTTAAAATATGTTGGTTAAGTGATATACAATAATTACAATGAGATGTTTAATAATTAGAAATTCATATAAGATCCCAATCACAGTAAATCCTGTACAGAAATGTTTATGTGCTCTTTCTTCACTACCAAAATATAGGTTTATGTATTTAGTGTTGTGGGTAGGCTCTTTGGTATGCAATGCTGCCTTCTAACTTCATTATACTGCGAACAATCTATGATTACGTATTTCACCGTTGGGAACGTTTCCATCTAATACATGTAGGAAGATCCCTTTTTGAATGTACATATATAGGAGTGCTAAGTGCATGAGCGATTCTAACATTCTCTTCTTTCAAATAAGTACCATGTAATAGATTTTCTTTTGCAATCACAATATGAAGTTGCCTACAGAGATACGTACCTTACATTTTATAATTTTTTACGGTAGCACCGGGCCCAAAAGACGTTCTACAGAAACAACTACCGGGTATCAAAGCTTTACTGAAGAGGATGATCCAAGAAGATGCCCAATACCTGCTGTGATGCACATTTTCAATTTAGTTAAATCTGGCTTTTAATGCTATGTCTCACTCCGTTGAATATTATTGCGAGGTCCCAGAGATAAAGCAGAGATGGACAAAGGCGGCAAACATTATTTCCGAAAACCATGTTATTTCAAGTTGAATATGCTTTTTCGGTTTCTGTGACGGCATCAAGTAAAGTCTACAAATGTTTGAATTTGAAAAGTAACTTGTTCACATTGTTGAAAAAAAAAGCGAAGGTGTTGTTACTCCACGGAATATTAATATTTTCTGCACTACACAGAATACACATACGTTATCCTGCTTCACTTTTTTGTAAGGAACATTCACAAATTGGCTTGACGTAATACTCCAGAAAACATTTTTAAAAAAGAACAGACGATTCTGTGTTGCATTTGTTCGTTTATTGCTTTTTATCAACTACTCCAGTAAGGGGACTTGTCAAAACCTATAAATACCTAAATGCTGGGGTTTCAAGGCAGGCTTTCTTAACTCTATGATACTAAATCTAAAGATATATGCGCTGAATTATCTGGATGCCTAAATCTCCTTTGTACTTATGCTGTAGTAAACTTTATTAGCAGGGAGCTCAATATTATTAAATAAATAAAATAAACAAAGTAGGAAAGACTAGTTGCATAGAAGCTTACCGTAATACTCACGTGACCTCTGGTCTCTACTCCTGTACAAATGTTCTTAGGGAAACTTCTACATCTGTTTACTTCCTGTACATCGAGATAAACATTTAGCGAAATTATTTTATTGTAAACTTTTTTGAGCGTTTAAGTGAATATGGGATTTCAGTTAACTTTAAATTTTGTCAAATCTCTTAAATGTGGTCACTATGTAACGCCTTTTAAATTCCGTTCTTTTTGCTTGCTTTAGAGGTTTCTTTTTAAGGAATTACAGCTTCCCATTTTAGAACATAGGCATTAGAAAATTCGTTAAATAACAAGAACTAATCCTGCAATTCAATCCGAAGGCATGTATATGAAACAAATAGCATGACATTCGCCGGATATTCAGGATACACATTCAATTTGCCCTGAAAGTTTCCTAAACATGTACTTTAATGAGAAAGCTATTACAAGCTTTGAGAAAACCAACATTTTTACATATATTCCATGTAAAGAGTAGTATGGGGAGCGGATTTAGTTTAAAAGCTTCGTGTCCAACCCTTAGAGGATGGTACACTTAAGTACCAAGTGTGATGTGTAACCGACGCTTTGTTTTGGAGTTATGCTGTTCAGACACACACACACACACACACACACACAAACACACACACACACACACACACACTCCATATTTAATTTCCTCCATCTACTTCATTTTGATCGAGATGAACGTTTATCTTAATGCTAATTTTCTTGTACATGCAAAGAAATATGGGAACACATGAGCCTTTAAGTGACACTCGAGCACTTATGAGTTGATCAATATTTGATGTCTATGAAATTCCATTTTCTTTTCGTGGCCAAGAGATTAAACAAGGAATGTGTCATTGCAGAGAAGTACAAGAACAGAAAATTTAAACACATCACCAGGAATATGTCGGAAGTTATTTATTCCAATGTAAGTAGATTTTAAATAAATTGTGTGTTTTAAAGAGCTCTACATTTTTTGTACAGTAGATTAATCTGAAATGACGAGGACTGTTGAACACTGTCGCGAGGCATTGTTAGCGGAAGGCCGCGGCCGCCGCTTGAGTAGGAGACAGATTAGTGCCCAAGCGACGCCCACGTACCTGCGCACGCTAGCGCTTGCCAATAGGGAAAAAGACAGATATAGTGTGGATAAGTCTTTCCTTTCTCTCGCCATCGTGAAAGATCGTGTTCCTTGAGAAACAGCGGCTTGGGTATAAATGCGGCGGCGTGAGCCTTTGCGAGCAGTTGTCTATGGATTTGTGAATTAAGTCGTGCAGCGGATCTGCTAGTCAGCTGTGTGATTTGTGTGGACATTTGAACTGTACTGAATTGCAAGTTGAGGACTGATAATCGTGCAGTGATTTGAAAGTGAATTCTTCTGTTTGTTTACGTGTTGTGAAGCCATGAGAGACTGTGTTGGTGTATGTTACGTCATCCTGCTGCAAAGTACAAATAATTTCCACATGGTGTTACATTCAGCACTGTTATGGTCATTTTTTAAAAACTCTAGATGTTCGAAGAATGTTCAATATAAAGGCTAATCGACTCTGAAGTGATATACTTGAAATACTTTGTGTCGAGAGAGGTTTCATCCTCACATGAACCTGCCTTCCTAGGTAAATAGTGGAATTTCCGCAATAAGGAAACGTGAAGTACTCTAATGTAATGCCATGTTCTTTAACTTAATATTCTTGTGTTATTTGTTGTTTTCCGCCATTTTATTTCCATTTTCTATAAAAATATTTTAGGAGTGTGATACCGTAATTAAAATTAAAGACCTCCCTAAACTTTGGACAAGCGCATTTTCAGTAGGTAATATAAAAACTTAAAGTAAGGCGTCTTTAGGCTTTAGGCATACTTATCAAAATCGCCTATATATGCAACAGCTTGTACACAGTGCACTTTACCAGGAGTTCCAAACGAAGTGCCCTGTTCTACACACTGTTTATCCTCCTTGACAGTATTCCTTATGGTTGTTTCATGCGCTTTAGTTGAAGCACTTACGCTTTCTTGCACTTTCTTTAGTGGAATCATTGAGTAACCAGAAGTTACATCGCGGTTCATGAACTCGTGCACATTGTTCACAACTTTTTTAGTTTGACTATGGAAAGATTTCGCAGTAAGTTTTGATACATTTGGAAACATTTTTGTTCGTATAAGAACGGAAAATACAAACATTTCGAATAAATACACCTTAACAGACAAAATATACAATCCAATTTTACATAATTAAAGATATATCAATTAATTTAGAGGCGCAAATTTTAAAACAGCATTCAGACCTACAAGAATAGTGTTTCTCTTAACCCTGCTCACGCTATATTGAACTCAGTTCATGACCGAGAATTAGGTCTGGCTCACTGTTCAGATAACTAAGGCGCATCCAGGTTTTACCAGCACAGTTTCCCCCTTTCTATTTATTATTTTTATTTATAACTTAACGTTTGCCAAAGTAAACCATAGAAGACGATGATTAAAATGGGTGAAATTATGCTCAAATAAGCCCAGGGAAAACTCCGATGAAACTTTATCCAGAAAACACACTGTGGCCACAATTCAAACTCGGGACCCGTGAATGTGAGGCAGACACACTACAACCACGCTACAGAGGCGAGTACTTCCACTTTTGTTGTTTGGCTATCCGATGTTTAGGTGTCGAGTATCATTCAGTAATGCATGAATAGTGAATAATTGTGTATGAAAGTTGGAAGCGTTTTAAACGTGCCATCGACGTGAATTGTAAGACTTCCACAAAGAGCGCTTAAGTTTGTTGTAGATGAAAAAACTAATGACATAGTCTTTACGATCATTTATCGTTAGGAAAACTCACCGTTATTGGTGACTATTTTCATTTGCTGAAGTACGGCATGTGTAGGTATCGGTGACAGTTTTTGGGAGATTGGGATGAGTACCAGCGCTTTCATTACGTATATTTCTTTTAATGAAGGTCGTGTCTTTCATTGTTAAAGTTTCTATGTCACCCTCTTTTAATTCACTGTGTAATAGTTCTCGTAGGGGAGGGGATCCGTCCCTTCAGCTGCTGTGGTGCGTGCGCTGCGGACCCTTAGAACTCGTGGTACCTCTGACGTTACTAGAGGAACCTCGGGCCGAACTGCCGAGCCCCTCCCGTCGGGGAATTGTTCGAATTGGGTTGGACTCAAGGGGCAGTGTGTTCCCGACACCTGCGGGAGATCGGGTACCTTCGGCCTTGGCTCGCCACCCGGAGGGTTAGAGGGTTGCCTAAAATGTCCCGGGTACTAGCCTGCAGAGCTAGCAGAAGGTGTGCTAGATCACCAGGCGGCCCCATCGAGAACAAATCGGTAGTTTTCCCTGCGGGGTTGACGCGCGTAAGTGGCGTATCCACTTCCATCCCGTCTTGACGTTGTTGTCGATGGGGGGTGGTTTTTAGGAAACCAGGTACTGCCCTATCAAAAGAGCCCCGGAGTTTCCATCACTCCCGGGTAGAAGGAAGCCAGGGTCTTCGGACTTTTGCGTAGATCTGCTGCGCTTAAATGTGTAATAGTTTTGAAGGTCTGCTATTCACATCTGTCGTTGCTCTTCTCTTTAAATTATTGGTAAGCTGTTGTCCTTTTCTGTATGTCTGGTTTTTCATGATTGTGAACATGAAAGATTTCTACAACATTCATTCATTCATTCATTCATTCATTTATTGATAGTAAGTATGGCCTGGTGCCGGTACATGTGGGCCCGGCTTACAGGCTTAAATTTACATGGATTTATAGTTTTATGTATATACAATTTTTCTTTGTTTGGGTTTTTTTTAAATACCCATTCGGCGGCCTTATCTCGACCGCCGAGAACAGTATTACTTTGTTCATTGTCTTTAAGTCGAACTGTTTTTGCATTTTTTTTTTTTTTTTTTTATACTTTTTTTTATATAATAATATATATATACATATTTACACACACGCATTCAATCACACACACACACACACACTCACGCATACACACCCACTGAACACTATATACACTATATACACTATGTACATTTTCGCAGTTATACTGTGCGACAGTTTGGAGTCCGACAGTTATCCATGTTGCCGTGACTCCGGCCTCTGCCCGTGGGAACGTGTGGCCGTGGGCCGGGGAGTGTTGGGGGATGCTGGGCGCGCAGATTGGGCGAGCCGCAGTCTTTTTAAAATATCTTTATTCTCGAATGTTTCCGGTGCTGCGGCTCGCCCTTCCCGATGTTGGAGATGTTGGGATTTTTGTGAAGACGTATGCGCGCCCAGGTGGAGGAGGCCCGTTTCAGGATAACCTCAGGTATTGTGGGGGAGTTTGTTTCTAAATGGATTTGCTGGTTGGTGGTAAGGAGAGGAACGGAAAGGATCTTCCTGAGGGAGAGGTTCTGGATGGTCTGGATGTACTTCAGTGTTGGTTTTGATGCGTTGGCCCAGGCCACACACGCGTACAGGACCACCGACAGTATAAATGTCCTGTAAAGGACAAGTTTGGAGTTTAGTTTTAGCTGTTTACTCCTGAAGATGGGGGCGCATAACTTCAATCTCTGCCGCCCTTTGTTGGCGATATCTTTTATATGGGTTGACCAGTTCATCGTGCGTGACAACGTCACGCCCAAGTACTTGACTTGCTGTCGGCAATGCAATATTTGACCACCGACCGTTAGGTCCATAGCCAAAGGGCGCCGCTTGGTAAAATGTATCAGCTGGCATTTGTTTGGGTTAATTTTGACTTTCCAATCATGGAGCCATGAGAGGAAGCGGTCAGTATACCGCTGCATTTCTAATAGGCCGAAACGATAATTTTTGTGGTGGTTGTAGATTGCAGTGTCGTCAGCGTACATGGCCACTTTGCATCTGGCGTCCACAGGGTAGTCGTTTGTGAATATTATGTACAGAAATGGAGACATGATGGCCCCTTGTGGTACGCCAGCCTGCATGACTCTTTCCTTAGAGGAGGAGCCACCCACTTGGACGTAGAAGCGCCGATTTTTTAAGAAACTGTGCAGCATAGGAGTTGAAATTTGGAGGCCGGGAAAGTTCCGGTGCATCTTATAAATAAGGCCGTTGTGCCAGCACCGGTCGAAGGCGGCTTCTACGTCCAAAAATAACGCCAACGTTGAAGCCCCATTGTTGAATTGCTCGGTTACGTCGTCTGTTAGTCTGAGGAGCTGAAGCTCGGTAGAATGTCCTTTTCTGAAGCCAAACTGAGAATTTGAAAGCTCATGGTCCGAAACTTGTTTTTGGAGTCGGGAAAGTATGATTTTTTCGAGCAATTTGCCAATAGTGGACAAAAGACTAATGGGGCGGTAATTTTGAGGTTGCCTGGTGCTTTTCCCCTGCTTCGGGAGCATTATTACCTTGGCTCGTTTCCAAGTGTCGGGGAAATGGTTGTGCTGCAAGCAGGCGTTGTATATTTTTGTGAGTTGCACCAGGGCTTTTCTCGGGAGGTTTTTCAGTTCCTCATTAGTCACTTTGTCCGGGCCGGCGGCTTTCCCATTAGGTAGTTTCCTAATGAGCTTGTAGACCTCCTGCGGGTTTGTGAGGGGCAGATGTTGCTCGTGCTTCTGCGCCTCCCAGTTTTTTACCCAAGCGTTAACCTCCCTCTCTAAATCGAGGTTGGTCGCTGCGTTTTCGCTGAACCTGTCCTGTAGACAGTCAGCGAAAACCTCGGCTTTCTCCTTGGAGGAGAAGTGCAGGCCGAGTTGAGTTTGGAGCGCCTCAGTGGCGGCGTTGGCGTTTGAGGAGACTTTGAATGCCTTTAACAATTTCCACAAACTATGGTCCGAATGGGTGGTACTCAGCATCTTGTTTTCCCACTGTTCAATTTTGTTGAGTTTAACTTGTTGCCGAATGATTTTGCTTAGCCATTTTGCTAGCGTTTTGTACTCTGGCTGGCGGGTGTACCGCCACAGTCTCGTCAGACGCCGACGTCGAGCAATGAGCCGTTCCACCTCAGGGTAAGTGCAAAAACTGGGTGGACTTGTGGTGTATGTGGTAGCGTTTCGTCTGGCCGTGCGCAACGAGGCGGTGAAGTTTTCAATGGCGGCGTCGATGTCCGCCTCGTTGTGGTATGACAGTCCAGGTTGCGCCATCCTGTGCATATCGAACGTGTAGGCTGTCCAGTTTGTTTCTGCTCGCCTCGGCGGACCGGTTACACCGGCCGCGAGAGAGCCGCAGAGCTCGAAATGCACAGGCAAATGGTCAGAATCCAGACTGTGATACACAATAAGATTATTTGTGATTGCCGCATTTTTTGTAATCACGAAGTCCAAAATTTCAGGATCGAGTCCTGTTCGATGCCAAAATGTGGGTTCTGGGGGGAGGTGTACCTCGAGGTCGTCATTATCTGTTATAAGTTCAACCAGGAGATTTCCAGCCGCGTTCGCTCGACGAGAAAACCACCATGGGTGTCGAGCGTTGAAATCTCCTGCAATTATAACGTGGTCCTCTAAAGCAAGGATTTGTTCGAGGTCTTGTATGAAGTTAGGGGAGGTGGGAGGCCGATAAAGCGCTACCAACATCACCGTTCTATTGTTCGCACGTATTTTCAGAGCCGTGCACTCCAGTGCTGCCAAAGCGGGCAGCGTGACAGGAGCATGAGCAATTGTGTTTTTTAGCAAGATGGCGGTTCCCCCCCCCTTGTCTGCCAAATCTGTCAGTCCGAAATATATTGTACCCTTGGAGCTTGAAAGTGTGCTCCGGCTTTAATTTAGTTTCGCAAATGAATGCGATATCAATTTTGTTACGCCGCAGGTAGTTTTCAAGTTCGTAGCGCTGCCTGTAGATGCCGTCGGCATTCCACAGGAGCGCGCGAGATGAAGTTATACCTCCCCTGCGTAAAGCCATTTACTCCAGGAGTGTAGAGATGGCACATATTATTATTTCTGCTTTGTCCCAAGTGTTGCTGCAGCTTTTAAATTGGTCGATGAATGGCCGCAGCTTGGTTAACATGGATGAAATGTTTAAGTCTTTAATTAAGGAGAGCAGCTCCTTAAGTCCGCCCAGGTCACTAGTGGGTGCCTGGGACGGGGGGGAAGTAGGAGGGGGACCAGCTGGTGGTGGCACAGGTGCCGTTCGTCCTCCGGCGGCGCCTGCAAAGGACACGCCTTCTCTAACCAGGGCCGGGTGAGTGATAGGCCTTGGTCCTGGTTGTACACTGGGACCTGCCCTGGCTATGGCTGCCAGTTGGCGGCGGTGGCGTTCATTGCGGAACGTCTCACAGCCTCGATAGCTGGCAGGATGCGTCTCCCCACAATTTGCGCAGTGGGGTACGACGTCCTGCGTCGCCTTTTTGGGGCAGTCAGCGAGGCGGTGAATGCCACCGCAGAGGACGCACCGGGAGGTCATATTGCACATTCTGAACGTATGCCCAAGTTGTTGGCAATTATAGCATTGTGTGATATTTTGGCTAGTTTTTAGGACCTCCACGGTGACCATCATGTGGCACACCTCTCTTTCCTGAAGAATTTTCTTATTACTGGTGGTCCTGTCTAAAGATACCTGGTAGTTGGGCAGAGGCCTGCCGCGGGTAACCATCTGGCGCACCTGGACGCCTGTGTAGCCCTTAGCTTCGAGGGACTCCCGGATGAAGTCCACTTCCAGGTCCTCCGGAAGGCGTTTGATGACCACGCGGAGGGGCTGGTCACTCCTGGGGGTGAAGCTGTAGGACTCCACACCGGCGTCCTTCAGGCGTCCCATGGTGGGCACGGCGTCTTGCTTCCTGTCCAGGAAAAGCTTCAGGCAGTTCCTGGTGCACTGTAGTTTGTAGGTGTTAGGTGGGAGGGAGTCCCGGTGGATGCGAAGCACCTTCGCGGCTTGGCGGTTGTCGGGGATGATAATCCTCGGGGGTTTCTTGTCCTCCGAAGACTGCTGCTCTGCCGCCGAAGCCGCGGTGGATGTACTGGCGCTTGCTGCTGACGTGGTGGCCGCCCTGATGGTGGTGGTGGCTGGTGTGGAGGCGGGGGTGGAAAGTGGTTTGGGTGGGATTGTTGATGGATGTTTCTTCCCCGCGGGTGGCCGTTGTGGTCTCGGCCGGGGGTTCGGGAGATTTTGGACAGTGTGGACAGTGGAGATGTCACTGTCGTCGTCGTCGGACTCCGACAGTGCATCGTAGCGGTTGCTGGTTGGGGTGGAAGCTGTTGTTGGTCGCTGTAGATGTTTAGTTTTATTTTTCTTTTTCCCACCGAGCTTTGAGCCGGGACGTTCACTGTCCGAATCGCTTTCCCGGCCGCTGCTACGGTGGTGAGGGCGCTTTCTGGCGGCGGCCACCTGCCATCCATCTCCCAGCTGTACCAGGTGTCGCTTCTTTACGGCATGTTCCTGGTAGCAGCGGGCAAGGTCAGTAGCAATCTTTGCGAAGTTCCGCGATTCTGGCTCCATGTTGGCGAGCATCTCTTGGTAGTAGAGAATCTCGCGTTGCAGATCGCGGACTTCCTGGTCTAATTTTTGGGCCTGCTTCATCCTTTTCACATCCTCCGGAGAAGTGGTGTCCATTGGCGCTTCCCTTGCTGCAGCCGTGGCAGCCAATGACGGCGCAGTGGGAGGGTTGGTGCTGCCAGCCTGCTCCTGCGCAGCTATAAAGGCGGCCGGCTGACCGCCTCGGGGCACTTGACTGCCAGCCAGCTGTGAGGCTGGCTGAAGCGGAGCGGCTGCTGTTGCGGCCGCCGCCATGTTGGAGCGGACATCACCGCTCCGCTGGCGCAAAGGCTGCTGGGAGCAGCGTGGCTTGGGGACGCCAACCGTTGCGTGCAACAAGGGCACACAGCTGAGCGTCCCACGCTGTTTCTTTGCGGATTTTTGTTTTGCCTTTATCCGCGTCACTTTTTCACTGCACTTTTCACCACGTAACGGCACACCACTGTTTGCCACCGGGAGCTAAAACACAAGTTCCCACCTACACTTTTTAGTTGCACTGATTGGATTTGCACATCTCACTGTTCACTGTTTCACTGTTCTAGTTAGCTGCGAGCGCATATGTTTGCGGTATCGCCGTAAACCACTCTGCACTTTTGTTTCACGACCACTTATATACAGTAAATCTCAGTTCGTACAACGCATGCACAAGGAAAAATTCACAGTACGCTTGATCAGGAAAAACACGTCCGTGCTCCGCTGCTCTCCCTCTCTAAGCTCCTCTCTCTTCTACAACAGCGTTATTTTCACTTAATTTTATATCTTTACGAGTTCAAGGAGCAAGTCCACCGCAGAATTCTATGTTTCAGTGATTTATGGAAGCGAAACTTGTAACCCTCAACGATACAAAGTGTTTTATTTTTCTCACTAGTCAACCATTCTATACTGGCCCATTCATCTATTCTCAGCACTAGATGGTACGCCTGCTTACTATACACTGATATGTCATGACTCATGACATATATCTTCTGACGTGACAGCGCTGCAACCAAAGATGTCTCAATTTATCGCATAGATTAAAAGCTTGGGGCTCAAGTTACCGCTTAAAGAATCGTAAAGGAGTAGTTATGGACTCAATTTACCTATACCCGGGTTGGCTAGCTCTGGCCCGCTTACGGGCTTTCAGCTCAATGGTTACTGTTACGTTACGTTTGAATTCTCCATACTTATCCCGGATAAGAAGACCATGTTCGTTGGTTTTATTTTTTTATTTTTAATTCATTGGATATGTCAAAGACAACGTGTAGCGACCTACCCTAAACATATGACGATATGACTATTTGTTAAGCTTACAATATTCTACTATTGACTTAAACATCTAAGGAAACATGTAATATATCTATTTCCGCATAGATATTGACATAACGTGTGTAGAAGAATAAACACTTTAAAGAACATTTTGTACACGAATGAGTAGTGAATAGCATGAAAGTGCAACACACCATTTTTTTTTCTTTTTTGCTATTCACGTACACCTTTAACACTTGTGACTCACTATGTGTATACTGCTTGCAGCGGGAGAACAAAGTAGATGTAAACAGAACCACGTGATTGTTGATCGTAGCGCGCCTTCTTCACAATTTCCATGAAGGTCCCACCATGTAAAGGTCCCTTGAAAAAGTAATGATTCTGAGGTGTGGAGTTAGAGTTCGTTTTGCTAAAGCGCACAACAATTGTGCACTAAGCATATTTCAACTATAAGACATATACTAATAGATCGTACAGTTAGTTTGTAATTAAAGTAAATCATGCTGCGCGCGTACATTGATGCTGAGAGGGGTATCCAGTTGTGAATCATGAAGGAGCTGGCAAGTACTGTTAAACATTCGCGCAGAAAGCCTTTCCGAAGTGGTGTAAAGATAAAAGTATTGAATGTATTTAAAAAGTTCTGTGACAAATTTCCAGAAATTGCTACCGATGAAGGGGTGAAGTTAACATCTGAGTTTATCGGTGTGTCGGTTTCCAGCCTTTATAGTGCACACAAGGAAGAAGCCACATTCGATGAAGCTTCATCTCCCGGCAAGAAGAAACCACATGCCAGATCTGTGTTGGATATTGTCTGTGTTGGGTTTGTGAGGTCAGCAATCAGTCGAAAAGCTCATCAATTCTTTGTTAACAATGAACTTCCCACCTTAAAGAAAGTGATGTTGGCTATTAACTCTGATTCTGAGCTTCCAGACTTCAAACGATGTTCCCTCTACAAACTGCTGCTGGAAATTGGTTACGAATATATCAAGAGAAAAAGGCAGAGTGTCATTGTGGACAGAGATGATATTATTTTATGGCGAAGAGGTCTTCTCCGCAAAATAAAGGAACTCCGTAAAACGCGAAAAATGTATTATTTAATCGACACGTGGGTTAACGAGGAAAACACGGCAAGAAAAGTATGTACTGACACCACAGTGAAAAAAACAACAAGGAAAAACACGCATTTCGATCTGGTTTAAGTGCAGGACTTAGATATCTTACGGGGAGAGGAAAGCGTCTTATGGTTTTGCACATAGGAAGTGATGATGGCTTTGTCGAGGTTGGCGAGATTGTGTTCCTCTCCAAAACAGTGGGAGATTGTCATGAAGGAATGAATAGCGACGTTTTCAAATCCTGGTTTAAAAATATTCTCCCCAAATTGTGATGCCCCCTACCAGTGTGTAAGGTTGGGACGCATATCAAACACATCTTGGAAATAGATGTGACATCATAACATGGCTACAGAGTAAAAATATAGTTTTGCACGAGGGTCGTGTTAAGGCGGAATTGCTGGCAATGGTCAAGCCTCGTGCTAAAGGTCCGCCTCGGTAGTGTGGTGGTGGAGTGTCTGCCTCACGTTCAAGAAGAGGTCTCGAGTACGAATCTCGGTCAGGGTGAGTTACCTGGATAAGGTTTTCTCCGGGGTTTCCTTATCCTGAAAGACGAATGTCGGGTAACTCTAAGCTCAATGGACCCTGGGCTGATTTGAGCATTATTTCACCCATTCCATTCATCGCCCGATATGACTTAACGTTGGAGGACGTAAATTACAAAAAAGAAGCGTCCTAAAGAGATTACGAAATATACATAATTGACGAAGTGGAAAACTTCCGGGTCACACTGTACTCAGACTGCCACCTCATCAGTGTTACTG
Source organism: Mantis religiosa (assembly GCA_030765055.1). Taxonomy (NCBI): domain Eukaryota; kingdom Metazoa; phylum Arthropoda; class Insecta; order Mantodea; family Mantidae; genus Mantis; species Mantis religiosa. Next base: position 850,502 of record JAUKNK010000246.1, read on the forward strand.
GAATCCCATAGAGATGGTGTGGAGTCAGGTGAAGGGTTACGTCGCCAGAAATAACACCACCTTCAAACTGTAAGATGTGCTGACGCTAGTAGACACAGCATTCCATGTTATTACATCTGATAACTGGAGTTCTTGTGTCCTACATGTGATTTGCGAGGAACAAAAATTCCGGGACCTGGAGGGCATTATTGACACGGTCGTGAAAAAATGCGTGATACATCTCTATGGGATAATGGATCGACCGACACGGAGACGTCGGGCCTGGAGGGTATCGAACCAATTTCCTGCTCAGATTAGAGGAACACAATTGACGTAAGTAGCAGTTAATTTTCATGGATATTAATAGTGTGCTGCATGATACTTAGCTTGAAAAATGTGCCCTTAGTGTCAACAATTTATATTAACATTATACTTAACGAAGCGATTAAGCGGTTGGCTTGAATGAATACGTGATTTTTTAGTTTAAAATGCATATTCATACTATTAATACATATTAATATTATGCTTCACGAAGCGGTAACAAAACCGTCATACTGTCATCCCAAACGCAGGTGGACCCGGAGTGATACAAACCGGTGTTTTAATTGCGGCACCTTATTCTCTCGATGGACATAGTATAAAGGAATCTTTGGTTTGAAACGAACTTCTTTCTACACATTTAATACAATTATCTGTATTTTATGCACGTCATAGCTGCCCGTCGTAATACGACGGTCGTTTGATAAGTAATATATATATTGTGAACATCTCACCTTATTTCTCGACAGAGTCACCATTGATGGCCATAAACTTGGTCCAGCGATGTTCCGTCTGCAAGATACTCGTTGATGATGACTTCACTTCTTCATTTGATGAACAGTATTTACCACCAAGCCAAATTTTAAATTTTGGGATAGGAAGAAGTTACTTGGGACTCAGTCTGGTGAATAAGGGGGATGGGGAACCAATTCAAAGCCCAACTCGCGCAGTTTCGCCATTGAGATTGCTGATGTGTGCGATGGTGCATTACCCTGGCGATGGAACACACTTTTGCGTTTCAATCTCGGTTTCCGTTCAGTCAAATCATGTAGCAAACGATTTAATAACGAAGCACAATAGCTAAAGTTATGGTTCTGTCTTCTTCCAAGTGGTCTATGACTATTATTCCTTGAGAATCACAGAAAACAGTGGCTATCACCTTATCAGCTGACAAAATGGTTCTTGCCTTCTTTGGTGCGATTTCACCAGCCTTTGTACATTGTTTTGACTGCTATTTTGACTCTGGTGTGTAATGATGGATCCTACTTCCATCCAGGGTTACAAATGGGTGCAAAATGTCTTAGAGATTGCGATTAAACATCATCAGAACCAAGTTAAATATGATCTTCCGGATGTGCTTTTGTTTGATTGTGAGAAATCGCAGCATGCATCCTGCACACAGCTTTTTCACTGCCAATTTTTCATGCAGGATATTCTGCACACGCTCAGTTTATATAGCTATAGCCACAGAAATCCCAGGAAACTTCATTCGGCGGTATTGCATAACCACATCGTGGAATTTTTCAATGGTGTCCTGTGTGGTAACTTCAATTGGGAGACCAGAGCACGATTCATCTTCGGTATTTCTACAACCACGTTGAAATTTATTGATCCATAAGTAGATGGTCTTCATTGTGGACGCGACTTTTTATTTGAGAAATTTATGCATTTGAAAATTCCAAGCAAAGATAAGCAACAACTTGAAAATGCTATCTTCAGAGAAAGTGACAACTTATCTGCTTTAACGAGACCTATAGTAAGATTTAGCTTACTCTACTATTTAAGAGCTATGCAAAATTAAGTAATCCAGAAATAAAGAATTTCCAAGGCTTTCTCAGAAAATTAAGATTCACATTTTGTTTGTGATGAAAACATCTCAGAAAAATTGCATTTTAATCAACATTTTTAGAGATTTTCTTTAAAAACAATTAAAATGTTTGAAACCTTTTAGATTTAAAGGGCAGTTAGGAAAGAGAGATTTCCTTAGAAACATCTATGTTGCATCCTTGGAACATCCTAGTTTGATATTTAACCGATATTCACAAATACACAGAAAATGATGATATATTTTTGGATGCAGGTGACCTCAAAACCACATTTACAGCAAACTCTCGGTATTAAATTTGTGAGTGCAGTACGATATTTAATTCCGGGGAATTTGAATTCCTACAAAATTCGAAGACATGTAAATTCCTACATAGTTGCGGTTAGCATAATTAAAATACTTTCAAAATTACCAGATAAAGTTTCGTTCCTATTTTGTAGTCTTCGGTCTGTGAATCCAGATATTGTTTGGTGTGATTAAACATGTGATCTTTGGTCCATCGCCAAAATATTGAAAGCAAAAAGGAAGTTGCTATAAACTTCCATGGTGATGTAGGCGTGTATGCCAATGCAGATTGTCAGGTGACTGACAGTTGATTGTAATTGAGAATATCACGCACTACTAGTAGATAAGCAGGCCTCGTCAGATTGACAATTGACTATGAGAGAGTCAGGGTGCGTAACTGACCGCCTGCTACTATAGTGAGTGAGTGTGTGGTGTTTAAGGGCCCGTCGACAACAAGGTCATTTGGGCCCGGCCTGCTACTACTATATAAACAGGTTTATCAATCAACAAATTTGTAATACTTAGCATATCTCTATTTCTTAAATACTTTTGCTTGTTACAAATTTGTAGGTATTCACAGCAACCCCTTGACTGAGTAGCTTAGCTCTGACCTTGTGTTTGACATAAGTGAACCTGGGATATCGCTCCACTGTTTATTTTTCTCGCTCCAAAGTTTTGCATCCTGCATCAAGTGTACGAGGGGGTACTATCTGTATTTTGAGCCTAATAATTAAAACAAAGTAATTTTTGATTGAAAACTGCTTTTTGATTTTCAAAACATTCCCCTTTATGATCAATACACCTTTGCATCCGTTTGAACTATTTGTCAACCACCAAAACATGGTTTTTGAGGGCATCAACGGCTTCTGTTGCCAACGAAAATCGGTGTCCACGAAATTTATTCTTGATGTTCGGAACCTAAACAAGTCACTCGGTGCCAAATCTGGACTGTATGGCAGATGACCCATTAATTCGATTTTTGAGCCTTCAAATTCTGTTGCTAGACGAGACTTGTGTGCGCTCGCATTGTCTTGATGAAGAACGATCTTACGGTTTTTGTTGGTTTTTCTTACTTCACCGAAGTCTTCCGGCAAACAAATGATTGTGCATCATTCGGCACTAACCGTTTTACCTTCTTCTAAATGCACTGTTGTCGCATTGTGGAATTCGTCCACCCTATCCTTCGCCTAGAATAGGTAAATGAGGAGAGATGGTAGTATCCAGGATCTGTGTATCATAGCCTCCATTTTATAAAAATTGAGCCATTCCTCCTTCCTCTTTCTTTCTCTTTTTTGGGAAGTCCATTCCAGCTGTGTGTATATGCCAGGGTAGACATTCTAGTGCAAGTATCCTATAAAAATAGTTCCTTTCCATGCTCATGGACCAGTTTAGACCATTGGGTTTAGACCTATATCTCTTAAGTTTAGCTCTTCTCGAATGTTATTTCTATTGTAGCTATAGGTGGTTATCGTACTCTTTTGTAAATTATTATCATTAATGGAAATTCAGTGTAAGTAATTGTAATTAATGCATACAGCCCCCAAGAGTTTTAGTCACTAGCGGTCAGTTTTTTGTGTTTCACAAAATGGATGTATTCTGTAGTAAGTAATTTCAGGATTCTATGTACATTTTGTAATGTTCAATCTAACATGTTTTCTGGACACATACAACGAGAGACAGGTATCCAGATATAGAATTATGAAAATTTCTCTGAAGGATAAAACTAATAATTTAGTGTCATTAATGTATTTGGTATTTCAATTCAGTTTGCTGTATTCACATTAAATTAAAAGTTTATTTATATTACATCAAATTGCAGCAGAAAATACTTTCTGTAAATCTTTAAACAGAAGAGAATATTAAATAGCATGCTCGATCTTAAAGTATATGTTTAATTGCCTCTCTTTGTTTATCAAACATTACTTCCACTTTGGAAAGGTAGGTCAGACTGGGAAGTTCAATGCCATATCCGAGATCTGAATCAGTCTCAGTCTGGTTGCTCTAACCACTGAGATACTACGACAAGCTGCCAGCAGGACATTAACTTTGCTTCCATTTTGTTTATTGATTGAAATCATGGTAACTACGATTATTGAGTACAAGAAACGTATCACAGACGGCGCTTACAATGGATTCTATTACAAAGATATATGAATATCATATATGAGAGGGAATTGTTTATGTTACTTTCATGGGCATTGTACTTAAGCCCAAACAGAAACAAGGAGATGTAACACCCAAAGAATAGGCCATAATATCAGGGTCAAGATTTATTGCACTGCAAAACAAAAAACTGTTTCACAAGCATCGAAAAACTACAAAAATAGAGGTTAAGCCCAAAAGTTAGGCTATATTACCTTGGTCAATATTTATTGTACAACTACCGGCAATGCCACAAGTGTAACATATATGCCATATGAAAAACACACCTTTATATCATTCCTCAATAAACCTGAAATTGTACATACTGTTTCTAGCTTTATCATAGTTACTTATTTTTAATTACTAAACACATTTAAATTTTGCAAATCTGTTAACACGCAAAAAAGAAAGAATAGCTAGTTTTTCAGGTCTTTTGGGTTTTTGTATTTTGTTTTCTTTCAGTTCACCAATAATAATTAATATGCGAGTTTCATATTTGAGGTTGTATTTGTTCTTCGTTTCTTCAGGGCTAGTTGGTCTACCGTTATAACTTTGCATTACCCACCTTTAGCTTTCATATTAATTTCCTCTCCTTTGGAACATATTTCCAATAAGCAATGGTGTTAACTCATATATAGCAGGTTCTGTCTGTGCCTTTCTCTTTTCTTTGTGCACAGATCACACACACAGGTACTCTCACAATGTGGGGAAGTTAAAGAATAATCTTAGTAAGAGAAAAGTTCCCAATCCTCAGCCTGGAATAAAACCTGGGACCTCTTGCACGGCATATAACTGCTCTACCGACTGTGCTGTAGGGCCAGCCTGGATACCTTTTAGAACTTTATTTTATCACAGGTCCCTGTGCATATAACAGTTTTGCTCAGAAGTTCTGCAGTTCTAGTATTTGTCTGCCAGTCTTGCTAGCTCTGTTACTGGCTTATTTTCATTACTAAGAATTAGCTGTAAACACTTAAAACAAAATAAACAGTTGAATAACTGTATGACATTACCCACTTCGGTGTGCTCCATCATTGCTGACCCCTCTTATAAAACAGCCAGGTAGTGAGAGATCTTGCAAAACGGCTGAACTGTGCCCACGTAGTCTCTTCCTTTGGAACCGAATCTCTTCCGTCCTCTACCACGGAAATGTTTAACCTTCCGTTTAAACCTGAAATGTATCAATGCAGTCTCCCATTATTACAAGAGAGCTATTATAACACTGAAATTGTATTGTATAAATATTTTACAACTTAAGTATAGTGTATTCCTTATTCCTGTTGAATCTACAGGAAAATGTATTACTAATATTATAAAGAAAGAAAGTTTGTGTACATTCGATAATTAAAAAAATCCCTCAAAGAATACTGATAATTTTTTCACCATTAAAATCTTAATTCATTCTGATGTACTTGGAGCTATAAAGAGCCTTCTAACAGATTTTATTAATTAATAAATATTAAGGATTTTATGTCATAGGTACTTGTGGTTACAGAAGTCTATGGACCACAAAACAGTATTATATCTTAACATTTTAAATATATATTGGTTAACTGAATACATTATATACATTGAGATGTTTAATAATTAGAAATTGAGATAAGTTCAGAATCACAGTAAATCGTATACAAGAATGTTTATATGCACTTTCTTCACTGCCGAAATGTAGATTTATTTATTTAGTGCTGTGTGTAGGCTATTTACTATGCAATGTATTGCGAACAATCTATGATTACGTATTTCACTGTTACGAACATTTTCATGTACCACATGTAGGATGCTTACTTTTTGTAAGTATATAGCAGTGTGGTAAGTGCATGAGCTATTCTAATATTCTCTTCTTTACAACAGTACCATGTACTTGATCCTTTACAGTCACAATATTAATTTGTCTACAGAGATACATACCCTGTCATTGTATTCCTATCTTTTGGGACCAAAGGATGTTCTACGGACACCAATATTAGATATAAAGGTTTAGAGAGGAGGAAATGTTGAAGGAACATGTCCAATCGCTGTTTGATGAACATTTTCAACCTATGGTCTGCATTTGTACTGCTTTGTCTCTCCGTTAAATATTTCTGCAAGGTCCCAGAGATAAGGCAGGCGTGGACAAAGACAGCAAATGAATTAACCCAAAAAATTATTTGCGAATGTCGTGTTCCTTCAGGTTGAATATGCTTTTTCGATTTCAGTAACACCATCAACTAAAGTTTTCAAACGTTTAAATTTGATAAGTAACTTGTTTACATTGTTGAAAAAAGGAAGGTGTTGTTACTCCACTGAATATAAACATTTGCTGCACTAGGCAGAATACAAATATATAAGCCTGTTTTACTTTTCTGTAAGGAACATTCACAGATGGCCTTGGCGTAATATACCAGAAAACATTTTTAAGCACAGAATATGTTGTATCGTATTTGTTCGTTTATTGACTTTTATCAACTGCTCCAGATTGTTATGCAAGGGGACTTGTCAAACCTATGAATGCCTAAATTCTAGGTTTTCACGGAAGGCGCTGTTAACTCCATTGTTCTATATCTAAAGATATATGTACCGAATTCTCTGGATGTCAAAAACTTCTACCATTCCTCTAGTCAGAAAGTTTTGCATCAGTTCCTCTGTACTCAAACTGCAATCAACTTCATTAGCAGGGAGGTCTATATGATGAATAAATAAACTAAAATAAATAAAGTAGGAAAGACTAGTTACATTAGAAATCTTACCGTAACACTCACGTGATTTTCTCCAGTCTCTAATCTTGTACAAATATTCGTAGGGAAGCTTATTCCTCTGTTCACTTCCTGTTATTCGAGATAAATATTTGCCTAAATTACTTATTTAGCAATTTTATTGGACGTTTAAGACAACATGAGAATTCAGTTAACTTTAAAATATGTTGTCAAATCTCTTAAAAGTGGTCATTGTGTAACGCCTTTTAAATTCAGTTCCTTTTGCATTCCTTAGATATTTAGAAAAAAAAAAGAAATTACGGCATCCTATTTTAGAAAACATGCACTAGACAATTTAAGTAACAAGGAATAATCCTTCAAATCAATCCGAAAGAATTTATATTAAATAAATGTTATGACAGTCGCAGAATATTTAGGATATATATTTAATTTGTGATGACACTTTAAAAACATGTATTATTTTAGTGTAGAACTTCTGAATAGTTTGGAGAAGACCAACAACTTCGTTACCCATGTTTAATAGATATACCTAGGAACTAATTTATGCTCAGAAAGTTCGGCATGGCACAAAAAGACCGCTAGTCCCTCTCTGGGGTAGGTGGTGGCTGTCTGCTTTGCGTTCAAGTGGTCGCGAGTGCGAATCTTGATTAGGGTGAGTTATCTACATATGGATTTTTTGCGGGGTTTTCCTCGACCCGAAAGATGAACCGGAGTAATCTGAGAAGCAGTTCAGTCATTTCATTCTGGTCCGAATTAGTTAACGTCGGAGGACGTGAATATATATTGTTACAACTAAACAAAACAAAGAAGGGGGATAAGACACCGGCCGGTGGCCACAGAACACCGAAGTGGAGGTTCGCAAAGGTAATTTTAACTCGGACTAATGCTTCTGTGTCACACTGAACTTACTGATTCACAGCGCATGCGTAAATATTGATGCTGGCTCACTATCCGGATAACTGCTGGTCATCCAGCATTCACCGGCACAGAAGTATCGTACCTAATGTAAATGGAGAATGTTTCGTTTATAGTATTTAATTTCCTCATACATATCTCAAAGTGTTTGATTAAAATAGTTTTGTTTAATAAATTTTTTTTCGTGACAATCTATACATTGAATTTTCTGAAAAGAGTCTGAAGTCCTTTTTATTCTGGATGAGTTTTGCACAATTAGAAAACCATTCACCAATACACGCCCACCATGTCTGTCACATGAAACGAAAACGATAACAGGAAATAATGGTTAAAGAAATGCGATTTTAACTGCTGTAGGTAATCACAAGGAAAACGCTCTCCTGAGTTCGTAAGCACTTCAATACGTTATTTCTGATCAATAAACATGTGATGGCATTTAAAAGTGAGCTATCACTGTATTTACACCGCTACGTACCTGAAAATTTGATGGTATATTGTCTTCTGTATATGAATCATGTGTACCAAAAATCTGCTGCGGAGTAGAATCGCAAAGCCCAAAACTGAAACCTGAAGAGTGCCGCATGCAACCTCTTGCAAGTAGCTGCTGGACATCCTTCGTTAGCTCTGTGCCGGCGCTCCTTACGTATGCCATGGTTAGACCGCTGCCCTTTAGGGGTAAACAGTCTCTCCCGTACAATGCTGTGTTAGTATGCCTATATGTTCCTATCCTCGGGTCGTCCTTATTTTATAGGGCGATGAAACAAAGCGGGAAATCATATTACTGCACCGACCACTGAGATTGGAGCGGATATTCACGCTATTTTATTCCCACATGGCAAACATGTGTGCTGTGAACGAACTTCTATGCAAAGGTTTGCTTTGACGTTCGATATTTTGGGTACCTTATGCGGTACCACTTTTGCATTAAGATTAAATGCAAAGGTGTGTCCACTGCATAATATGTTTTTCTTTTTGTACCCTAAACCTTGATTAAATGCTTACTATTACTTAAAATATTTGATTTCTTTACTTAACCTCGCAACATTTATAAGTTAAGAATACGGCTATTTCTGCGGATCAACAGTACTAAATAAGTGCGTGTAGCCAGTTTGTCAATGATTGAAAGTTCTACTGGCATGTAACTGAAAAATTAATACTTTACTACTTAATTACAACCTGACAATGCATGAATTCCTTAAACAGCTTCCACTTACGAATATGTTTCTTTGATAACTCCTTCGCCATAGCAATATAACTTCACGATCAGAAATTATATTATATTTCTGTTTATGTTTACAAATTCAAATCCTAGGTCGCAAAGAATGGTGTAGAAGCTCGTTTTCTAGAGCTAGCAATTCGGGATTATTGTTTGCTTCTTAAAGCATCTATGTAGTTGAAGTGGCTCGTTTCTTTCAAAGAAGCTTTTAGCCTTGTGACGAATAGCACTTTCAACAAATTCATCATACTCACCATCCACAACTGGCTTCTTTCTTTCCCGATGTTTTCCTGGAGTAGAAACCTGACCTGTTTTCAGAACCTCACTGCGAGCGGCAATAATACTTGGCTCTGAACCACCGGTACATTCTGCCGACAAATTAACAACGTCCTCAATTGTTTAAGTTGGGTATATGTTACACAACTTGCAAAACACGTCTAATATAGTTTAACTTGCACCAATTTTTGAAATAAAATGTCCCTTATATATAAACGTTTTGCCAGTGGCAAGAACTTCTAAGCTGCACGGAATGCAATTGATGCATGGAACCAGCAGTGCCAACATACCGTGACAAAATGTTGTTAATATGTTTCATACTGGATGATACAGAGAGGATTTTGAATCACGCAGGACACAAAACGAAAAAGAAACACCTATTTAGGTACTCCAAGAATAAACACTAAAAATCGCCAGATTCACCTAATACATTACCACGTAAACAACCAAGATTTTTTATACTCATAATGATTGCTTCTAACATGACATTCAAGAATTTCTGGAGAAATACACACACCGGATGGTTGCGTTCGAATCTAACCTTCGGTGCTCTTATATGCCAATTTGTTAAAGAGAATATTAAATAATTAAAGAAACCAGCTATCAAATTAAAAAAGTATGGTGTCATTCGATGAAACGACGAATATTGCGGGCAGATAAAGTGGCACGTGTAATTGTCATTATTCCCGCAGGTAAAATGTGAATTTTTTAAATTACACTGGAACACATTAAATAATCAAGCAATTGTTCGTGTATTTAAAAACACAGTGGCATTATTGCGGCTTTATACTGAGGAGGACGGTCAAGGCGGTTTCGTCTGTGGCCCGCATTCGGGAGGAGCAGATTCGATTCCCGCGGCCGGCTTGCCTGACCCATAAGCTTTCCGGAGGTTTTCCAGAGTCACCAGGCGAATGCTGGGTAGGTTGAAATTATCTGTCCCTACTTTCATCTCCACTATCATTTCACGTCATCTCTCATCTACTGCTTTCTTTCAGCGGGTGTCTCGGCGCTGCATGGCAGGATGACATGCTCCTGGTTAACACTTCTTCCTTCGGCAAGATAGTTTCCTCTCCCCGGACCGACCTGGTGGGTCCTTTCCGGACGAGGGCGGGTAGCATGACAATGGTGATGGTGAATAGGACGGGACCTACCCTCCTCACTGTCGTGACTCCTTAGATCGGCCACCCTCTTTTTCCTCCTGGGGATGCCCCACTTGGGCTATAGGTACAATAGATGAAACTGGCCAAATTGCCAACTCCCCTCCATACCGTATCCCAATCCCATCTGCTCCAATAATTGTGGCCTTCTTGTATCCAGCAGATCGTGTTAGTGATTGTATCTAACGCAGCTGTATATATGGTTAAGAGATCCAAGATAACTGCCCAATTCAGTTTTCAAAATCAGGGTAGATATGTATGTGACGATTTAGCCATTTTTTATTTTCTAGAAGTATCAAGAGTTTTTGACATGTTCAAAGTGCTAGGAATTTTACATCTGTCGTTTATCTTGAAAAACTAAAGTATGCTTAACAGCTTTAATTTGTGAAAGAGATACCAACATAAATGTTAGTGGATAGACAATGCAGATTTAATGTACCACATTTCTCATAATTTTACTTGCCCTAGTAATTTAAGTACAGTAATAACAGAACATGTGATAACATGTACATAATAGGTAGAAAAGGCAGCCCATTCCATCAAAAATAAAATGTCAATGATTTGTTATAAATATACAATTTGAGTATGTGTGAATCGAGGAATTTGGTAACAGGGATGTCAAACCAATAGAAATAGTTTTATTAAAAGTTTTATTAACAGACTAAAATTGCTTTTATGATACAATTTGAGGTCCCCTGATTTCAAAATAGGTCAAGAAAGTGAGGAGCAGTTCTCTACAAGGCCTAGGGATGTCAGTGAACAGCATAAACCAAAAACAAATAGTTGATTTAAGAAATCAGCATTTAAGTTCAGCAGTTTGGCATTCTGTAGTTAAAAATGTTATTTAATGTTTAACCACTTCATTTGATGATAAAAAGGTGATTCCATGCCTTTAATTTTTAATAATTGGAAACAAAAAGAATTACAAACTGATAGATCTGCAAAAAAGGTGAACGATTCACAGTATTAACCTAGGATATCCAGATATTCAATTGTTATTTTGAAAAAATAAAAACAAAAGTAAAAAAAAAAATGAAGTAAGTTTATGATTTTAAAAAAATTACCAATCATCCTTGGGCAAATACATTTTTTCAGAATTTTCTAAAAAGAGTTACTATTATATTGGTACTTCAAAATAAAAGCTACTTCATCTTTCTAGAAAGGACAACATTTCTGATAACATAAAATCTGGCATTTATCCAGTGACCAGATTTACTTTGTTAGTACCAAACGTAGTTTAGAAACTAGAGCGAAGGAACATTTAAGATATATTAGATATAAACAGACAGATAAGTCAGCAGTTGCTGCACAATTTTGGTCATCTAATGATAAAATAAATCCATAAGTTAAAATATTAAATCAACTGAATGGACCGATAGATTTAATGGCTTGGAAGAAACTATTAACATTGAAGAATAGAGATTGCATCATCAATTTTGAAATCCCATCAATAGATGTCATCAAGAGCTTTTTGTTGGCCCCCAGTGGATTGCAGTAAGATAGCAAGCTATCCTTCATTTTCCGGAACTAACTATAAGGCTACTCAATCTGCCAGCTGATGATGTATAGATAGTTTATGGAAACGGTCCTTGAGGATTTTACAAAACAAATAAGGGATTAAGCGAAATATGTTGTTTAGTCGAGATTTAACTGTATTGGAACACCACAGTGAAGCGAAAAATTATTAATTTTTAGATGAGTCGTATTTATTACACATCTGCTTCACTTTCGTACCTATTTTGAGGACATGTTTCGCAAATCATCTACGGCTCTGGTGTGACTCATAAATAAATTTAAATAAACTAATTGTGCTCTACTGGTGTTGTTAAATTTTACTATTTTTCTTACGAATTTCGGAGAAATGTTTTGTTTTAGGCAATTGTTGATAAATTTTATGTCCGCTGATATTAACCTTCTTTTTGTCTTTAGTTTCAAATATTGTTTTATTTCTTTCTTGTTGCCGAAATTTTCGTTTAAATTTTCAAATGTGGACGTTCTTACCTCCATGTTGTCCGGTTTTTAAAATTGGCTGGATCTAACTTTCGCGTGTTCCTCTTGACTTGACGTCACTTCAATATATCGAGATTTAACTGTATTGGAAGACCACAGTGAAGCGAAAAATTATTAATTTTTAGATGAGTCGTGTTTATTACACATCTGTTTCACTTTCGTACCTATTTTGAGGACATGTTTCGCAAATCATCGTTTGCCTCTACGGCTCTTATGCGACTCATAAGAGCCGTAGATGCAAACGATGATTTGCGAAACATGTCCTCAAAATAGGTACGAAAGTGAAACAGATGTGTAATAAATACGACTCATCTAAAAATTAATAATGTTGTTTAGTTTTGTGGGTTATTGATAATAAACAATTGTTAATTTTTCTGTATGGGATGATGCATTGTCATGATGTAAAGTTCACATCTATTTTCATTTGCAACAAAAAGACATTTGTATATTGAACAGCAGCAAGGGTACATCCATCTTTTAATGCTATAATAACAACATACCCGTTTTAGAGCCAAGAAAGAGCACTATCAACCATCTTTGTGCCACGGCTGCGAAAACTTAGCATCTCTGTAAGCTTAAGTTCTGTTTGAAAGATCCACTGAACCAGTTACATTTTTTTTCAGGATCATAACATAAGATCCTAGTTTTATCTTAATAAAAATACTCCAAAACCAAGCTTGTTCAGTGTGTTTCTGGACCAATCAATTTGTTGCTACAGTAACAAAAAAATGTTGGAATAATATTTTGAAAGGATGTAACCCAAAGCTTCTCAAGGACATTTCCCCAGACCACACTTTACGTGGAATATTTTTAGAGGTTTTGCTTTTCCCAAAAATGGCTTTGATCATTTTTATTGAAATAAACTAAACTGAATATAGTTTTATGTTAAAAAACTTTGTATCTTAACATTATTGGGAAGGTCCTTAGAAGTCATGTTGCTTCTGAATGGCTTTTGTATGACTAGCAAACCCTAAGAGAAGTAGAAAACGTTACTACACAAAAGATGTAAAGCTTGTTAACAGAGAATTTACGCAAAGTACTATATTTGAGTAGAGAGCTATTTCCAAGATATAGCTTGTTTTCAGAGTTATTTCTCCAATTTGAAATTCTTATCTTTATTTTTACTTTTGTTTAAGTTGAGGTACACTGGCGACTCCTAAGTGTTTAAAAGGATAATTTGAATAAGTATAGAAATAGTCATGTCAGGGCAACACATCAGGCTTTTATTATTAACAATATATTGTCAATACATCTAATTGTATGAGGATTGTTGCAACATTTTGGTACACAGAAACTTCAGGATGTACAACTATAGAATAAGAATAAGGTTATTCAAAGGTTTCAGTTGTGTGCCTTTTATAAACATCTGCAGTATGTAATAAAAGACGATTAAACAAACAATTACAACATGGGATTGATTGCCCTTCCCTAGGTATATCCTCTTTCCTCAAGTGTTATATCATGATCATCTATGTACATTTGTTACTATAGGGGTAATAGACTATCATTTTTGTACTTTATAAAGTATACCAACTATTTATATTCTGTGAGGTAGCAACACCCTATTCTTTGTCAACAATGCAAACAAGTTAATTTCCAAACTTGGGCCTTCATTACACTTAATGAATGCATTTACAAAAGGGATTGAACTGGAAGGAAGTGCATCCTTAAAATTCTTTGTATACATAGAATGAACTTTCTGCCCCAGTCTATGCCTGCCTCATCTTCAGGATCCATGGGAGAACATTCGACAACTAGACACACATCTCCATAAATGCATCCTATAGACTGAAACTTTGTGTTGCATCATGAGGCCCGCATTTTGCTGCACAAGATCCCTCTTCTATAAAGCTCTAATATCTGGAATCGGTGTTCTTTGCAGCATGCCTTTGGCCCATGTGCTGACTGGGTGATCATAGAAAAGAATGTATCTGTAGTGGAAATAATATTTTTCATACTGTCATAATATAATCTAACTTCAGCAACTTTAATTGCAAACAAGAGATCAGGTATAACTATTTGTAGTTGCTTTATTGACACTCGTCACTTACTTTTCTTGCATTATTGAGGGACTAGTTTCAAATGCTCTCACCTCCATTTTCAACCTCTCTCCAACTGGCATCTGTTGTTGTCTGCTCTCCTCCATCTGGTGGTGGAACTATGAACTTCTTTGTCAATTTATCCACTGATGGGATTTCAAAGTTCATTATGTGATCCTTATTTTGCCATATGAATATGTTCTCCCATGTTAGTTTATTTTGGTTTATCACTCCCTTTAATAATTTTGGATTTGGATCAATGTAATGATTTTCATCCCAAAAGTGAAATACTACTGCTGACTTTTTACTTGTTTCATTCTGATGATCCAGATCCAAAACGAGTAAGAGGAGTGATAACCCAAAATAAACTAACATGGGAGAACATATTCATATGCAAAACTAAGGACCGCATAATGAACTTTGAAATCCCACCAGTAGATAATTTGAAAAGGAAGTTCATAGTTCCACCACCAACAGATGATAGTTGGAGAGAGGCTGAAAATGGAAGCGATAGCCTTTGAAACTAGTCCCTCAATAATGCAAGAAAAGTAAGTGATGAGTGTCAATAAACCAACTAAAAATAGTTTTACGATTAATTTTGACGTCACTGTTACAAAATTCCTCCAAACACACATAAGAGATCAGGTGCTCATCTGACAATTCAATGGTCATGTACTTTGCCATATAAATCAGTAACTTATGCACTATAGAAGATATACACAAATACCTTTGTATATCAATGAAACACATAATCATGGGCTGTATAAAGTTTAATAAAGTTAGAAAGAAATATGGTATACTAAATTACCTATCTACAGCACTAAATGTAAAACAGTATATTTCAATAATGTTTCTGGATAAAATTTACTGTAATTCCAATTGTACATAAACTTGTAAATACTAAATATAGAAACAGTAGCTAATGTGTAACATTCATCCTTTGTATTTTAAAATTTTAGTATGCAATAGTATTTGTTTTATCTTATAAATCTCTTTATGTAATATGGTCACAATATAACCATGGAGTTATAGAATACCCTTTTACATCTTTCATTAATTAGAACCTAGAATTGTGCATTTAATGCGAATTATTAAAATGTGTTGAATTGTTTTTGAGATTACCCGATACACATTAATGTACTTTCTCCCTTTATAAAATGCAGGGATACTACAGGTTTGAGGAGGAGGCAGCTTGCGGATATTGACTTAGGACTGCTCCGCAGATAAACAGTAGCAGTACCTAGGTCCAGCTCAGAGGTTTTGCATTCTGGATTTGTGGGTATGTTCTAATGAGCTCAATGGGACTCGCTGAAAGTAAAGACCAGAGTAATAATATTTTGGCAGTCACTCGGATGATGTGACCAAAATCCTTTCTTGGAGTAGGTTGCCAAATTCCTGGAGGAAGTACAAGCAAGTTTTTTGACTCTATCTATCCAAAACCTTAGCCTGTACACGGCTACTTTAAATAAATTAATAATTTCCATGAATTAACTTAAATAAAAAGAGTTTACCGATGAAGCCTGGGACTCAAGTACTTACAATTGTAAGTCACCACAAATGGTGTGTTTCGAATATGAGAGCCTGCGGTGGTTTACTCGGAAAATATGTATGAGTCAATTGGAGAATTTAATGTCAGGACAGCATGTTGGCCATGGTAGCTCAATGGGTAAGAGTGACTGGATGGAATCAAGGAGATTCATGCTTCAAATCCCAGCCTTGGCATTGAATTTTTCAGTTTGACTCTATCTATCCATAACCTTAGCATATACATGGCTAGTGTGAGGAAACGATTAGGTTCCATGGATTAACTTTACTAATGCAAGACTGACAGCTTACTGCTTATTCTATTAGATAATTAGTTTGTTTGAATACTGACACAAAAGTGGATTATTACTGAACTTACTGAACGATAAATTCCAAAATTCCGACAGACCTGTTCTGTTAATGTAAGCTTGTCACATGCCAGTCATAGATAGAGTCAATATGAAGAATTCAATGCCATGGCCGGGATTTGAACCACAGATTTACTGGTTTCCATCCAGTCGCTCTAACCCATTCAGCTACCATCACCAACATGCCATCCTGACATAAAATTCTCCATTTGACTCGTATATTTCCCCAGTAAACCACTAGGGGCTCTCGCATCCGAGATACACCGTTTGTGGTGACTTACTAACGTAAGTACTTTAGTCCCAGGCTTCATCATTTAACTCTTATTATTTTAGTTAATTGATGGAAATTAATTATTTCTTTACGGTAGCCATATACAAGCTAAGGTTTCTGATAGATAGAGTCAACATGAAAAATTAAATTAAATTTAATTCACTTTTAACTGAATTTTTCATGTTGATCGAAAACCTTAGCCTATATACAGCTAGTGTGAAGAAATGATTAGTTTCCATCAATTAACTAAAATAGTCAGAGTCATATAATTTATTAAATTTAAGGGTAAGTCGATTAATGACACTAAACAGCACTTACTTTTAAATTTCCCGGAACATCTCGGAGTCGATGTCCAGTTGACAATGGGAGAAAGTTGCTTCCGAAACATCTTCCTGGATATCTAAAAGTAAGTGTCGTTTTGTTTTATTAAACGACTCATCCTTAAACTTAATTGATTACAACAACACAGTTTTCAACACTTCAATGAAAGAAAATCATAAATTATTAGTAAGCATTATTCGTTATACATTATTTCTAACATATATAGCATGCAGTTTACCTTTGATTGTAAGCTGTAACTTAGGAAACCTACAATTCATATGTCCATCAGCTCTGCCAGTTGACTGGAAAAGCAAATCACAGACGTTGGAACATGATGTAATTCTGTTAGTTTGCAGTAATGAAGACCTGCAAAAGTTGAAGATGTCCATCAGCATTATATCTGAATATGAACATATGCACAGAATATATAAAAAAACCAGGGATAATTCTGTAATTATCTCCAGAAATAAAATATAATACTTCTGTGCAGTTAGAGGATTAGAAAAATATGTATATTTAAATATAATTTGTCAAATGCAATGCCATAACTTTAATTCAAAGCTTTTACTAGGCTTTTACAGCCACTATGTCCCAATTTTGTTTTATTTGAATTCCAAAATTTAGCATATATTGGAAATAATCATTTCTTTCAGACTAGCCGTAAGTAGGCTAAGGTTTGGATGATGCGTCAGACTGAAAAAATTTAATGAAGCAGCCGAGATTTGAACAATGGATCTCCTGTTATTTTCACTATATATTGTCAGTTCTTCACTACATGTAAATTTAAATAATTTAGTGCAGGCATCAAATATATTTGGAAAAGATTTGCACTAAAAACTGCTAGATTCTACTTGCTGAGTGCTATCAAGATATTTGTCAGTCAGGCAGTGCTTTATAGAACAAGACAATTTGAGCATAGGCATTTTTAAGAGCAATTTTAATGCTATGGAAAGTGTCAGCCTTTCCTTTCAGATGATTAGGAGGAGCAACAGAGTTTTGATTTAGGAAAATGGATGTTAAGCTCTGTCTAGTCTTTAGCTCATGAATTTCACTGTTTGCATATATGTGGCTGAATTACACACAAAGAATTCTAATATTGAGAAAACATACATGTAATTTCGAGCTATTATCTTCAGTCTTTTAAAAAGTCATTGCAAGAGTGTCTGCTGTTGGTGTTGGAAATGATTCTTAAAGCATTCCTTTACACAAGGAATATTGTTTAAATTTTACTGAATTGCCCCAAAATAATATTCCACAATAGAGTTAAAATATGTTTAATTAACTAATTGATTTCTACCTGGAGAACTTAAATGTAAGAACAGTATTAACAGGCAGGAGGAAGTTTAAGATAAAATTCATGTGAGCTCTCTAATCTAAATATCTGTCTATTTGAAGGTCCAAAAGTGAAATTTCCTATTAGTTCTACTAAGATGTCATTGATTTCAAATCCTATTGGAGTATGTGATTAATTTAACAACCTTTGTTTGGTTTTACATAAGGAGACAGAATGTTTATTGAGTAGATTTGAACTGTAAACAGTAGAACGGTTCCTCATATAGTGGAGAGATCACACCTGTCATTGGTCTACAGATCCATTATATCAGTTTGAGGATATCATTAGGACATTAACCAACCATTCCTGCTGCTGTCACAATTGAGTCAATGACACTTCCATCATGTTTGTTGGAGCAGTTACAACACTATATCTCGGACTAACATTATCAATTACATAGAAAGTGAAGCTAGTTACAGTGAAGCAATAAGTATTATATAAATATAAATATTTGTAACAAAAGGCTTTCCTTATCTTAAGAAAATTATTTCAATTTTTCTTATTAGTTGAAATAAATTCCACGAACCCTTGGACGACAAAGTGTTGACTGAGGACGCGAGCAAGGGTTCGTGAAATTGATTTCAACTAATTCAAATAATAAGAAAAATTGACATCATTTTCTTAAGATAAGTGAAGTTTTTTGTTTCAAATATTTATATTTGTATGACAACATTATCAAGATTAAAAAAAAACCAAATAGTTTTTCTGACGGTACAGTAATTAACACCACTCTATTGAGTACCTATGTCAATAATATTCTCATAACAGCTCCACCAAACAGGAATCAACACTACATTCTATGCAGATGATTTAGTAATTTGGAAATCACTGGAAACAGAGAGGCTTGAAATTCTAAGGATAAATGTTCAAACTTGTGTGAATACATTTAATAGTGTTCTAAAAGCATTATGAAAGTAAACACTGTGACAAACTATCAGCTCTTTTCCTTAAAAGATAAAAAACTCAAGGTTATGCACAAATATAATAATTTGTAACTTAAAACTTCACTTATCTTATAAGAAATGATAATTCTTATAAATTCTCCTGAATTGCAAATTCATGTACATTCATACACATCTTCAGCTGGAAAAACAAAGTTGTCATCATCGTTATTAAACATTAGATGTTGATATGTTCTTTCTAGTAAAACCAAAATCTGAAAATAAAACAAATTTAAAAACAGAATTACCTGCCGGTATTTCAAAATTCATTACATGATGTTTGTTTTTTAAAATAAATATATTTTCCCCAACCATTAAATCTATCAGACCATTTAATTGTTTTTCTCTTTAAAAGATAAAATTCCTAATAATAAAAAATACAGTATTTATCAGTTCCATTGTGTCAATTGTGATAAAGTTTATATTGGAAAGACAAAACGTAATTTAGAAACCAGAATGAAAGAACATTTTTCTAACATTAAGTATAAAGAAACTGATAAATGGGTCATAGCAGATCATTTTTGGGCATTTAACCATGAAATAAATCCAGAAGTTAAATTATTAAAACAATTAAATGGTCCAATAGGTTAAATGGTTTGGGAAAGATATTTATTTTAAAAAACAAACATTGCATAATGAATTTTGAAATACCGGCAGGCAATGCTGTTTTTAAGTTTGTTTTATTTTCAGATTTTGGTAGTACTAAAAAGAACATACCAACATCTAATGTTTAGTAATGATGATGACAGCTTTGTTTTTCCAGCTGAAGATGTGTATGAATATACATGAAATTGCGATCCTGGAGAATTTATAAGAATTATCTTCATTTCTTATAAGATAAGTGAAGTTTTAGGTTACAAATTATTATATTAGTTTGCTTCATTGTAAATAGCTTCATATTTTACGTATTTAACTCATGGTTACCTTAAGTCATAATAATAATTAAACTGGAAAGACGTTTTGAAGAATTCAAAGATAAAGCTACCAAGTTCAAGATTTTTGTAGCAAGGAAAACTTCAGGTCTTACTTAAAAGCTATCATGATATTTTAAAATATTAAAAGGTACTGCAGGAAATAAATAAAGTTGTTCAAGATCAATGTTAAGGACTACATATAATACATTTAAATGACTAGTTTTTAACTACTCTGGAGGAGCACTGATGGCATCATCACTATCAACTTCCATGATACATGAGCACACACAATATCCAACTTTTAGATTAATAACTGGGGCGACTAAAACTACTCGTGCAGTTTCCTTACAAGGATTTACATGTAATTGACCTTTAATGACAGATGTAGAAATGCAAGCCCTTTTAACATATGAAAAATTCTGGAGACTTCCAGAGAATAAAAATGTATAAAACACCATATTTCTATCTTCAATCTGAAAACTCAATTAGGATTTATGTGCAAAGTTCAACAACTAAGAAATTAACTAGCTTACCCATCCAAAATACAACCTCACAAGTGGTTAGGCATACATTGAAATCCTGGGCTCGCCGTTTCTCCAAGAATTTCAGGGGGGAAACAAGCAAATTCATGCCAAATAATATTTTATTTACTTTGGATACATTTTCAAAATTTATTCACAACGATCCACAATGTTGCAGACAATCTGACAGCTGTTTAGAATCCCACTTCCCCGAGCTCATTCAATAGTGAATATGTCTATATTTATGCACTCGTTACCTTGAATACAGTGCTTCGTAGATTTCCAGAAGCATTCATCACTCTTTGATATGAAGCACTGACAGATTTTGTCACGTGAAGTCTCTGTAGCGTGTGAAGAAAAGTATATCCTTTTGTTTTATGTGCAACTTTTAAATACAACTGTAAATATATGTTAATACCATTAGAAACTGTATTTTATGTAGATTGGTATTTAGTGATGACAAATAGAAAATTCTTATGAAGTTTTAGGTTATTACAAAAAGTGTGTGAATTTGATACTTTCTCCAGTTTAGGCTAACATTTTATGTGGTGTGGGCCAGGTGTAGGAAAATTGGAACATATGAATGAAGAAGGGAAGCAGGTACATGTCTGCTTGTATTGTGACAAGTCTTCCAATGCAAGAAGGGCCTACATGTGAATATACAAGAGAGAGAGTACTGGAGAGTAGTCTTAGTTATTTTAGTTATTATTCTCTCTTATTTTAATGAAAATTATCACTTGGCGCTTCCCTTGCTTTGAAAGTCATGCATCCCGACTGCTTGTTTACCAGTATTTTTTTTGCTTTTCTTGTCTACCAGTTTTTTTAATGAAAACATTTATCACCATTTCTATTATTTTTGTATATTCGGACCTGTTTTCCTTTTCTTTCATCGGTACGTTAATCAGTCTGTGTGTTAGGCTATTGATGACTGCATGTTTTTCAAACACAAATTTAAGTAAGTCTTCCACATCCTTTACTACAGCTTCCTTGTAACATACCAAATATCTTAGGACGAACTAATCCTATGAATCTTGGATTGATAACTTAGCTGCTCCTACCATGCCTCAGACAGAACCTTTATTGTCTGGTGTTGAACCCAAGTAACATTTACACTGTTATCTAGTTAGTATTAAAAAGTATTCTACGTCATGACACAAACATGTATAACTGTCAGTGAAAATTTAAGTCATCTTCTCGAAAAAGAAGTGCCAATACTATCCTGGAAAATGGACCTGACCTTTAATCTTGATCTCCCAAAACATTTACCTTCATATTTCAAGGACAGATTTCTCCTAAACTATTGAAGATGTTGATATGAACTTTTATAACATATTTATTAAGGTAGCTTATAATTTGTAAACTAACAAATTAAAGTGTTTTAAAATACAATAATAGCCTTTAACATATAATACCACAATTACTGTGTAATAATAATTATAAGAATACAAAGGATAAGGGATTTTTTATTTTTAATCAATCTTAAATTATATCTTAATTTATTTTAGGAAAAATATAATGACTATAGCATCAGATACCTGGAAGAAAAATACACAGAAATATGTGGTGTGACGCTTTTGTTGGGATACATGGAGTTCTTTGAACTTTACTGTATGATTGTCCATGAATATAATGTATTTATTATATTGTAGTCTAAAACACATGTAATTGGACTACAGCCACTCCAATTTTCAGTTTCATATGACAGTTGGTATTTCCTAAATGTTTTCTTTCTAATAATTGGAATAATTTAGTCCCATTGGGGTAAAATGACTTCCCTTTGCCCTGAATAGGGCTAACATGGGTTATATCATTGCTATAGCCAGGCAACTACAATCCTGATGCAATATCTGGGAGAGAGGAGACGGGGATAGTGTGACATATGACTGTTAGTGTGTTGGTTGGCTCATTGTTGGTAATGGATATTATGAGTAGAGCCAGACTGACAAATTCACTGCCATATAAAAAGGTGCATGTCTCGTAGCATATGTGAACCCCTTGTGGTTTACCGGTAAATATACGGGTCAGTTGGAGAATTTAATGTCATGTTGGCATATTGGCCATACTAGTGCAGTGGATTAGAGCAACCGCACGGAGAGCGGCAGATGCGTGGTTCAAATCCTGGCTATGGCATTGAATTTTTCAGCCTGAGTCTATTCATCCAAATCGTAGCCTACACATAGCTAGTGTGGAAGAAATAATTATTTCCATAAATTTACCTAAAAAAATGGACATTATATTTAATTTTGTCTTCTGGGCTACCTGCATGAAATGTGTTTACATTTCCCATCTATAACACAGATATGCATGGCATTTCCTTTGGAACATATTACCTAGTGTAAACTCATATAGTGTGTGTCTTGAGGTTTTTTGTACATAGGTCACACATACCTCAGACCATAGGAGGATAAATGAAGATTACCTGCTATGGCATGCCGCAGTTTGTTGACTTGTTTCATAGGACTGCCAGTCATCATTATTGAGAAGTGCTGAGGTAGATAAATGTGTAAGTACCTACATCCCCTAGCTGTTCCCTTTTGTGGAACTGGGCCTCTTTCCTCTACAAACACCTGAAATACATTTATAAAAATCCAGTTATTACAAAAGAGCTTCTACAAGCACACATAATTTTGTTCAGGAAATTCTGACTGTGTCTTACATCTACTGCATTGCCTAGAAATGTATACTAACATTATAAACGGAGAAAATTTATTTGTGTGTATCGGGTAATCTCAAAAGCCACTCAGCCCACCTCCGTAGCATAGACGGTAGCGGGTCTGTCTCACGTTCAAGAGGTCCCGAGTTTGAACCTTGGTCAGGTTGAGTTATCTGGATAAGGTTTTTCCGAAGTTTCCTATTATCTTTAAAGACGAATGTCGGTAGCTCTAAGCTCTATGGACCCTGGGCTCATTTGTGCATCATTTTTCCCCATTTCATTCATCATCCAATATGACTCAACGTTGGAGGACATAAAATTAAAAATAAGGAAAAGCCACTCACAAAATTTGTTTAATTGTCATTTGAAGCCCAATTACTTCTGAGGCACCTGCGGCTAAAAAGCAGCTTCGATTCAATTAAGTAATTTCATTAAATAATATTTAGAGTTTTCAAATTGCTGCATAGCTCTGAGCTTATATCTATACGAAATTAAATGCAATTTTTTAAAATATAGTGAAATAAACAGTATTAAATAAACAGTATTACTTAAAGTTTTAGAATGCTAAAGATGAAGGTGATATACTAGCTACAGTTGCTATATTTAATCATTCGAATTTAATATAATTTCGGAGTTACAATAAGTTTTATGCAGAAATATTGACTTCATAACCAAAATATATTGCTTTTCATTTAGTACTGCTGTGGATAGATAATTTTGTATTTAACGTTCCTTTTAACTGAATCATATTGCGCGAATTCCTTTTATGTGTGATTACATACACAAATGTATTTGCATGTATCTGATGTACTACTTACCTCTTTGAATGATCAACTAGTCGGCACAGGGGCCAAAGGTATTCTGCAAAGAACGCCGATACTAGACGTTAAAGCTTTTAGGATGAAACTGGTCCAGCAAGCGGCCAGCTTCGTGATGCGACCCAAAGTTTCAGTATATGGGAGGCATTTATGACGATGTGTGTCCCATCACTGAATGTTCCTGCTGGCTCCCAAATACGAACCAGACATCAAAAAGGACAGGAAGGTAATTAATATACACAATCAATTTTAAGGACGCAGTTCCTTCCAGTTAAACCCATTTTGTCGTTTTGCAGAGGTATTAAGGGTAATGAAGCCCCTAGTTCGAAAATTAACTTGTTTGCATTGTTAAGAAAGAAGACGGTGCCGTTACTCCAGAGAACAAAAATAATAGCTGCATTCCAGGGAATATAAAAATAAAAGGCTGTTACCACTTATAACAAGGAATATACATAGATAGTAATGATTTAAGTAATACCTGAGCAAACAGAAAACAGTTTAACACGTGATGTATTATACTGGTTCGTTTAATTGCCTTTTTACAACTACCACTTATTTGTACTTAAAGGAACGCTGTGTAAACCTCTAAATTTTCTCTTTTTAATTCTTAGATGTATACCGTGATACCGAAATTAAGGGATGCAATGAGTAAATAATCGTAATGGATTTCAAAGGAATACTGCATCTTTGTTACAACACGTGCAGGTGCATTCAGTTGAATAGTTTTAACAAAAGAGACGGAAGAAAGAAGGTTCTTAGCAGGAATTCTAAGTGGGTAACACTTGACTCCGTTTGAAAAGACATTGTTCGGACCCTAAATAATGGCATGACCGAGACTAATAATCACAATGGACAAAATAGTCACAAAAGGATTTTTGGTGTGAATACAGAGGTTTCGAGAGGTGAAAGTCAGACGCAGCTGTAGTGAGGAAGACAGAACGGGGGTGGCGGTCGAGTAAAGGACATCTGGTTGGGTCTTCGGCGAAGGCAGACCAGAACCGGAGAGAAAAGATATCTGTCAGTTCCTACGTAAATAACGAATTAAGTGTAATCGATTAATAAGCATTCTACATACGGTAACTCTAAACAGTGATATATTGGTAACCCTTTGGTCTGCAACTTCGAGTTTGATGTGATGATAAAAAGAAGCAGTCATTAACCCAGTCTGAAACTTGCATTCCAGTGTCATTAGAACCATCCTTACTCCCATACATATCCACCCATGCCCTGAGGATAAAATTGGTCTACCCGGCTCTACCCTGACTTGTATCAAACCAATTTGCATCAACCGTGAACTTTCTGGAAGTTAAAATCTAACAACTCTCGTTTTTTTATTAGCTTCCCACAAAGTTAAGTCATGTCGGACGATGAAAGAAATGGATGAAATGAAGCCCAAACAAGCCAGGGGCCATAGAACTTAGAGTAAACCAACATGTATCTTACCGCATAAAGGCAACCCTATCCAGAAAACTCAACTTAACCGAGATTTGAACTCGGTATCTTTTGAAATTTAGGCAAGAAAGCTACCCTCACACCGCAGAAGTGGGCGGAAAAAGTATATAAATTAAAAAAAAAAACTATGAAAATTGAAGCAGAAAATAAGGAATGTCTCGAAAATTATTCACTCCGCTTATGAAAAATAAAGAAAATAAACAAATCAATCAAACAACATAAAGTGAAAAGAAATAATTAATTTAACAATATCTAAGTATATTTATGTGGAATAAAATTTTACTTATCTCCTTTTTTGTTCACTAGTTACGCAAAAGTCATTCAGAATGAAGAGGACATCTAAGAACATTTGCACCAAATTCAAGATCTACCTATATTTAATGGTATGAATTGTTTACCAAGCTCCGCTTTCCCGCCAATCTCCCCACATTTACCAATTCTAGGCGAAGGATAGGGTGGACGAATTCCTTTAAATAGTTGGGAGCCAACCTGGATAAGGGTCTAACTTTTAGGGAGCACTAGTGGACGCTCGTGCCGAAAAATATCAGCGTGCTACGGAAAAAAGTTTCGAAAAATGAAGTCCATGCGCCGATGTTTCTTCATGATATAATCAGAATTTCTACTTCCTTTTGCTTTTTGCTGAATTTTTAGATCGGGTATTGCTCGCCCTAACATTTTTATACTAACCGTTTCTTCAAATGCTCGCCATAAAAAGGCAGTTTTCAGAAGTTCATTAACCGTGTTCATTATTTATTGGTTAAAGTTTTCGTAATATTAAATTACTCATACACTGAATACGGTGAATTTATAGCACGTTTCACACTCTAACACATAAGATAAAGAAACTGATATCAGCCACTAAATAACGTTACACAAGTAAATACTTGGATACAATGTGAGCTTCACATGCATTTGTTATGGGGGATTCTCGTTATGGTCGCGGGAATGGAGTATCGTGCCAACCTGAAAGGTGCATCACAAACAATCTGCCCTGTGATTTAATAACCATTAGGTACTGGAACTGTTTAGGTAAGGATGGAATTAGTTTCTAGAACTAAAATATAAAGCAATGATGGCTTGTTAAACGATTTTCAATGCATATTCAAGTTCTACAGCTATAACTATGAGTGTTGGTGGCCCTGCTTCACCGTACAGCGAATGATTGCCGCGCAACAACGAGCTGCAGCGCGCATTTGTGCGACAATCTAGGCGACTTAGGATAACGGGCAGGCAAGCGGGGAAGGTTGTACACATGCACAATGAAGCTAATTTATATTGGCTAGCAAAAGTTCCACTTGGGGCGACGGTTTGAAACAAATAATGCTTTTTTTTTTTTTTTTGTAATTTACGTCCGCCCCAAAGTTAAGTTATATCGGACGGTGAATGAATTGGGTGAAATGATGCTCAAATGAGTCCAGGGTGCTTGGAGCTTAGAGTTACCCGACATTCGTCTTGAAGGATAAGGGAAAACCCCGGAAAAAGCCTTATTCAGGTAACTCACCCTAACCGAGATTTGAACTCGGGACCTCTTGTACGTGAGGCAGACATGCTACCATCTACGCTACTGAGGAGGGCAAACAAATAATGTTTAGCTCAGGGTTAAGCATTGAGGTTCTTCACAGGGTATGCGTGGATATGTGTGAGAAGGATGGTTTTAATGACACTGGAATGCCCGTTTCAAACTGGTTTATTGACTGCTTCTTTTATTATTACATTAAACTCGAAGTTGCCGACCAAGGATTACCAATATAAATGTTTAAAGTTACTGAAGGCGGAATGCTTATTACTCGATCACTTCTAGTCTGCCTGGCCCAAGACAGAAGAAGTTGACCGCCCTAATCGGGCTCACACCGTGGACTCAATGAATGACCACAGATGCGCGTGGGTGTACATGTGACTTTCACTTTCTGGAAGCCCTTATTCTACCAAAGATTCCCTTTGTGACAATCTTGTCCATTGTCATTATTAGGGACCGAAGAATACCTCATTCAACAAGTCAAGTACTCCCCTTTGGAAATCTGCTAAGGACACTGTTTCTTACATTTCTTTTGTTGTAACAACTATCCTCCCCCAAACAGCTTTTAGACTCAACTGCCCCTGCACGTGTTGTAACAAACAATCCACATTCCTTTGAAATCCATCATGATTCTTTATACATTGCAATTCTTAAATTCGGTATCAGCAATAACTGATTACCGAGCTAGCTGGCTCTCATCACGTTGACGTCACGGATTCGTTCCATTAGTTACACAGGTGTTTTCCATCCATTAAGTGTTCATTATTGGTCGTAATCGATTTCTTATACTTACAATAATGCATTGTTATTTACATAGTCTTTTATAATTTATTCAATGAAATTTGAAAAACAGAAAAGAGCGTGACGTATGGACGAGCCGATCCCGGATAGCACATCCAGGATCTGTGGCACGTTGAGGTCCACGATGCCTGTCCCTCTATAGCTACGCCTTCTCAAGGCTTTAGTGCTTCCTGTTATGCTTTATGCGTGCGAAGTCGGGGCACGAATGCTGATTCAAACTTTCTGCTCTTGCACTCGGTGCAGAATAGATGACTTCGGATTATCTTTCTGTATGCAGACGCTTTCCCGTGAGACTACTCCATGAAGCCTTATCTCTCCCCTATATGGAGGATGTGGTTAAGTGCCGCGCCAAGAAGTTCTGTCATCTTTTGCCAACTCATCAGAGCGACCTGATGGTCTTTGGGGACCAAGGCTTTAGTGCTTCCTGTTATGCTTTATGCGTGTGAAGTCGGGGCACGAATGCTGATTCAAACTTTCTGCTCTTGCACTCGGTGCAGAATAGATGACTTCGGATTATCTTTCTGTATGCAGACGCTTTCCCGTGAGACTACTCCATGAAGCCTTATCTCTCCCCTATATGGAGGATGTGGTTAAGTGCCGCGCCAAGAAGTTCTGTCATCTTTTGCCAACTCATCAGAGCGACCTGATGGTCTTTGGGGACCATCGTCCTATCGAACTCCACCCAAAGCGATACCGGCTTCCCCGCATGGTTTGTGGGTATAACCGGTAACCCTAAAGATTACATTTCAACTCAAAATTATTCACACCCAAGAATTACTTGGATTCTCAAAATTTAAATTTTTTCCCAAAAATGTACACCCAACAGTGCACAAAGGGCCGTTGCACCTGATTTCACAACCGTTGAGGAGCTTAAGCTACCTCCCTTCTTTACCCCAAACTAAATTCTGTAAAACCCACATTCCCGTCATACGTGGTCAAGTCCGTCCTGAGATAGGTACACGCATGACAGACCAGGGGTTGATCTTCAGCCTGTAGTAGCACAACGATTAAATTCATGACAAAATTTTGCATAAGCAATCCGCAGCAGTTTGTAGTTCAGCCTCCAATATTACCAACATTAGCCCACATTTCAGGAGGAGAGTCAGATTCATTAATTAGTTATCGCATACATAATAAAAAAATTCATGTACCTTTTTGTGAATTGGTTTCATAGTCATGAAGTCATTAATGAAGCAGTCTCCAATCTGGGATGGAGGCATTAGGAGCAGCGCCAAGATAAGTTTCAGAAGTTCACCGATCTCTGACTCAGTGATCTTGAAATCATTGTACAAGGCAGAGTATTGAATTTTTCGCCTCCGTGCCTGAGCCAAGTGGAATCTGCATACTCTATCTTTTGTGATGAGCCAAGAACTATTAAGCAACATTATATGCAATAAGTTCATATAAAATGGTGTCAATCCAAATTAAAAAATGTCACAAAATGATCCAACAGCTTCAAAAGCTACAAGAAGGAATTATATTACAGTGGATACCTGCACATTGTGGAATTGCTGGAAATTAATCAGCTGATTTTCTTTCCAAAAAAGGGGCAAATTTAATTCGGAATAGAAATAAAAACTTACTTCTTACAGCCATAAAAAGATTAATTAGAAACAAATATAAAAACAAACAAAACCAATCAATATCTAACAAAGCCAAAGATAAGAATTGGAACATTTTAATTAACAATCCAGAAATTATTCCAGAAATCCCACGCAAAGCTGCAGTAGCAACGTTTAGATTACTTATGGAATATTATTATTTGGCCAAACACTTATACAGAGTAGAAATTTATATAAGTCCAAATTGTCCTATGTACAACAAAGAAGATGAAATGACTGAAGAATATCTTCTAACCTGTGAAGTTCTGCATGCCAGCTCCACTACACAAAAATACTGGAGAGCAAGGGAGCTAATGGCTTCATTGAGAGAGCTGTATGAATTGTCTTTTCGGAATCTGCAAACACTACACTCGTAGATGATGTATACTGTGAAAACTGTTCAAGTACGATCTTGTAGCTGTGAATTGTAGCTCGGGGGCAGGCAGGCAGGCAGTTAAAGGTTGACAGACAAATTCTGCTTCTTAGAATGATTGGCTACTGAATATACAGGCTATAGCATGAAATTTACCTTTGCTTTCAGTGAAAGCTTCTAATTTCTGAACAGAAATATCTTCCTTAGCACCTCACAAACGGCACTAGTTTTTGCAGAGGAAAAACACACTGACAGATGAAATATGAAAAATAAGTAATCGTAAACAAGCAGTCTAAGTGAAGTACATAACATTAAGTCAGCACTGAAAAACAACTTCTATAAACTTTGTAGTTCCGCATGCAATAGGTGCATAACAGAATTATTTTCAAACTACAGCTATGTATTTAAATTACAAAGAACATAGTTTATAAAACACAAGCAGAATAAAACTTAAATGAAACAGAACTACTGGTATTGCAGCAGTCATTAATTGAATTCACTCAAAATTATCTGTCACTATCCACACTGCTCACAAAGTTATATAAACAAAATATAGACACTGACAATTAAGACATAAAATGCTGTAGTGCATAGTAATTAAGTACTGAATGTAGAAACTTTACATTGCAATTTCCCTCTTGTTTTCACAGAAAGTTTCTAATTGTTAAGTTCACAATAAATACTATTTAAAAATATATTGCTTAGAACTTACAGCACTTCATTTTAAGTTTTTGTGGAGGAAGCAGGAGCCCACATTGACAGTCTTGGTCGATATCCACAAAGTCAAATAAAAAAAAGGTATGCTAACTTTACTATAAGCTTTCTTTGGCAATTCAGGTATAAGAAATGTTTTTTGTACTTCTTGCTAACTAAAATGGTGAAAATCTTGAACACCAGTACAAAAATAATTTGAAAATCTGATGGACACTTAAGACCACCACGATTGTTGTCATCATCACATTCCAAAAACAAGTCCCTGGCAGTGGATAAAGTAGAGACACATGCTCCATATTTTTCTCCTTTTACTTCCAATGTGTTAAGAAGACTGTAGCTGGCCCTGTAGCTCAGTCGATGGAGCATCTACCTGCCATGCGAAGGGTACCAGGTTCGATTCCCGGCTGAGGGTGGAGATATTTCTACAGACTAGATGATTCCCCATCTTCCCCAGAGTTTGGAAGTATGAATGAGAGTGCTAATGTGTGCATGATCTACTGACTCAAAATTAAAAAATTAAAAATACAAAGTACCACCAACCTGTCAATGAGATAAGAGTTGGGTAACTCTAAGCTCCATGGACCCCGGGTTCATTTGAGTATCAATTCATCCATTCCATTCATCGTCTGATATGACTTAACGTTAGAGGACGTAAATTACAAAAAGCAAAACAAAAGTGAGATAAGGCAATCGCTCTATGTTCCAAAGAAGTACGGCCACCAATAGCACCATTGTTTCAAAACAGGGTACAAATGGTACAATATAAAAATAAAGAACATTGTGCAACATAGCCGCCAATGTACTTCTTGAATACTTTTATCAATTTCCCAAGCAAGTCTGATTTTAATTTAATTAAACCATATTTTCAGTCCTCATTCTGGATTTCATCAAATATTTTTAAAGCTAGAGAAACACTTTGCTTCCCAAAGGAAGGGGAAAGTACCTTTCCTGTTAAGTGTCGCAGCCTCCTTAATTAAACAATTGTGCTCTGAACTTAGCTTCTTTATGAAAATATGTGCAATTCCTGACATATAATCCTTGTTTCAAATGTTGAAAGTCATTTTTATTATATTGAGCCAATTGTTTCTCATCCTTTTCAATAAATTCACAGAATTAAAAAGTAAGAACAGTTCTTTGTTAATATCTGAAGTAATCTGTACGCTCACTTTTAACGACCCATTGCAAAAGTACTGAAACATTCCTTCATTGATTGTTTTGTCAGATATAAGAGAAAGAGTAGTGCATCCAGAAGTTTCTAAAGTGTCTATTACTTTAAGGGTCATTTGATGTAATGAAATACTGTTTATGTATCTTATTGAAAAGAGGGCAATGACATCTGAATTTCCAGATAAATAAGAAAACCTAATGAATGGTTGGACTGTAGTGGCAGTATCAATATCTTCATCTTTATTCATTGTAATCCCTTCTATTTTCCTACCCTTATTACTCAGGTTGGGTGTAACATAAATTTCATCCAGATTTTCATCTAGCAGGACACCTATGATTCTTTAAGGTTCACAAATAAGTTTACATTTTTGCTGTAAGATATTTTACTTGAGAAGAAATTATTACAGTAGCAGAAAGTTTTTGAGATGGATGGATGGGGAAGTATAAGAACCTTGCCTGTATGAAGCAGCTGATAAGCCGCAGCAAAAGAGTAAAATTATGTTGAACTCCAAAATAATATCTCTGATGAGTACCTTGGTTGTGTGGATACAGCAAGTTGCAAATTCAGTTATGTTTTATATTCCAAACTGCTAAGATCAATTATCTCAAAACAACTAAAAAACAATGAAATTTTATCATTAGTGCTTATATGTTTCAATTTAAATGCTATAACATCACTCGTCAAGTAGTCAAACTTCGTCCACTTATCCCACATTAATTCCTCACCCTAATACACTGAAACTGTTTCCTGGGAACTTCTGAACTATTATGAAATACATGTACTAATATTAGTATGGACTAGTAAGGATTAATGAATAAGGACTATGATACATTGAAGCATAAAATTAATAAAATGTATATAATTTTGAGTCTAACTAGTACCCCAAGCTACAAATATTGCTAGTTTTTACCTAGAGCATGTTTCGTTAGGACCTTCCTAATTTCCTCAGCTAATGTCGACTTTCAAATTTTGTTTTGGTGAACTCCTGGAAGCGATAGG
Source organism: Mantis religiosa (assembly GCA_030765055.1). Classification (NCBI taxonomy): domain Eukaryota; kingdom Metazoa; phylum Arthropoda; class Insecta; order Mantodea; family Mantidae; genus Mantis; species Mantis religiosa. The sequence continues at coordinate 883,363 of JAUKNK010000246.1, forward strand.
GGTGTCTCTGTTGGTATCTTAAGTTCGGGTCCTAATGAAATGCATTCTAGGTAATCACTAACAATATATGGAGCAAAGAGTACTAGTTTGATTTAAAATTATATTAAAAGTCCTTAGTATTTATATTAAGCATTCTGTAAGAATGCAACAAAAAGAGTTTAAAACTTTCCAGTCTCAAACTATCCTTCACAAAGCACAATTTTCCAAAATGTTGAGTTACTTAAAACTGGCTCTAATGATTTTAACTAAAGTACTATATGTTTAAGATATTTTTATTAGAAATGAAATTTATGTAATGAACTATCTGTGAATATCCACTGCAGTCCTCTTCATTCTGAATGACCTTTATAGAATCATTAAATCACAAGATATTGATGAAGTTTTACTACATAAAATATATAGATATTGTTAAAGCACAGTTTATGTTAAAAACACCTTTTCATGGTGTTAACCATTTCTATGATATTTTTGTTATAGATTTGAATTCCCAAATATCTACTTTTCACAAATGGGAAAAGTTTTTGTTACTTCTGCTTATAAAGAGGAAATTTCAAAGCCAACACTTTGGACTGCTACTTAGCTATACTGTATTTTCCTATTCCCATTGTATCTACAAGGAAATGTGAAGATCAATGCAACCATTTCTACAAATACCCATCTGCATTAAATGAAATCAAACATTGCTAAATTGTGCTAAATTGTTATGGAACCTGTGAACCTTAAGTGGGATATAAAAGCTTACACCACAAATAACGCAGAATTCTCATTCATTACATTTGTCCTTATTAAATAATTTTTATTATTTGCTTATTTCCAAATTGAAACTTATATTTTAGCTTCTATGTTACACAGATAAATACAATACTAGAATCCAAAAAAGCATTTATTGAAAAAATGTTATGTGCATGGGTGTGTGCACCATATGACTTAACACTGGAAGATGTAAAGTTAAAAAAAAATTAAAAATAAAAGGTTTGTTAAATAAACTTACTACCAAAGTTTAGCATTTCCAAGATGCAACTCAAATGATATATAGACAAAATCATACCACACAAAATGTTATATGTTTTAAAGCACATAATTTATGTCTTTATAATATTTTTGTCATATTGACCAACCTGGAGACAATTTTTTAATATTGAAATACTTTAAGTTGATGTTCAGTTGACTCTCGTAACGGATTTCTAATTTTGTCTCTTAACGTCTTCTTGTTGAACACTACCGATGACATGGTAAGTAAGGAATGGATGCAAGGAGAATTATGGTCTGTGACACACAGCGATGGATTTTCCAATCCATGGTTTCCACCTGCAATAGGAAGTCTTACCACCAGACTTGCAAAAAGTGTATATGTGTACTAAATGTTGTGATATCAAACTTCGGTGCGCAAAAGGAGATCAGTATCTTTGATTCAGTTTTGCTCAGACAACAGTCATGTATCAGTGATAGTCACTTAGAAACTTGGACACAGAAATACTTTTGACTCAACTTTCTCTTTAACAGTCATATGTATGTTTCACTATAGTTTATTCTAATTATGCCCATTGGGTGCTTTGTAAATTATTAAGTACCTTAATTCTTTTTTCAACTGCTAATTACTATTATTTTTCTTTGTTTACTATTAAGACAACAGGCCACTTAAACAAACCAATGGAATACAATCAATAGAGCCTTTTTTCCTGTTTTGCAGTCAATGTTCATTTTTATGATTCCTGCAGATACTGCTATGATTTTATTTTGCATTGTGATGGTGGTTATTTATAAGTAATATTTTGCAGGCTATTTTATGCACATAAATAGTATTTTAGTGCATTTACTGTACAATAATTGTAAAATCACTGTCATCTCTAAAGAAAGCTTTGGTTTTGTGGATAACAGATGCTGAAACCATTGGTGTACATCTTCAAATTGCTGTATAGTATAATGTGTTGCACATATATATGACCCTCCAGTCACTGACGAAAGAAATGTGTAGACTGAAAAGTTATTTCTCATGTACAGAAAACATTAAATTAATTTGAACATGGTCTGTGTAGTTTTTGTACTCTCTCTTTAACTTTAATATACATTTTAGAAGTTTTATCAAGATATTTTTAATTTTCTGCAATGGTATTCTGAGCACTTGATTTTTTTCCTATTACTTAGCAGCCAAGCAACCTTCAATGTCTGATAGGCTCTTGTAGATCTAAATTTAGTTTGTGTTTATTTTTCAATATCTAGGTTAGGGTCTGTGCATGAATGGGATGACACGTTCCAGTGATACTGAAATTCAGCCCTAGTTAGATTATGATGCCTAAGTTAGTGAATGTATGTGTATAAATGGAATGGCATGATCCTGTGTTATCAAAAATGAGCTCAAGTTAGTGTGTGTGTGTGTGTGTGTGTGTGTGTGTGTGTGTGTATATATGACCAGATGATATGGTCCGTGTTATAGAATTTTAACTTTAGGTTAACTTAGTGTTGTATGTGCATCAACTTATTTTAGTGCTTGAGATATTGTACTATCAATACAATACAATCAATTTTCTATCAATTGATAGAAAAATGTGAAATGATCACGTTAAACATTGCCTTTTCAAATATGAACATTTTTCAATATGTGGCACCTGGGCATAACAGTATGGAAGCTGCATAATATTTGCAGCAATTTAATAACCGTAATATGCAAATTCATTGCTCATGGCGACTTTTATATGCCGTTTAAAATAGAACGGTCCTGTTGTGAACATCTAGGAGGGGAGACTGAGAGAGACAAAGATACTTTAACGGAACCCTCTTAGACTGCTGAAAGGTAGGAGAAAAGGTGTGGAAATATACAAAGCGGTGGAGGCTGAGCCGAGAAGGGGGTAACAACCACAATAAACACGCGTAAGTTTTCTTTTATCAACCAGCAGTCTAAGAGCCTCTGTGTTCCCTCCCATATGTTTACAGCAGGATCGTACTAGAGACAGATTACACCAAGAGGCAGATTTTCTAAATATGCTAGCTACAAGGTTTAAAGATTGCAGCTCATTTTAAATGGCATATTCTTTCTTTTAACAATTTCTGTGTTTTGATACATTGCAAGATTGTGATTTTCCCATTACACTTATCTTTCCAAGAATAGAAAATGTCTACATTTATCCTTAAAGCCTTTCTCATTCTAGCAGACTGGCCGAACAAGTGCGTGAGGGTAATTTTTGTTTATCTGCCCCTTATGTTTCAGTGAGATGCCTCGTGTAATGCACAATATTCAAGAGCAGCAGGTTATCTATTGACTAATATAACGAATGCAAGGTGTCCTAAACTTTCAAATTCTGGTTACTCTGTTGACTCGTAAAATTTACCATTGAAAAACAGTTGATATTACATTCTTGAGAAAACATGACACATATGCAGACCATCTCATAATCAACAGCAATATAATTCTAGTCGAAAGCAAGAACATTTTGCTAAATGTCGGGGTACAAACTGTGCAGAGATAGCTGCATATAGTGAGCTTGATAGAGGCATTCCCTGGAAGGCTGCATCATGTAGGGATATATAGTCTAACTTCAGAAGAGAAATAGAAGAACGTTGTCTTCCTTGATGATGAAGGATTTTGCCTTATATGGAGATTCTGCATAGCCAGTAAGAAATATGCGTTTAATGTCATTTTGTTATTAATAATCTCTCCACAGTGCGAAAGCATTTTAATGGTACAGTGAAAACTGTGACAAAGACAGTGGAAAAGATATCTGGAAATGTGTTTCAGAATTTGCATTTCTGGATTTTAAGAAATATAAAACTTTCAACTCAGAAAATCTTCGGAAATGGCACCTTAAAACCGTTCTACAAACTACCGTAGATGCATGTCCGGCAGCCAAATTGAGCAGTTTTTTTTAATAATAATCCACAGATGTAAAAGGAATATCTGTAACACTAAAAATTGCAGGTATTGGCTGTATTTAAAATTTTGTATCAGATATTTGCAACAGGATTATTTTACAATCACTGGTTAAAGTAGTCGACAGAAATGCAATTTTTCAGCTATGATGATAATGAAGATGTCAAGTGCCATTACTAAACTTAAATGCAATGATTGTTTCAAAATATGGTGTGTTTGAGAATGAGCTTAGATAGGAAATCGTTTAAAAGAAGTCATACAGTCCGGCCGCTCTATCTCCGGCTCTGACAGTTCTAGAGAGGGGGAAGCGTGTTGTTGCCAGTTCCCAGCGGGAATTTCAAGCAGAGGAACATGTGCATTTCAAATATTACACGCATTTGCAGATCGTAACTTCGTAAATGTACGTGGGCAATGTGTATATACATGATCCCAGAATAGTTGCATATGGAGACAATATACCATTTACTGGAAAATAAATAACAAAAAGCTACTTCGCACGAGTGGGAAATTCCTTTCTCATATAATATTGATATACATGTCATCTTATAGCATCCTTTTGAAAAGCATCAAGTGGAGCTTTAAGGCTGCCTCGTTGCCTTTGCTTTCCCAGTGTCCGCACAACTGCAGACGGCGAACTTAAATCAGCTGGCAGCTTTCCTTGGTCACATTCTTCCCACCTTCAAGGTGCCACAAACTCTGTCCAGCATCTTGGTAACAGGTAGTAGAGGTCCACCAATGTCCCGCTCCTTCTCCAAGTACTTACGTAGCCTGAATAAAAATTTACGACTTTGGCTCTTATAAGAGCCGATTTTTTTCTTGAATTCTGACGAACCAGTAGCCATATTACTATAATAGCGATAGTAATAAGATTTACAGACGCTACAAATCGGAATTCACGCACACACAAAAAATTAAACAAACCACCAGCGCGGGATCCAAAAGCAACTAAAAGCCACGTGGTCCACACAAAATTGCAAGCCACGCCTAGCAGCCACAACGCTGATTGGCGCTAGCAGACAGTTTTAACTTCCTGATCACGACACCGGATATACAGACTCCCAGTACCACCAACAGAAGCAGTTGGTGTGCGTGAAAGGTGTGGCCGAAATATTCGAATAGAGTGATGTTGTAAAGAATATATTGCATGATGACATTACAATTTGGATTTCAATGTTTTGCAGCTAATATAGTCCTAAACTCTCATTATAAAGATAATTCTGACGATAGGTTTTCAATTACTCATTATCATATGTTGGTACTATTAACCTTCCCCCTCCACCTCCTGCAGCCACTAAACGTCAGAGCCGAAGATAGAGCGGCCGGACTGTAGTTGTCCACATCGAACTCTTGCAATTTAGCTTTGAATGTAATGGTGATATATTGGACTGGTGGCATTGCATAAGAAGCATGTTAATGAAACTTAACAATTATTGCTCCTTTCTTTCTTTTTAACGAAAGTATGCGGAATTGACAAAAATGTATAACTCCTGTGGAGTACGAAAATATATAAAATTATGTAGTATGCTGAAAATCATTGTAATTCGTCAACATTTTAACTACGCATACAGGAACAGATTCAGTAAGTACATAAATTCCGAGCTTTAATAGCTTCCCTAGAGATCATGTTGTCATTTGGATACTCGATATACAATTTATCATAGTCATTAGGCTCTTTGGAGTGTAAGAACTAGTTGTAATGCTGCGGAATTCTAGGTTAGGTTTTGTGTGACTGGTACTTTGTACAACAATACTGTGGCAGATTACGTTACCTTCTTCACGATGTGTGGATACAGCCACTAAGAATTGCAATTGTACTTAGAGAACTTTAAATTTATAGTTTAGAACGAACTATAATAAATGTGTGTGCTCAAACTCGCAAAGCAAAATATAGAAGCTTTCCAAGGCCTCCTGTGACAGTATATTTCATTTTTCTTGATTGTAAAATAAAATAGAACAAGAATTAACATATTCATAAAGATATATTTGTTTAATTTATACATACTTCTCAAAACTTATTAATGCTTTATTTCGTGGAAGACTGTTATACAATTCCTTTATGTTCTCTCATGGCTATTAGTAGCTTATTATATACCACAATTATTAATAGCTACGGTGTCCGAGTGGTCAAGGAGTTGGACTAGAAATCCAATGGGTTCTACCCGCGCAGGTTCGAATCCTGTCCGTAGCGTTACTTTTTATTTCCCCTGCGCGTATTCTTTGTGTTTTAATTAACCTTTACATGTGTGTTAGCAATATATTTGATAAGCACCCGGATTGTGGTGTCTCGTGGTTTAAGGAGTTGTATTCAAAATCACCCACGCAGGCTGGAAAACCTGACCGCAGCGAAGCTCTTTATTTTGCGCCCGCCTATTTCTTGTACTTTATTTAAGCTTCACATGTGGAGCATATACTGAATGAAACTAAATCCGTGTGAATTTTTTCCAGATTCTACGATTAACCTCGCTATTTCTAAGTGAAATACAGGTATCCTGCCCACTGCACTGTCATGAATCCTTTTGACATCCGCCTCTGGTCTCATCCTTCCTCCCCGGGGATGCTCTGCTTGGGGGCATAGGTACAATAAGCCAAGTGTGGTTTTCGTGCCGAGTCCCCTCCGAACTATTCTACTAGGGGCGTTCAAAGATGATTGGCACTACAATTGTTTTTCGTTTACAAGAATTATTTATTGAACACACTCATTCGGGTAGCATTATATCTATTCCCCGCCAATGTTTATGCTCCTCTTCCATCGTTCTGGCAGCTTCCGTATTTGCGTAGCAAAGCATTCTTTGGGGGTATCCCGGCGCCACTGATGGACAACTGCATGAAGTTCGTCATTGGTAGTGAACTTCTTACCCCACATGACCTTTTTTAACAAGTCGAGTATGGCATAGTCACTAGGAACCAAATCGGGTGAATATGGAAGATGTGGCAGCACAGCAAACCCTAGTGTACGAATGTTGGCCATGGTCTGGCGTCTGGCATGTGGTCTGGATTATCTTGTTGGAGAAGAACACCACGGCCCAATTTTTTTGGTGGCGTTGTTGAATGCGTCGGCAGAGTTTTTCCAGGGAATTTGAGTACCACTCACTATTGATGGTCATATTCGGAGGGAGCCAATCCACCAGCAGTTCCTGATCACAGAATACAGTTGCCATGTGTTTTCGAAGGAATAATCCTGACTGTGACTTTTTGGTACGAGGTTTCTGTGCTGATTGCATCCTTCCTTTACGAGGCGTGTGCCTCAGTTGTTTGTGTTTTCATTTTTCTCCGTGTGAGCGCGTGAAGGTCGCTTTTGGTTCCTCTCTCGGACGGCTCTCTGGGCTGATGATACAGGGCAGTCGGGGTTCTCCTTTCATAGCGCGCGCGCGGTGATTGATAACTGTTTTAGCTCCCGGGTGCAGTTCAAAATCGTGTAATGGCAGGTGTTAGGGTTAAGTTTTAATGTGTACTTCAAAGAAGTTTAAGTTAAGTGTAATTGGGCAAGTAAGCTATCAGTGTGAATAAGAGATTTATTAAAGCTTTTACATTATCCAAGTAAGTTGTAAAATTGTACCTTAGCCTCCGGGTACAGTTCAGTGGTAGCAGAACGTGGTCAGCTTATCGTCAAGTGGAGGCTGTCATATTGGGCATTGGGTATTATTTCGTATAGCCATGTCGAGTGACTTTCAGCTTTTGCGCAAAAATGAAATTCTAATTGAGTTGGGGATTCGTGGCGCGGCGGCTTGTCATCAGCAGATAGATGTTCCTGCGCTGTTAGATGCCCTTCGTAGTGCAAAAGACAACGATTTTGTGACATTGCCGGATACACATTTGTTGGTAATTGAATCACCGTCATGTGAGGCCGCGCGACTGGAATTTGACGAATTTTTTTTTCAGATTCAAGTACGGTTTCGGGATTTTCCAAGGCCAATGTGAGGTGTTTGACTGCCACGATTTTGCATTATGTGCAACGGATTGAATACTTCCAGGAATATTGCCCTAAGGTTAAGTTCGGAGTTGGGTTGGCCGAGCTGAGGGGGCAATTTATGAGATCTTTAGAAATGCTTGCACCTCAAGGTGAACGGGCCGCGACGGGTGTGGTCACACAACCTGGGGTGGCTCAGGTCTCGGCTTTTAAGCCGTTAAAATTACTTCATCCATTACAACAGTTGGTTGATTCATACCAAAGCTCTAGGGTTTGTGATGTTTCTACTGCTGTTGAATTTCTTAAGTTCCTAGTAAGAGCCAAGGTTTGTGCTGAGATATGCCAGGTTCCCGATCCACAACTGCTTGATGTGGTTATGTCAAAAGGGGAAGACGCTGTGCGCGGAATAATTGGGCGTGTTAAAGGGAGTGTAGACCTAGTGTCGGAGTAGCATGATAATGTGTTGGAATGTTTCATCCCTCGTCGGGTGTTACATGTATTAACTCAACATCATGTTTTGAAACCCCAGGGGTTGGGGGAGTCCTTTTCCGAATATATGAGCAGGGTTAAGCTATATGCGCGTGTGCTGCGATTTTCGGATAGGGAGGGGCAGATCTGTGATATTATGCTTACGGGGTTGAAGCCGGCAGAACGGTCTGTTTTGTTATTTCGAGCTCGTCCCACTACGTTTGAAGACATGGAGGGGCTTTTACCGAGTTTGGCAGAGGATGAGGCGTCAGATGCTGCACGAAGCTACGAGCCATTACAAGTGCCTCTGCGTGCTCAATTTGAGCCGCGGCAGGATAACCGGGCAAATCCAGCTCAGGGTAATTTTCCTTCGCTAGGACCATGTTTCAGGTGTGGTTCGCGTGAGCATTTAGTTAGACAGTGCCAGGTAGTGAGGGGGCTTGTTGGGGCGTCACCACCTGCGCACGTAAACCGGCAAAGGCGTCAGGATTGACAACTAGCCACCAGCAGGATTTCTGCCTGTTGTCAGAGATTCCGTCGAATAGTCGCCAAGCCCTTTAATTTGAAACCGCCAGTTAAGGTGACTGTAGGAAAGCGGCAGTTAACCGCTCTCTTGGACTCTGGAAGCATCTGCTCCATGGTAAACGAGGGGTTTTATTATCGCTACCTTACTAAATTCTCAGATAAACCGCAGCAGTGTACGGTCGGGTGCGTGTCCGTAAATAGCTATAAATTTCAGGTGAGTGTTAAGGTTCAGTTAACCATGCGTTTTCCGCATTTTACGTGGCAACGCTATTTTTATCTTCTGCCGGACTTGCCATTTCGACTGACCTTGGGCTCGGACTCTATGTCTAGAATCGGCCTAAGGATTGATTTTCGTGATGGGGAGATTTTCTTCACGTTTTCTCCTTGTGTGCGAATCCCATTTATTAGCGACCATTTAACTAATGTCTAACCTTTGGAGGAAGGTGGAGTTTTGTTTTTAATTTTACGTCCTCCAACGTTAAGGCATATCGGACGGTGAATAAAATGGGTGAAATGATGCTCAGATGTGTCCAGGGTGCATGGAGCTTAGAGTTACCTGACATTCGTCCATCAGGATAAGGGAAAACCCCGGAAAAAACCTTATCCATGTGACTTACCCTGACCGACATTCGAATTCGGGACCTCTTGAACGTGAGGCAGACATGCTACCATCTACGCTACCGAGGTGGGCAGCAATGTGGAGGGTTCCACACTCAGGTTTGCAACGTAAGTAAAGTTTCTCCCATTTGACTGAAGAGCAGAGCCGTTTGCTAGACCAACTATGTGCAAACCACGGGTCGTTGTTCGCCGACCGTTTAGGAGTAACGAATTTGGCGGAGTATGATATCCAATTAACAGATGATACCCCTGTGACGTTACCACCCTATCGTGTTACCCCTCCTAAGATGGCGATTTTCGTAAAAAGTTCGACGAGATGTTATGAAAGGGGGTGATCAGGCCGTCCACGTCTAATTATAGTAGTCCGTTATTCTTGATCCCTAAGGGCGAGGACGATTTCAGGTTAGTGGTGGACTATCGGCATTTGAATAAAAGCATAAAAATTGAGGCACAACCCATGCCCCATCTATGTTCCGCGGCGCATTATTTCGCGGGTGCCAAAGTATTTACGAGTTTGGACTTAAATAATGCCTACTATCAGATCCCTTTATCTGAATCGTCTAAGCCGTTAACTGCAATTTCTGTTCCGTGGAGACTATACGAATTTCAAAGGATTCCCTTTGGAATTGCGACAGGAGCACAGGTGCTGTCGCGGCTACTATACCAAATATTTTCGGATATTAAATTCAAATACGTGTATCATTATTTGGATGACGTAGTTGTCTACTCCCGAGACTTTGAGACCCATTGCCAACATTTGGTGGAGGATTTTAACAGGCTCGAAAGGGCGGGTCTTACCTTACGCAAAGAGAAATGTAAGTTTGCTACCGGGCAGATTTCCTTTTTGGGTCATATCGTATCTCCTGCTGGGATAACGATCAATCCGGAGCGTATTAAAGTAATACGTAATTTTCCTCGTCCCAAAACCGTCAGGGCGTTGGCTAGGTATGTAGGTATTTTGAACTTTTTCAGTAAGTTTATTTCGGATTTTGCGGCGCGCGCGGAACCCTTGAACCTTCTTCGGCGGAAAGGGATTCCGTTCAGGTGGGGCGAGCAACAGCAGCAGGCCTTTGAAGACCTTAAACAGGCAATTATGAATCCCCCGTTGTTGACTTTCCCGCGTTTTTCACGTAGATTTGTCCTGCAGACCGATGCTAGCAGAGGGTCGGTTTCTGCCGTTTTACTCCAGGATTTTCCCATAGGGCGAAGGGCTATTGGGTATAGTTTGCGTACTCTTACCCCTGCCGAGCGGAAATATTCTGTTTACGAACTTGAAACTTTGGCTGTGGTATTTGGTTTGGAAAAATACCGTGAATATCTGGAGCATGTTGAGTTTACCCTCGACTGCGATAACCAGGCGCTTACTTGGTCATTGAGTACGCCGCGATCTAAAGGCAGGTTAGCGCGTTGGTTTGTGCCTATTTCTGCCTTTAAGTTCGTACCGATATATATATATATATATATATATATATATACGTGGCTCAGAAAATTGTGTGGCTGATGCCTTGACCATTTGTTCGAAGAGCCAAGGGAGCCCTGTAATGAGAATATTTTAGCAATCTGTGAATTTCCCGAATTGTTCGAAGGTTTACCCACACATCAAGGAAAAGATCCGTATCTGCAGCGCCTTATCAAGCGGCTCGAGGCTGGTGAGTTTATTTCACCGTATAGTTTGAAGGAGGGTGTATTGATGACCCAGGCTACCTTTGACGGCAAGGCCAAGGTTGTTCTGCCGCGTACCTTAGTCCCTATGGTATTTGAGTATATCCACTCATCCCCTGTAGGCAGACATTTGCGAATAGCTAAAACCAACAACAAGATTCGCGAATATTTTGTGTGGCCGAATAGGAATAAAGAAGTAGCCTCACGAGTTAGAAGGTGTCAGCTTTGTCAAATGGCGGAACCGGCACAATGTACTGCATGGAAGGGTTTAGCATCGGAGGTGGCAGCAGACCTCCGGCAAATTAGTTGTTGATTTTGTCGGTCTCTTTCCTCGTTCTGCCAAGGTGAATACATATGCCTTAGTCGTGGTAGATTCGTTCAGTAAATTTGTATGGATGACAGCCTTAGCAAAGGCGAATACGCGCGGGGTAGTTAAGGTTCTTTCTTCAATATTTGCTGCCTTTGGCGCTCCCCGTTATCTGGTAACGGACAACGGTGCTCAGTTTACCTCTTTCGCAATTAGGAACTTTTGTTTTGGTTGGGGCACTAAACCCATAACTACCACCGCCTATTACCCCCAGCCTTCCCATGCTGAAAGATTCAATAGGAACCTTAAGTCAGCGTTAATAGCCTTTCATCATGATAATCATACTAAATGGGATACGAATTTGGCTCGATTGCAATTGGCTTTTAATTCGGCCCGTCACGAATCGCATGGTGTTATTCCGTATCAGCTTATGTTAGGATATACTCCTAACTCTCCCCTAGCTGATCTTTGGCGACTGGATGATTGGCTTCCCCACAAAGTTACTCGCGAAGAAATAGGCAGAGTATGGAAATCCGTCTTTCGCAATTTGAGGAAGTCACATGCCCATGTAAAGGAACGGTATGATGTTGATAAACGGCCTTCACCATATATGGTTGGCCAGAAAGTACTTTGTAAGCTGTATACTCAGTCTTCTAAACGTAATGCTTATGCTGCGAAGTTGTCGCGTAGGTATACAGGGTCGTACGAGATCATGAGTATTTTTAAAAACGTTTCCGTGCGTTTAAGAAACTTCCGCACGGGCCATGAAAGGAGGGCCCACATCTCTCAATTGAAACCCTTTCTGTAGTGTGGTATGTTGCCTATGTTGGTTTGGGTTCTTTTGTTTGTGTCCCCTTTGTGTTGTGATATTCTGTTATTATTTTGGGCGGGGGTCTTTGTTTTTGTTTGGAGTGGAAGTGTGCCGTGTGTTTGGCGGGTAGTATACTTCTACGGCACTCCGGCTACTTCTACCTGTGGCACGTGTGTTTTGGTATTGTGCACGCGTAAGCGAATGTCTAGACTTTGCTCGTGTGTCTGATGTGTGAATGCGGTGTATGTAGTTCAGTATGGTGTATTTCTCGTATGTTTGAAGTATATGTGGGGTGTTTCTTGTGTGCTTACGATGTATTTAGTAATTATGTGTGTTCTGTGTTGGTGTTCTGTGTTCGTGTTCTGTGTTGGTGTTCTTGTGTTGTCTGGCCAGTAGGGAGTTAAACTTATGCGCATTTATTCTTACAAGGCCTTGTTTATACTTTCTTCTTGTTTATCTTGTTTATATTATTTAACTTTTATATTGTTAACTTATTGATGCCTAACTTGTTACAAATTGTTTTTGGATGAAATTTATATTTAATGTTTATATATGGGTTTTAATCGCTTAAGATTGTTATGGCTGTTAAATAATTTAATATTGTTATGGTTGCTATATAGTTTATATTTTTCTGAACGTTAAATTGTTTTAATACTGTTATGATGATTAAATAATATAATCTATCACTCTGGCTGATTATAGACCAACTTAAGATGTTGGGATTTGGGACTCATTTGACCACTTAGTGTGATTCCGCGGTATTGTGGAATGTTTAAGATCTCATACATTTGGATTCGCACCTGGGTGTTATTGTAAGACCAGTCTGTTAGTAGGCGGTGTTTTTTTTCCCTTTCTGTTGGGTTTGCTTTATGTTACAGCCTCGGCACCCTCCTTCGTTAACCGGTCCACAAAGCACTAACCTCTGCAACTTGGCACTGTGAGATGTTTAACCTGGCTGTTTCCTGTTCGGAGAGCACTTGTCCATCGCAGTTTAGGGACGTGGAGACGTCCGACCTGGGCGTTCCATCTTCTGGCAGCTCGCTGCGGGTTAGGGAAACATCCCTGCAATACTACTGGTTTGGTTTGCTGCCCGCGTTTCCGGGCCCTCGACGTCCTGAATTACAGTCTTGGACGAGTTAGGCGTTCCTACACCCAAAGCCAGTATTGTGAACATCTCTGCAGCAACGTGGGACCCGCCGGCTCAGGATTCTGAAAATCGTCCGTCCCGTCCCTTGAACATGAGTTGTGTTCTGTAGTGTCAGTGGCCTTAGTGGTGGCCGTGTAGACAGAGTTTGCTGCCAGTGCTATCGCAGTGACCTGTACAATAATCAGATGGTGTAAGGTGTGTCCTTTACCTCAATGAGACTCCATTTTCTAAATCCTTGTCTCTTTCCTGGATGCCGAGTGCGTGTTATCAGATGGTGGGGGGAGGGGGGAAGATTGTGCTAATTGCACCCCTCCTTTACGAGGCGTGTGCCTCAGTTGTTTGTGATTCCCTTCTTCTCCGTGTGAGCGCGTGAAGGTCGCTTTGTTTCCTCTCTCGGACGGCTCTCTGAGCTGACAAGACAGGGCAGCCGCGGTTCCCCTTTCATAGCGCGCGCACGGTGATTGATAATTGTTTTAGCTCCCGGGTGCAGTTCAAAATCGTGTAATGGCAGGTGTTAGAGTTAAGTTTTAATGTGTACTTCGAAGAAGTTTAAGTTAAGTGTAATTGTGCAAGTAAGCTATCAGTGTGAATAAGAGATTTATTAAAGCTTTAAAATCATCCAGGTAAGTTATATAATTGTACCTTAGCCTCCGGGTACAGTTCAGTTCGTAGCACGCTTCCACTCCATACTCTGGAGTTTATTTTCCAGCGTCTCGTGAGAAAATGAGGACTCGTCAATGGTGACAAGCTTCTCAAAGAATTTCTCTGGATGTGCACTATACTGTTGGAGCTACTGTTGGCAAACCATCACACTCTTCTGTTTCTGCACATTGTTGAGGGTATGTGGCACCAATTGTGTACACACTTTTTTCATTATCAAAACTTCATGGCTTATGGTGTATTGGTTTCCCCGTGACAGACCTGTTCCCTTGCACTAATTCATCAAATGTGATACGCATGTTCTCCAAGCTGACAAGCTGGGTATAGTTTGGTTTGTGTGCAGTTTCTGGACGCCCAGTTCTTTTGCGTTTTTCAACACTCGCTGTCGTCTTTGAATTCGGACACCCAACGAAACACGGACCAGCGACTTGGTGCAGACTCCGCAAATATGGGCACCAAACTCTTGTGAATGTTTCAAGTAGTCACTTCTTACCTCCAGGGAAACTACACGGTCCACCTTTGCCCGTCCTTGACTGCCTCGTTGTTGTTTCACTGATGTCCACAAGCGTACTCACAAGACGGAACAATTGCTGCTCCAGTGCACCATCTGCGGGCAGTATCAACATCATCTAGTGGCAGTAAGACAGTACTATCGCCGAACTTCACCCATACATCGACACATATTTTAAACTGCTATTTTGCATGAGTTATAAGGAGAGTAACGATCATTATTGAACGAACTAAATAGCTATCCAGTTATCCCCCGACATTCATTTGATCATCTCCTTTATATTGTAGCTTTGTGGGTTCGAAGCATTAAAATTAATGTTTGCAGAAAATTTAAAAAGCGCTTTATTGCAGTAAAAAGACGCTTTGCACACTCCTTGCCGCAGTAAAACTTACGTGACATACACAACAGTCTTCAACCTCGCCTTGTTCCACTACAACACGTAAACAAACAAAAGAATTCACTCGGTACACTTCAAATGTCCACACACTCACAATTACTGCACAGCTGCACACACAACTAACGACTCACTAGCAACTATCTGCACTCTAACACTTACGGACTTACATACCTCCAGTCATTGTTCTAGAAAGCTTCCGACGTATCAAGGCCTTTCACGGGGGCAACAGAACGATGAAACTATCCAGGCATCACTCTGTCTCTTTCCCCTCTTTTTGCTGTCTCTCTCACGACAAGGGTTCATCGCTCGCACCTCAATCTGTCTTTCTTTCTGCGCACGCGCCGATACTTGCTCGTCGTGGCTCCAACTCAAAAAAATGGGATGTGTGAAAATATTCACGTTTCCTCTCATCCATTCCACCAGCTCTTTAATACCATTCACTTATTCAGCTTCAGCGAAATATCTAGCTAATCCCCTTCATGGATATTCTTCCGGATTCGAAATTCTTCACTTCCTCGACTGGCGTCTGAGCCAGGCACTCATCACCCCCTTGTATGTCTTGTGGTTTATAAGTAGGGAGCAGATTTATAGGCACTAAAAGTATGTGAAATAGGTAGGCCAAAAGGAACTAAAATTGGGCAAAATAGGCGCTTAAATAGGCACTAAAATTTTCTAAGTAAACACTTAGATATTCACTATTTTAGTAAAATGACTCTTAAAATACACTATAAATAAACTTTAACAAAATGACAATAATCGCAACATATGCTGCAACAAATTCGCTAAATACATGCTATTTTGTGGTTCCCTAGGCGAAATAGTTCTACATTTATTCCAAATTTCCACAACCAGTTAAAATAACAGAATTGTAGTATAACTAAAATACATATAAATTCATTTCACCAAGTGAGAAACATAATGTACAGAAAGGTGTGAAGTAACTAACTATGTCAAGAAACATGGGTTTGGGGGTGTTTAAGGGTGAAAACTGAGATATCTGAAGCTTTTGTTGGATTTGTTTCAAATTTATACTGTTTATCTTTTTGATTGATCAAGAATGGAACAATACCAAGTTTCAGCTTTCTAGTTAGAATAGTTTCTGAGGAATTAACAGCTTATGTCTAAATTAAAGGCGATTTTCAAAATGGCCCACATATTGTAATTTTAAAATTAATGCTTCAGGTATAAGCTTCTGCACCTATTAATGACCCGTACCTATGTGAAATATTTGTCTTCGTCATATCAACAAAGGGAAAAATAATCATACGCATTTAAAAATTTTTATTTTCCTAAACGTTTCCAATAAGAAGCAAACATTATAATCCTTCTCAATACAAATAACAAAAGCACAACAAATGTAAATGGATACACTTCATATGCAGTTTCACTTACAGGCAATTTTAGAATTTAATACACATTAATAGAAAACTGCATCCTGTGGAACATTTTGAAATTAGGAAAATTTAGAAAATATGGAAACTGAGAAATCTGAGGTTACGATACAGGAGTAGGATTATTTAAATAGTCATGTGACGTTTTCTTTAGTGCCGCTAGAAAAAAAACTATATAGGCATTTCTGTAAAATATGACACAAACCATTAAGATTTATTGATCTGCAGTTTCATTTTCAATGCTGAAAGAAAATCACAATTTATATATATATTTATATATATATATAATCTCTGTAGCCTAGCTAATTAAGCGCTGACCTTACAAGTTTAAGTTGTAACCTGAACAGAATTCCGTAGTGGAGATTTTAAGATTGGTAAAACAACAGCTTTGTGTATGTAGATTTACACACATGTAAAAGAAATCTTATAGCAGTAAATTCCTGCTTACCAGTGATACTGATTTTGATTTGATAGGATTGTTAATAATTGACACCACCAATAATTTAATTAATAATCCCTAACCCAAGTATTACTATTAGCTCAAGAAATAAGCCTTTACACCAGCACAAAAATATCATGCGAGTGCATTGAAACTGCCAAAAGGCAATACTCGTATCAAAATTGTGAAATCCAGTACACTAGGTTTGCAAAGCTATACCTATTAGTTTCAAATAAATAATATTCTAATCAAGGAGATATGCATAAGACGGGCTTGTTTAACGATTCAGACATGTTTTAAGCTAAATCTCAATCTAGTCGTATCATGTTATGAAGAAATTTTCACATTAGGCAAAATTGTGCTTTACTTCGGAATGCTGAAAGCATTCAGTTTCTCTTCTTTTGGCCCTCCTCGACATACTAATTTGTGTTCGGCTAATTTTACAGGGGATAATTTTTACAAGGTTTTTGAACTAGGATAATATATTATTAACACAAACATGAACGGTTAAAATCGCCTGTTTAACACAAGGCTGACAAAAGATTACTTTTCCATCTGTGCTTGATTGTCACAAATTACAAACGCGTAGATGGTAGCATGTCTGCCTCACGTTCAAGAGGCCCCGAGTTCGAATCTCGGTCAGGGTGACTTACCTGGATTAGGGTTTTCCGGGGTTTTCCCTTATCCTGAAAGACGAATGTCGGGTAGCTCTAAGCTCCATGGACCCCGGACCCATTTGAGCAGCATTTCACCCATTTCATTCATCGTTCGATATGACTTAACGTTGGAGGACGTAAATTACAAAAAAAAAAAAACGAAAACAAAAAAACAATTTCAAACAGAAGTAATTGGCTAAAAAGGCATTAGTAGGAAATAATAAGCAGAATATGCACAAACGTGTGATAAAGTCACTTATAGGCACTACAAAACTAAGAAATTAGGCTCATAATTTTATGAAACATGCTTATAACATAAAAGCCTACATGTCTGAACAAAGGAATGCAATAGGCAAATAGAGCAAACTCCGGCCCCTAGTTATAAGTCCTTTATATAAAAGCTGTAAAATTGAAATGATAATGAAGTAAGCTTTGAAATACCAGCTAAATTTTTTCCTGGTGGCGTATATGTTAACTCTGTTAACATCATATCTGTAGTTACATTTGCCATTGCTCGGATAGCAGTAACGGGCAGCGTTGAATTGGTCTGGAAGCGAAACTCTCTGCAAGGAAACTTCAACCGCGCCACTGATGATGTCTACCGCAATTGTGGACGAAACATTTGGACGATCTTACGCCAACAGACCACGGCAAAACAGCCTAGACATAATTAATTGTATTATGGACTCCGGCCACGAAAGCTTACGTTCTCTCATTTGTATTTGCTGTTACAAATTTAAACATTTCTTCTCCAATGGTTCTCTTATTTGACGAAATTTGCTACAGTTCACTATATTCGGAGAAAGAATATGTATATTCACACACACGTATATATATATTGTCACCCGAACGTCGGAACTCCCTATAGAACTGGCCGGCAGTAGGGTCAGACGTGAAGCATTCTGGCCATGGCTACCCATTTGTCTCCTGTCATTAACTGAATGGATGATTAGGAGTAGGATCGCGGGCCACTGTGGCGTCTCTTTCCCCCTTCCCCTGAGTTCTCGAACATACAGGATATTTCATCTAATTCGGAACCATCTAGATTGGCCAGCTGCTCCTATATAAGCAACGCGTCGGGCTGGAGAAAAGTTCAGTTCCTGGCGAGCAGCCGTAAGGAACGCCCAGGGAGGGAACGGACTGTGTACGTGCATCGGAGGAGTGTACGTAGCTGCGGACCTGTGCAGTGGACCTGTGACAGACGAACTGGTGAATCGTAATTGTGTGCATTACGTAATTCTGTATAATCGCCAGTGTTCCGATTGTAATTCGGTGGAAATAAAGGACATTCATGAGTGGTGCAATTTGACTTTTAATTTGACAAACCCACAAAGTCACAATATATATAGTGACTGTTGCTTCGTAAAATTAATAGTCTAGTTTGCAATAATTCAAAATGCTGTTTATTTCAGCAGAAAGACGGTATGTACACCCCTTCCAGGTTTTAAAAATGACGTGTTATACAGACGGTAGTCTCTGCTTGCTTCAACACACATAAACAAACGAACAAAATCACTAGCGGTACACTTCACAGGTCCACTACACGATTAACAATTCTCCACTTTCAACTCACAACTCCATTAACAGCTGAACCACTGCGTTGACAGCCGTGGCACTTTTATTCCTACATTCACTGCTTTTATAAATTAGTGGAATGCTCCGTAAGAATCAAGAGAGCAAGAGACAGAAGAAACTTCCAGTCATCTATCTGTTTCTTTCTCTGTTTTCGTAAACTTGTACCTCCGAGCTCCACTATCGGTCTCTTTCGAGTGTGCCGGCCGCGCCCGCCACAGCAATGCCTCGGCAACGCTACTCCTTCCTCAAGGCTGATCGTTCGCAACAGCATCATTGTAACAGATCAGACGATCCAGGTGTACCACCAACATCTTTCCTCGGGGCACCTTCTGGATGCGGTGGACCACGTCGTTAATTATTTTTCCCAACAGGTACGACCTTTGCCACGGTTGTGGAAGTTTCGGACAGCGTCCCTTGGTCCGGGTAGGGCACTAGGTCCGGGTAGGTTAGATCACCAGGTCACCTTGCTGCAAACGTTGGCTGCTGGCTTGCCAGTCGTACCGGGTCTTCATACGATCGCTCGTAATCTGGATGTTCTGACGAGCCATCACATGCATGTCGTGGTGATGTTCCACGAGCTTCTCCACATGCTCGGTACTGGCTGTTTCGCTTCCTGGAGACTCCCAAAAGCCAGGTTACAAGGGAGGCGTAGCTCTCGGTCAAACATTAAGCTAGCTGGCGTCATCCCAGTGGTGTCATTTGTTGTCGAGCGGGTAGCAAGAACAGTGGTAGCAAGAACATCTTAAGTATCCCAGTCTCGCTGAAGGCTGGCCATGACCTTCCTCAGGTGTTCTTCTAAGGTCTTGATATATGTCACGGCCATGCCATCCGACTATAGATGTAGAGGTGTTTTGCGAGTCTTGTTCACCCCAAGTCTTTCCAGTGCCCTTCATTAGGTTAGACTCAAAATTGGTACCCAGATCGGTGTGGAGCTCTAATGGCACCCCAAAACGGCGAAACAAATGCTTCACGGAGAAGTCTGTGATTGTCTTCGCCTTCTAGTTCGGGATGGCAAAAACCTACGGCCACTTGCTGAAGTTCTCCGCAGCCACCATTAGGTACTTGTTGTCTCGGTCGGACACTAGGAATGGTCCAGTTATATCGACAGTGATGCATTTGAATGGTACTCCAACGTTGTACTGCTGCATGCGACGCCAAAACCTAACTCCTTTCTCCGGCTTCTCTACCTGGTGTGGGTAGTCTCTCCAGCTGTTCCGGCTGGCGACACCCCCAACACACGCCACTTGTTCTTTGTTGGCATCCCTGGGCTGGTGTTTGGTCTGCATTGCAGCGGATACTCCTTGTCCTCAATGTCGGGGTAGCCGTCACCTTGGCCGCCTCTATTCTCAATGCCGTCGTTAGCGTATCGTGAATGATCTTGTGGTCGCCGAGCATTAGGTACTGACGTATCCCGACATCTCGTACCCCGTCAGCGAAGGTGTAGGCGCTATCTCGGCATCCGAATTTGAGTGGGGGGTCGATCAAGGGTTTGCTGGCCAGCTGTTCAATTGCCTTTGCGAACTCCTGCAGCGCCTCCTCTGGCTGCTGCGTCCTTGACTTCAGTTGGCTGCGGCTGCACCTAAACGGTGGTTTCCAAACTGGTTTTCTAGGGTCTCCCAGATGTCCTTGGGCTGCCGCCGCTGTCTGGATGCCGTTCAGGACCTCTGCGGCTCGTCCCTGAAGGCTGCCTATTAGCATTGAAGCCTCTTCTCCTGGCGACCACTTGTTGTGTTTGGCCATTGTGTCGAATTGGCAGCGGAAGACTTCGAATGTTGAAGTGCCGTCGTAGTTAGGTGGTTTGACGTGCGCAGATGTGTCGCATCCCGGCGCGTCGACCTTCAAATCCTTTAACCTTTAGCCGACGATGTCCTCCACCATGGCGTTCAGCGACTTGATGTTGCTGTCGGCCCTTCCCTCCTGGTCGTTAACGCCGTTCACCAGGTCTTCGACGAGCTCGCACACCTCCGTGACGTCCTCCTACACACCGGCCAACTGTTCCTCAAATTTGGCGAAATCTAGGAAATGATTAACTCTACAAAAAAGTGAAAAATTGTTTTTGACGATATCTGCATTTTGTGCAGTATATTTTATCTGTTACTGTTTACAAATTATATAAATCATCTAAATGAACAAGGCGTCAGTCTTCGCAGAAAACTCAAGAAGTGCGTTTTATATGGCATGCAAATATCTTAAGTATATGACATTTTAATAAAAACTATTAGATATTTTTCAGAAAGTAAAAACCGACAAACACTTGCCTAAGTAAAGTGTAGTTTCGGCGGGAGATTTTTTGCATTAAATTCCTCGTATCGCATCCTTGGAAAGTACTGAATATCAAGTTTGATATTTTATTTTACTAATGCTAAATATACATGCTTACATAGACATATGAAACCTTTTTTATTTTTATTCAGGGGAGCTCAAAGCGTGTATTTTCGTCTAAATCTCACCATAGAGGTTCTGGTTAAAATGCAATACTCCAATAAATTTACTACTTAGCATTGGTAAGAGTATAAAAAGTTAAAATGCTTTTCACGAATAGTTTTGCAACAGAAATAAGGTTGATGAGATGATGAATGCTATACTCCACGTTATCTCGAAGCCCCAGATTGGGAAGACATTTGCGACAGGATTTTCTATTGGGATGATGGGGGATGCAGATGCTGTGATGATCGCGTGGATTGGATGCTACGACGTCCGGTCCTTGGTGTCGGTTACGATACACTGGAAATCATAGTTACCTCAGCTGCTCTCGTCTCTGCATGATGAACTTACTCTGGACATGGTCCCGGATAGGAAGCGATGAGTATTTTTTTTTAAAAAAATCAAATAGTAGTTATGACTTTACTTTAGAAATTTATATTTAAATTAAGTTTAATACATTTACATAACTTGTCATAGTACCAAATTAAAATACACCTTTGTAAACGTCGATACTTCTTTTTAGAGAAATACTTTATTCTCCACAGCGTCTGTTCGCAACATTACGGATCGAAATACATTTGCGTCCGACCTTAATGAAGTCTGTGCAAAGAAAAAGGAAAGGTTCGTTCGTTTTCTGCGGCGGCGGCGGCGGTGGCGGTGGCTATGTGTAGAAGAACGCCAAATCCAGCTAGGCCCAAGTTATTGGCCTTGTCATTGCTATGGCAATTCAACACAGTTTTATTAGTCCACGTCATATTTTCACCGAATAGTGTTTGTTACTATATTTTTTTCTTTCATTTTCCTTTAAATCACTTCCAAACAATATAACATTAAAACAAGTCGGTAGAGCACCTGCCTGCCGTGCTAGGGGTCCCGGTTTCGATTCCCGACGGTGGGGATGGGGATTTTTCTCCGACCAAGATAATTCCGCATCTTCCCAAGAGTCTGGAAATATGAATGTGAATATATGAATATGTGTGAATGTGTGTGTGATATGAAGCTGTATTGCTTATGGGTGTACACAAGTTCCACGTTGGAACGCCAATTTGATGCAAATATAATATAATGGCGAACACAGAAGTCGGCGAGCAATGAGGTTTCTCTCAGGGTATGCGTGGATGTGTGTGAGAAGGAAATTTTACAACACTGGAATGCCCGTTTCCAAATTATTTATTCACTGCTTCTTATTTCAAACCTCGAAATGGAAGCTGCCGACCGAGGGTTACCAATCACGGTTTATAGTGACTGAATGCTAATTATATTTCTCGATAAATTTTGATGACCTGACAAATATTCAAGACCGAACAAGTTGACCACCCTAATAGGCTTCACGTTTGACTCTTCTCCAAATATCGGCTACACGCCGAAGTCTTTATGATGGCTTCGTAGCCGCTACCCACCTCCATCGGCGAACGCCGAAGAGTGTCCTCTCACCACAACTGCGTGTGTATTTATATATAACTTTCACTCTCCAAATTCCTTTTTCAAACCAAACAAAGTCCTTTTGTGGCTGTTTTGGTCGCTATTGTAAACGATTCGAAGAATACCCTATTCATATAAGTCAAGTGACAATTCCTTTAGAAACCTTCTAAGGACACTGTTCCTTTCATTCATGGCATTGTTATAAACAGTTTCCCCACTTAAACTGGCCTTGGCTTTGGTCGTCACAAAGACCAACATTCCTTCGACGTCTATCATTATTCTTTGCTTCTGGCAACCAATAATTTCGGTATCAGGTATAATGATTAAAAGATAACGAATACGAGTTAACAGCTTCGATATGTACCAAAGGAGAACGGCCGCCGATATGACCATTGTGGTTAAAGGCGGGGTATAAATGGAACAAGTAAAAAAAAATTAAAACAATATTTCTATAAAATTTAAAATAACATTATCATTATTAAAAACGTTAATAATATTCGCTTTCCATTGTTTTTATATCTTCAATCAATATTTCACTTTCAATTGTTCTTTTCTAAACTCCTTCCCTTTTAAATAAAATATTTTTTTAAAAATAATTTCAATGAAATTCTATCTAAAATAAGTGCTTCAGTTTGTAGATGATGTTCAAAAATTATACATTGGTTGGAAAAGTCATCTGAATGTAACAAATCATATTTCACACTATGACTATTCATTAGCCGGAATACTATTTAAACGAATAAGTGTTATAACAACACAGAATAGGAACGTTGTACAGTTGTACAGTTGAACAACTGTACGTTGTACAGTTAAGCACGCATACTGGCTCGCTTTGCTGAACCATAGGTCTAATTGATTTGCGCGCTCTAAAGATAACAATTACACAATTATTTTGTTTTTACCATATTACAGAGCTACTTTTTTCTGAGGATTGCTGTCCAAACCGGATGTTTGTAGCACATCTGATTTCGGAGATATGGAAAGATAAGACGATGGACCAGAAAGAAAAGAATAATTAACTGTCAGTGAAGAAAAGCACACGTGTTATGCTGCGGTGGCATTTTGTACCCTGCATTCAATAAAGTGGTGATCTTTTAAGAGTACACACGTGCTTTTCAAAGTTAGTAGATATACCGCTTAGCAAGCCTAGTAATGGTGCGCCTAGTAGACTTCGCGAAACAACTCATAAAATTTTACATAATCAGGCAAGAAATATTCTTGTTAATGTATTCCTTTCTCAAACAGATGTAAATTAAAAACATTTTCAAAAGTACAAATTTCGCTCAGAGTCGAGAATTAGTGTTACAAGCTTGTCACATGAGTGCTCATTCTGTGACGAACATTGTTAAAGAAGCCAAATAGTTCACCAAATTAGGAGAGTTTCCATATTTAAAGCTCCAGGGTAACATCGAGCAGCTAAAAAAAGTGCTTCCATCTTAGAGAATTTTCAAAAGTGTGTTTTACTAGAACAGTTTATGATTCATATGACAAAGGTGAACGTCCAACTGCCAAAAGGCTGATCAATTTAATGGGGGGGGGGATAGAATATACGGAATCTGTATCTTCTATGCAGAATATTCTGAAATCTCTTGGGCTCAAATATAGGAGAACCAATGGTGGTCGCAAATTTCTGCTTGAAACAAACGATATTGTTGCTGCAAGACTAAAATTTCTGCGTACTATGCACAACATTAGTACAGGTGATTCATGGTGCAAACATGCTTCATTAATACATATTAATATCTTCCGTATTTATTATTTTAATGAAAAAAATTGGTTTAAAGTCCATTACAGGCAATATAAAATATGGCATCATTAAAATAGAAATTATATTCACAAATCGTTGAACTGTCACTATTTTGTTTCACTGAAGTAAACGCCTTTCGTAGAACGCATCTAATTTGAATCATTTTGTTTTGTGTGTATATAAACGATAGCTACGTAAGTGAACGGTTCTCCGGTTTAAGGATTTAAGGTTCAGATTATACGATAATCATTGTATATGTTCTCACACACATGCTGAAATATTATGCGAACTTCTGTGTCAGCATCTGTATGATTACACATTTCAGCATCTGTATGACATTTGCTAGGTGGATTCGGGGACACAAAGACAGATATATCTTCCATCTATGTCGCCCTCTAGCTGTGGAACTGGCAACGCCAAGACAATACGATAACCGTATTGGCTCAACCCATGTTTCCTTATTTGGTAGCTACTCTAACTGCCTCATGCATATACATTTTCAGAAAAATTGTTATCGGTTATTGTTATTGTTACGTTAGGAGCTTAGCCAAAAGTTAAGGTTGGAATGGAGGTTATATCTTGTTTTTCAATAAACTTGAGTACAGTGCAAGCCAGCGTGTCTGACAGTACATTGCGGTTAACGAAGCGGGTAGGGAATGACAGTGACGTCACTGCCTACAAGTAATGATTTCCAGGAAAGAGAAATCACTAGCCTTCTGGGATTAGAATACCTGTTTAGAGCTTAGAAACCTGTGTGTGTAGTAGCGTTCAACACAATTTGCAGAGCTCTGTTTACACTGAGAATGCGTACCTATACACAGCTCAGAGAATACGTGCCGATGACGTCACCTAAAAGCAGTGTTTCCAAGTTTGTAGCAGAAAGAAAAGAAAAAAACAGCAAACATCGTACTCTCCACCCAACACAAGAAAGCAAGGCAGAAGAACGTGTAACGTAATCACTTTTGCTCAACGCATGATGTTTATGCTCGCCATCCAGATATGATGAGGTTGCTAGGCTCATCTAATTATACAGTGTTGTCACATAACTCAACACTGTATAGTATATATCACTGCAGTTACTGAACGAGCATTAGATCTGTCTGCATGGGACACTCATATGCACTTTCATACACTCATTTCGTAGTAAACAGATCCAGTACCAGAGCAGGTAAACAGTTGAAGCCCCTCTCCCTCTTCAGGCCCGGCTTGCCTTCTTGTGGTGGTAGACAGTAGCTATGTCATCAAGTAATTCTCAGCAGAGAATGTGTGTGTTCGAGGATGAGAAACTCTTTGAAGGAGAGGAAGCCTTTACAGAAGATTACTCCTACAGCAATTGTCTAGTCCAATGTCGAGCTAAGCACATGATGCAACTGTGTAATTGCACCCCTTACTTCTTCCCTAACACAGGTCTGTAAAACTAACTTTATATTCCTCAACTTAATCAAATAGTGGTCAGACCTTCATCGTTTAAATGTACTTGTTTGGTATTGGAATTATCAGCTTTTAATTGCACATAATTAGACATTAAACATTGAGCAGAAATTCTGGTAATTAAAGATAAATGTCTTATTTTGCCACCAAATATCTGTTATACAATTATAGCATCAAAAAACGCTCACGCTATTAATTACGTGCAGTGGTGCCAAAAAATAAAATAAAAAAAGAATAATGGTGTAATTACCTAGCAACAAGAAAACTATGAACTAACACATATTCCGTTTTCTCACTCAATCTACATAACTTTTCATATCCTTTTACGTAGAAACCTTTTGACATCTTAGAATTAGTGAACGCTTGGCAATCTCAGTTTCTTTGAAAATTTCAAAGGAATACAATCCATATTTTCAACACACTTCGTTTTATAATTACCATCCGTTTTCCTTTAAAACTGTAAAAATCAAAAAAATATTAGGTTGTCTCATAAGTAATGTCGGTTTTTTGATTTTGATGTTTTGGATAATTTATTGGGTTTCTTTGGTTTACCAATGCCATTTACAGAAAGTCATGGCTAGTGTTGCTTACATTGCGATCACGTATCAGTCTACAGTTGTTAATGAACAATCACAAAATGGAGATAACAAAGTTTGAGGTTAGAGTCCTAAAACACTACTGGAAACAAGATTATAAAACCGCTGCCGCAGCTCGAAGAATATGAGAAGGGGAAGGAGAAGGTGTCGTTAGTAAGTGTGTGGCCCAATGATGATCCCAACGTTTCAACAATGGAGACGAAAACACTAAAGATTTCCCACGTTATGGTGGACCTAAAGTATGGAATATTGAGGATACACGCCAAGTTTTGCGAGAAAATCTGCGAATAAAAGTACCCGAAGGCTTTCAGAAGAACTTAGAGCATCAAAAGGTACCATACATCGCCACACTAAGACACTTGGAAAATCATATAGAAGCTGTAGATCTGTACCTCATGAACTGAAACTCAACAGGCTGAACGTTGGGTGTATACCTGTCGTCAGTTTATTCGTAATCCTATGGATGATAGAATTATCACTTCTTTTGAGAAATTGATATATTACTGAAACACTGATGGCTCGAAACAGTGGCCAAGCTGCCTAAGTCATCGTTAAAAGAAAATCAGTTCGGTCCCGAAGTAATGTTGAGTGTCTAGTGGAATTTTGGTGTGATTCACTTAGAGTTTGTTCGACACGGTAGGGATTGATGCCGATCTTTATTCTTAAACAACTGCAACGAGTTCATGGAACTTCGAGACGAAGATACCCAGCATAGTTAACCGAAATAGAGTTATATTGCAAAAGGGCAATGCAAAACCCCTTACTGAACGAAAAACCATCGAGAAAAATCAGGAATTGGGAGCAATTGAACTGTTACCACACCCAGCATACAGCCCTGATATAGCAACATTAGATTATCATCTTTCTGGATCTATGGTCCATTTTCTACGTGGAAGAAATTTTGACAAGTTTGAAGCAGTGCAAGGGAGTGTCACCGAATTCTTCGGTTCCATAACCAGGGACTGATACCATCGTGGGATAATAATCCTCGCTGAACGAGGTCTCTAAGACCATAGAATCGAATAGTATATACTTTGAAAATTAGTTAATTACTTGTCAGAACACATTTCAAATATATATATCTTTTTTTTTAAAAAAAGACGACTTTACTTATGAGACAGTATCTATAACATTTACTTAGCAACCATATTACGTCATCTCTATCGCTAATACATTATAACATTACATTTTGCAGTTGTATTCGTTAATGTTTCTCTGTAAGGCTTAGTTTGGGGCAGGGAGATCTTGACAATTTTCATGCTGCTGCACCTTTGTAAGATATTGCAGGCATCAAATATAATATTTACCAGACGTTTTCTTTCGAGTTATGTAGTTCACGGAAGACAGGGCACTAAAAAAAGGCATACGCAAATAACAGCATATGTGAACAGCTTGTCTCAATAACTTACTCAAAAACGAAAACTGGTTAAATACTAAACTTGGTTCAGCATCCTTCAAGGATGCAACATGAAGAATTTTCAAGAAAATCCTCCCCCCTCCTAACTACCCTTTATATGGAACATATAAAATATTGGCAAACATTCTGAATTTCTCAGAAATTGATCTGAGGAATTTGATTACAATACTATATGTTCATAATACTTTCATGAAAAATGAAATGTTTATATTGAATTTTCTGCAAATGTCCTCGGAAGTCTTCATTCTGCAAGACTTTTGCATAACCGATAAACTGTAAGAAAATCTCATTAAAACACAATTTATGTAAAACACATTTTTAAAGTAAACCATTGCAGAGATATTCCTTGTTATTTCTTTGAATCAGTCATGTGAATTTGTCTCAGACATAATTATGTTTTATGTTCCAGATTTAAATAACTTTATTGTTTTAACATGAAATAGCTCTCCCTTCAAACGTGTATTTACATCATGCAGGCGGTTTTATTTTGCCTTTGACACAGGTTATAAATTATCACCATTGGAGTTTCTGTAATTCAGATGAAGCTATCATTACAAATAGGGATATCCATTTTATATTGTTCTTCCTTTTTATGAATATGAGGTTATAAAATAAATAGTAAAAATGACGATTGCGTAGTTTCAGCATATTCCTTTTTGTATTAATGGAAATAGCTTTGTGTAAGAATTTCAGGGCCTCCTCTACAGAATTTCTTTTCTCGTCTTTCCTTTATTGAGCGCCTGTCTTCTGTTCGTTTTCAATGTTTGCTAGGGGATCAAACATATTGATGAATCTTATAAAATTTTTCGGAATAATGGACCAATAAATTTAAATTACAGTATAAGAAATTGTCAACATTAAGAAGAACTTCAGATAACGCTTTTCGAAGGTGTTCTTCTTCAGGTAGTGCCCGTGAGCAGTTACGACAGATATATTTATCTTTTGCACCTTCAACATCAGCCTTATGGTTCTACTTACCTAAGTTTTTTCGGATAATGTTCAAATGAAAACTGATTTATCAACGTTTTCAAATACCTTTCACCTGATCAGTATTTGACATATTGAGGTAACTCTTCCTCTCACATGCGTTCATGCAGACGTTTCGTAGATTGGATGCTAAATTAAGAGCTAAAGTAATTTTCAGCTTTCAGAGATGCTAAATTCAGTTTCCTGTAAAGTTTGTCCACAAATTGATGCATTGCGCGAGAGGAATACGCATTCACGCTAAGCAAAATTAAGCGTTTACAAGAAACTTTAAATTTGGATTATGTGTAACTAAATTTCAGAAGACTTGAGAAGACTGTCAGTGAATTATATAAAACTAACGTAAGTATTTAAAACATAAAGTGGATTTTCGTCGAATAAAGGAACTGAGGAGTTAATGAGCAGTAATGAACAACTGTAGGCAAGAAACAGGCCGAAGTTTCTATGAGCCGAGGCGAGGAATTACTGGACGTATCTTAATGAAGAAGTAATTGTGTGCGATGGACAAGAATCGGCATCAAGGACGGTGACTTAACAACTTCACACGGAACTTTAAGGAGTGGATCTAAAACCTGTATTGTTCCGGAAATTTCCACCAATATCTGTATCCTGGTTGCCTCATCGACTTCGGTCAGAAAACGCAGAACACCACGACCTGGGGACGGACATCCTGGAAGAAAAGGTAGGAATACTGTTTCAGTTTACTAAGGGTCAGCTTAAGATACATATCGTGAAGGGAACTGTCAGAAAGAAACGTGTGTTTGTTTTATACATTCCGTAAACCTAAAATTTCTTTAACTCATATTT
Organism: Mantis religiosa; assembly: GCA_030765055.1. Classification (NCBI taxonomy): domain Eukaryota; kingdom Metazoa; phylum Arthropoda; class Insecta; order Mantodea; family Mantidae; genus Mantis; species Mantis religiosa. The sequence continues at coordinate 913,130 of JAUKNK010000246.1, forward strand.
ATTTTTTTATTTTTTTTTTTATTTTTTTAGTTTACGTCCTCCAACTTTAAGTCATATCGGACGATGAATGGAATGGGTGAAATGATGCTCAAAGAAGCCCAGGGTCCATAGAGCTTAGAGTTACTCGACATTCGTCTTTCAGGATAAGGGAAAACCCCGGAAATACCTTATCCAGGTAACTCACCCTGACCGAGATTCGAACTCGGGACCTCGTGAACGTGAGGCAGACTCGCTACCACCACGCTACCGAGGCGGGCAACATATATAGAGAACTGCAAGGATAGTTAAATACCATGAGATATAATAAACAGTAATTCAAAGTCATTTGTTTCTGACATTGCTAATTCTACATATTTCCAGGAACATGGGTCAACATTGTATCTCATACATGTACAAAATTAGAGCAGAAAATTAATTATTACACTTTTTTCATCTAACGTTTAGAAAAACTCCAATATCATGTGAAATGATCTGCGTATTAAAATACAATAAATTTAAATCTCTTAAGAACTTAAAGTTTCTGCAAAACTAAAGCTTTTCCTGGAAAATGCCATAACGTGTGTGACAAATATTAATCTTCTAAGAATCAATCGTGTCTTAAAATTATTATGAGAGCCTATTATAAAGACCCTAAATACAAAATTATATTTTATATAATTAAAATAAGCTTTAAATCTCCTCAGTTATATTAAACAATTAGTATGGATAATATCTGAAACAAACTGAGTACAACGGCATGATGGGGATTAATGTGAACCGGCAAATATTGGAGAGTAAAGACATAGTTAACTCTCAAGGACTCAGGTTGTTAATGTTGTGTAACCTGTTTTAGTGAGCAATTGACAAGTGTTTGTTCTAATGTTATCAGGTTGCACATCCTAAAATTTGTGGTGTAGCAATATAATGCTGGCTGGCGCACAGTTCCACTTCCCGCTACAGTTTGATATAATAGTATGGGTAGCTCAGGGTTGAGCAATGAGGTTTCTCTCAGGGAATACGTGAGTATGTATGAGAAGGGTGGTTTTAATGACACTGGAATGCCCATTTCAAGTTGGTTTAACGACTGCTTCTTTTTATCATTACATTAAACTCGAAGTTGCCGAATAATGGTTACCAATATCACTGTTTAGAGTTATATACTATGTGTGAAATGCTTATTACTCGATAACACTTAATTCGTTCTTCACGTCTATATGAACCGACAAATATCTTCTCTCATCGCTTCTAGTCTTCCCTCGACCAAGACAGAAGAAGAGGACTGCTCTAATCGGTTCCAAGCCACCAACTGAGTGTCCTCCACAGCTGCGCGTGGGTGGGTGTGACTTTCACTTTCTCGAAGCCCTTTATTCAACCAAAGATTCCCTTTGTGACTATTTTGTCATGCCATTATGAAGGATCCGATGAATACCCTATTCAAACAAAGTCAAGTGCTACCCTTTAGAACTCTGCTAAGGACACTGTTTCTTACGCTTCTTTTGTTGAAAAAACTATTCACCCCAACTGCTATTCGACTCAACTGCCGCTGCACGTGTTGTAACAAGGAACCAACATTCCTTTGAAATCCATCATGATTCCTTACTTATTTCAATACTTTTATTTCGGTATCAGTGGCTTCACCTCATCTTGGCCACTGTTTCCTTTTAAACATGGGATTGAGTACAATATGTATTTAATTACTAAATAAATATAGCAGGTTATAGGCCCACTTCGTTCTCAGTGTGCATAAAGTGTAAAATATGTGCTACAAAAGCAGTAAATAAAATTGTGAGGAAAAAAATGGTCTTACCTTTTCTTCTATTACCTCCAGAATTGAACCAAATAAAGTATCGCCTAACTTCAAAAGATGTATGGGATACACTGAAGAAGAATTTTCAAAGTTCAGGTTCAACTCGGAAAGCTACGCTTCTGAAGCAATTAATTGAACGGAAAATGCACAGCACAGATAGTATACGTGAATATCTCAACATATTCTTGGATATTGTTGACAAACTAAAAGAAATGGGTGTCGTAATAAATGAAGACTTATTGGTCATAATTATGCTGTATTCTCTACCACCTTCATTTGAAAATTTTCGAATTGCCATTGAATCAAGGAAATCAGTGAATCAAGCTACCCAGTGTTGAAAAGCTAAAAATTAAAATCTTGGAAGAAAATGGAGCCAGACAAAAAGCAACACTTCAAGTGAAGGAGCACTATATGCAAATAATAACAGATATAAAGAGAGAAGTTTCAATGATCAGAAGAAAAGCCCGTTCTCAAATACATTTGCGAGAGGAAATCTGAAGAAATCTCTCTGTGAAATCTGTTCAGAGACAAATCACAATACATCTGAATGCTGGTTAAAGAATAAGGAATTTAAAGAAATCTGAGCTCACCTTCATGATAGAACTATGTTCAGTGACAGCCAGTTGAAAAGTTTCAGACAGCTCAGTATGTATTTTTGATTCAGGAAGTACTTCACACATGTGTAATGAAAATAAATTCATGGAACTGTCAGTATCATCTGATTCTGATTCACTGAAACTAGTAGCTAAAAATTAGTTTGCTTCAATTGATGAAAAAGGAATGCAAAAGTGTAATAAAATGGCAGCGCAATTATCAATCTGCCAAATAATCTATCTGTTTCAGATTTATCCGTAAATCTACCTTCTATTGGAAAAATCACAGAAACGGGTTATCCTGTTATCTTCAACAATGAAGCCACTATCTCAGGCCAAACTGGATGTCCAATAATAAGAGCGACGAAGTCCAATGGTTTGCATTATATAAAACCGAAACAAGAAAAAAATTAAAATGAAAAAAAAAAAAATCTGCCTTTGTTCCGATATATATCGCTGTCATCAAACGTTAGGACATGTAAATGGAGCTGATCTAAAACTTGCTCTTTGTGAAGAAAAAAGTAAAAGGATTAAACTTCAAGATTGATGGATCTTTTTAATGTTAAGATTCCTTGCAGGAAACTTTACAAAACCTTCATTTCCAAACAGACAAAATAACGTATTGAATGAACTCCTAGAAATTTTCCATTATGATGTATGTGGACCAATACGATTCGCATGAAATGATGGAGCAAAATATTTTGTTTACTTCATTGATTATTATAGAACATACTGCCGAATATATTATTAAAGGAAAAATCTGAAGTTTTTAACTACTTCAAAGAATTCAAGAACGAAGTGGAAAATTGCACTGGAAAGAAGATGAAAGTATTTCGATCTGATAATGAAACTTCAGAGTACCTACTGCGGCAAAGAATTCAGTGAATATCCAAAATCTTGTGGCATACAGAGAAGACTATCAACAACTTATACTCCACTACAATATTGAATAAGTTAAAGGAGAAACAGGACTCTAGTTGAAAAGACCAGATGCCTTCTCATCGATGCTCATCTACCTGCAAACTTTTGAGCAGAAGCTGTAAATATGGCCAAATATATTTGCAACCAATCACCTTCGAGAGCTATAAATCATGAATAGCCATTTAAGAGATAACTTGGATATATACTTTCTGCAAGACATCTGCATGTTTATGGATCAGTTACCTATATCTTGGTCAAACACCTAAGAAGAGGAAAACTGGAACCAAAAGATAAACCTGGAACTTTTGTTGGCTATTCAGAAAGCTCAAAAGCATACAGAATCTGGATGCCTGATCAAAATAAAGTAGTTGTGACAGGAGATGTAAAAAGTAAAAGTCCTCAACAAAATATATCTTCAAGAATTTTCAGATCTACAAAATGGTGCTTTTGGAAAGAATCTTGACTATATAATAGAACTTAAAGTTCAAACTGTTGAAAAGGAAACACAAAAAGAGTCTAAAGTGTCAACCAAGAGACACCAGTACAAGATGACTCTCAGTTAGAAATAAATGAAGTCCCGCGAATACTGAGACCACAACGGAGCAGAAAGATGCCAACCAGATTTAATGACTTTGTCTTGCCCATTAAATTAACATGTAATGAAGCAGAAATACAGCCAATTATGGACAGTGCTACAAGTGACAGTGAAATGATTGTGCTTTTGAAGAAGAATCTTCATCTGATGAATCACCTGATAAACCGTTTGGGACTTACATAAAAAGTTATGTTTTCTTTTTCGTTCTTGTTTGCGAGGGGGAGTGTTGGCAAGTAAAGACACTGTACACTCTCAAGGACTCAATTTGTCAAGATTGTGTAACCTGTTTTGCTGTGTACATTTGACAAGCTTTTGTTCTAATGTTATCAAGTTACACATTCCAAAATTGTTGGCTCCACCTCATCATAATTACTGTATCTTTTAATACATGTGATTGAGTGCACTGTGTATTTAATTACTAAATAAAAACAGTAGTAAAACCTTAAGATTACTATAAATCTCTACGATTGGAAAATTTGCGCAATGTATAAAGACATCCACGCAGGTTCATTTACAACTCACGTATCGGCACGTAGTTAGCTTCTGAATATGCGAAACCTTGATATTTTTAAATAAATACAGTAAGTATATTACAATTAACTAAATTTTGCAATTTTTTTCATTTGCAGGAATTGACCAATCAATATACAACGGAACGAGCACGGAAGCTTCATGATAAATTTCTACAAACGGAAATACTGCATGAAAACACAACTTAATGTCTATATTGTTTCATTGTGTATGATGAAGTATTAATTTGATTATATATATATACTTAATGTGTATTTTAAATGTAATTATTAAGCACTCTTATAGAATAAAATCTGAATACAAATCTTTATTCTCTTTTATGTAGATTCTGTAATAGATTTGCTTTGACGTGTCTCCTTTGTTGTTTCCTTTAAGAAAAATTAAACTTTGAAAATACATTTATAGAACTTGGATGCCATATGATCTTGATGTAAGTATTACTGAACGGGATTGCTCAGATAAATATATTGTATGAGTTAATCAAAATTCTGAGGAACATTTTTGAGAAAATCAAAATTTCCTAAAAAGTTTTCATCCAAGGGGGTAATTTGAGTGCTGAATATTTCTTGAAAATCTTCGTGTTTTATCCTTAGAAGACGCTGAATGTAAAATTATGCTGCTGCGGTTTTCGTACTTCGTTGTTGTATGCACTAAGTAGAGCTTAAGTCAGAATTGTAAAGACATATACTTGAAATTGCATGATGCTTGCATGACCACAAGAGAAAATGAATGTCTTCCCAGTTGAGGAATATGATATTTAATTTAAACTACTAATAAGGGATATATTGGAAATAGTTTACTGTGTGTGTCTTGCAGAGCACCTCAGTACACCTCGACCTGGGGAAGGACATCGTAGAACAAGAGGTAGGAATACTGTTTCAATTTATTTGGGGAAGGAGTCAAGGCCCCTAAGTTACCATAAATAATACTGAGCGAAATGGCTCAGTCGGTAGCGTCTGTGGAAGGTCCTGGGTTAGATTCCCGGGCAGTCCATCCGGTCCCATGGATTTTTCGGGGGTTTTCCGGGTCGACAGACGATGTTGGGAAGGACAGTTACATCTCCGAAATTTTGTACCTCCATTTCATCACACTTCACATTTAGCTTCAGTTTCGTCTTGGTTGACATTTTCGCTGTTCTAAATGTAGATGGAATTCTGCATTGCATGGCAGGGAATTTTCTCTTTGTAAATCCTCGTCCTCTGTATTGGGGAAGATCTCCTAGTAGCAGGCCGCTCAGGGAATGTGACAGCCCCATGGGGAGGTGATCCGGTTGAAGTGTCGCCATCGGGGAGTTTCAATCTGTAGTTCTTACAGACTGTCCTTTACTGTCGTCTGCCCTCAGTCCGACGAACACTTCGGATTCTCTCACCTCACCCCTCCCTCCGGGTCAGTCTGGGTAGCTCATTGGTTAGGTGCTGCTCTATCGATCACAAGGCCGTAGATTCAAACTCATTCCAGACTAATGGTGTTTATGTGTGTCCCATGTCTATAGATACTCTGGTACAGCAAAGAATTCCTGTGGGACGTAATTCGGAAACACCGGCGTAGTTGATACGATCCTTGTGTCGTTAACAAATAAAACAAATAAAGCTCTTTCGGTTCTCAAATTTACTAGTTTCGTGCTTCTTACTCTATGCATGTATTTTAACATATGTCCTTTTTATTATTAGCGCTTATTTATTTTATCCATCATTTATTCCTTCACTTTTCGATATCGGTTTGGTTTCTGGGTTTGTGAACCAACAATTTGAATCAATGTATGACAATCTTTCTGTCCTCCACCCGCAATGATCTACGTCACAGTCATACGAGTAATAGTTATTTGTCTATTGATGAATAATGATTGTGGCTCCAACAGATAAAATGAAAACTGTGCTTTTGATTCTAATGTTTCATATTTAAGCACATATTTCATATTTACTTTTACGGGAAATGAGATGTGCATCTTGAGTTTTATAGAAAAAGCCGCTGAAATCTTCATTCTGAATGACTTTTTATGTCAACTGGTAAACTGCAAGAAATAGTCATGACGCCATTAGTTGAGGGAGCCTTTCGTCTCAAACGCAATAAGGTACAAAATTCTTCTGTTCTGGAACATTTTGACAGACTACGTATGGGCGAATGCTACTTCCAAGCTTGACTGATGCACAACGATACTGGCCGTTCTTTGACTGATTTTCTCTGTCTTACCCAGAATTTCTCAATTTACGAAATAAAACATGATTGTATATGAAACAAGGTAGGGTTTATGGTCCGAAGATGTTAGATTTTCATGTATTCTTACAATGCTTCTACTGTTTCGTAATTTTCATCGCAATAATAGTAATTTACCCTTGTGTATTTTATTAATTTATTCCGTATGGGCAAGTTCTTATTACTGTCTACAGTATCGTGTAATAGAAACGTTGTGCCACTACAAAAAGCCTCCAGTTATTTGAGTTATCTATCCGTAAATTAAAATTACCACTGGTATTTGTGTATACACCCATCTCTCATCTTAAACACAATTAGAAACATGGAAACGTAGAGTCAGACTGAAAAATTCAATGCCATAGCCGGGATTTGAACCACGGATCTTCTGGTTTCCGTCCAGCCGCACTACCATTGTGCTACTATGGCCAACGTGCCGATATGACATTAAATTCTCCAACTGACTCGTATTTTCCCGGTAAACCACTTAGGAGTTCTCATAAACACATGAGACAACTACCTTAATGGCGACTTACTACATGTAAGCACTTTAAGGCCCGGGCTTTATAGTTAACCACTATTAGGTTAATTAATGGAAATTAATTATTCTTTCACACTGGCCGTGTGTAGGCTAAATTGTGGAAACGTAGAGTCAGACTGAAAAATTCAATGCCATAGCCGGGATTTGAACCACGGATCTTCTGGTTTCCGTCCAGCCGCACTACCATTGTGCTACTATGGCCAACGTGCCGATATGACATTAAATTCTCCAACTGACTCGTATTTTCCCGGTAAACCACTTAGGAGTTCTCATAAACACATGAGACAACTACCTTAATGGCGACTTACTACATGTAAGCACTTTAAGGCCCGGGCTTTATAGTTAACCACTATTAGGTTAATTAATGGAAATTAATTATTCTTTCACACTGGCCGTGTGTAGGCTAAATTGTGGAAACGTAGAGTCAGACTGAAAAATTCAATGCCATAGCCGGGATTTGAACCACGGATCTTCTGGTTTCCGTCCAGCCGCACTACCATTGTGCTACTATGGCCAACGTGCCGATATGACATTAAATTCTCCAACTGACTCGTATTTTCCCGGTAAACCACTTAGGAGTTCTCATAAACACATGAGACAACTACCTTAATGGCGACTTACTACATGTAAGCACTTTAAGGCCCGGGCTTTATAGTTAACCACTATTAGGTTAATTAATGGAAATTAATTATTCTTTCACACTGGCCGTGTGTAGGCTAAATTGTGGAAACGTAGAGTCAGACTGAAAAATTCAATGCCATAGCCGGGATTTGAACCACGGATCTTCTGGTTTCCGTCCAGCCGCACTACCATTGTGCTACTATGGCCAACGTGCCGATATGACATTAAATTCTCCAACTGACTCGTATTTTCCCGGTAAACCACTTAGGAGTTCTCATAAACACATGAGACAACTACCTTAATGGCGACTTAATGGCGAATTTTTCAGTCTGACTCTACGTTTCCACAATTTAGCCTACACACGGCCAGTGTGAAAGAATAATTAATTTCCATTAATTAACCTAATAGTGGTTAACTATAAAGCCCGGGCCTTAAAGTGCTTACATGTAGTAAGTCGCCATTAAGGTAGTTGTCTCATGTGTTTATGAGAACTCCTAAGTGGTTTACCGGGAAAATACGAGTCAGTTGGAGAATTTAATGTCATATCGGCACGTTGGCCATAGTAGCACAATGGTAGTGCGGCTGGACGGAAACCAGAAGATCCGTGGTTCAAATCCCGGCTATGGCATTGAATTTTTCAGTCTGACTCTACGTTTCCACAATTTAGCCTACACACGGCCAGTGTGAAAGAATAATTAATTTCCATTAATTAGAAACATGTCATTATGGCCTGCCATGTTACCGAGAGAGCTATCTGCCCGAGGCGAGGGCAAGATATGCTTTAATAGCAGACTTTGCAACGGGAAGTTTGTCTCAAAATGGGATGATTTAAGATGACGTTCTAGAAGCCGCGCGTTGTGACGATCATTTTCGAAAAGGGAAAGTTGCAAAAGGCGTGAAGGAAGATGATTTGTAGGTGAGGATCTGTTAGAAATCTTATAAATGCCTCGGCGCTTGTAGATGCAGAGCGACGCCAAAAATACGTGTTACACTCAGGACCGTTGTGTGCCAAGTGACGCTAAGCTGTCTGATTATTCTGGGTCCTCTGCACACGATGTTTCTAGAACAATTAAATTACTTTTCTCTTATATGTTCACGTCACCACATTACGTAATTGAATCGTTGTAATTAACAACAGCAATAATATTATGTAGTATTCAACTTGTGTTGTATGATTCCGTGGCCTACCCAGTTTCACATTTCCTGTTTTGTACAAATTACCTTTTCCGGAACAATTCAGAGCACATTCTGAAATACTTCAAAAACATGAAATAACCGTCACAACTTTCGACAAATGTGATATCTCGTGATATACTGTTGCTCCACAAAAGGACAGTCGATCTTAAAATCAGAATTTCTAATACTTATACTTCTGTCAAACGAGACAAGTGCTTGTTAATTGATGGGAATTAATCATTTCTTCACACTAGTCGCATACAGGCCAAGGTATTGGACTGATAGAGTCGACATGAAAAATTTCAAGCCACATCCGTGATTTGAACCACAACAATGAGTCAATTGGAGAATTTAGTGTAAAGACGGCAAACTGACCATGGTAGCTAAGTGGGTAAGACCGACTGGAAGTAAACTAGTAGATGCGTGGTTCAAATCCTGGTCATTGCACTGCATTTTTCATGTCGAATGTATCAATTCAAGTGATTGTTGGTTTTTTAGCTCTTGGCCATGCAAAGAGAACGGAGTTTTATAGCCATCATATCACGACCAGCTTTCAAACGATTGAACTACACTGTTCTGCCTGGATAGTGTTTATTCATTCAGTTTTTTACTCACTCTTTTACTCACTTACTCGCTTACCCGCTCACCCGCTCACCCCCCTTACCCGCTCCCCCCTTAACCCCTTGCCCCCTTACCCCCTTACCCGCCCACCCCCCTACCCACCCACCTACCCACCCACCTACCCAATTTCCTTCCTTCCTTCCTTCGTTCCTTCCTTCCTCCCTCCCTCCCTCCCTCCCTCCCTTCCTTCCTTCCTTCCTTCCTTCCTTAGCAATATTTTTGTATCTTAAGTGCCTGAAGTGTTCTTTCTTTCTAGTGCCTATGTTTCTTTTTGTCCTCCCTATGTAAATTTTTTCAGTCTTTACACTTAATCTTGTAAATGCCTGACTTTTCCTCTGGTTTTATCTTATCAGTATTATTTCTGTGAAGTAGGTTTTTAATGTTGTAATTGTTTTTTGGTGCCAATGTTATATTGTATTTCTTGAATATTTTTTGAAACTTGATAAGTTGATAACTTGATAATATTGATAAGTCCGCAATAGCAGCTCATTTCTGGTCTAAAAATCATGAAATTGAAGATAGCACAGAATTACTAAAATACGTACAAAAACATAGTGAACTTGTCATATGGGAAAGAATATACATAGAAAAACATAAAAACCAACTAATGAACTTTGAAATCCCGCCAGAAGAAAATCCCACATTTAAGTTCATCACTAAATCAACAGATGGCAGCAGCAACTCCAGAATTATCCACACCACTGGATCAAGCTTTAGTCGCATAAGAGCAGAAGATGCTAACGATGATTTGCGAAACATGTCCTCAAAATAGGTACGAAAGTGAAGTAGATGTGTAATAAATACGACTCATCTAAAACTTAATAATTATTTTGCTTCACTGTGGTTTTGCAATACAGTTAAATCTCGCTATATTGAAGTGACGTCAAGTCAAGAGGAACACGCGAAAGTTAGATCCAGCAAATTAAATACCAGCATACCCAGCAAAAAACCCAGCATACAATTAACAGTGTAAACTGAAGAGGACTGTACTCTACCTTTTTTGGACCTTAAAATCACAAAAAGCAATGAAAAACTAGAATTTGGTATCCATAGAAAAGCAACACACACAGATAATTACATCAAAGCAAATAGTTTCAACCCAATTCCACACAAACATGCCACCATCAACAGTCTCACACACAGATTAGTAAATCTACCCCTCAGCTAGCAAGAATATCAAAACGAATACCATCAAAAGTTAAAAACTGCAATTAAAAATGGATATGGAAAAAACCTTGTAGATAAAACACTAAAATCATTCAAACTTAAAAAGAGATTAAAACAGATCACAGCTCTCGCACCAATAAAACAAGAAATTAGATTTGCTAAATTTACTTACCACCCCTGAGCCACAAAAAAGTTCCAAAAAATATTCAAGAAATACAATATAACATTGGCACCAAAAAAGAATTACAACATTAAAAACCTACTTCACAGTAATAATACTGAAAGATAAAACCAGAGGAAAGGTCCGGCATTTACAAGATTAAGTGTAAAGACTGTGAAAAAATTTACATAGGGAGGACAAAAAGAATTATAGGCACTAGAAAGAAAGAACACTTCAGGCACTTAAGATACAAAAATATTGATAAGTCCGCAAAAGCAGCTCATTTCTGGTCTGAAAATCATGAAATTGAAGATAGCACAGAATTACTAAAATACGTACAAAAACATAGTGAACTCGTCATATGGGAAAGAATATACATAGAAAAACATAAAAACCAACTAATGAACTTTGATATCCCGCCAGAAGAGAATCCCACATTTAAGTTCATCACTAAATCAACAGATGGCAGCAGCAACTCCAGAGTTACCCACACCACTGGATCAAGCTTTAGTCGCATAAGAGCAGAAGATGCAAACGATCATTTGCGAAACATGTCCTCAAAATAGGTACGAAAGTGAAGCAGATGTGTAATAAATACGACTCATCTAAAAATTAATAATTATTTCGCTTCACTGTGGTGTTCCAATACGGTTAAATCTCGGTATAGATGAAATAATAGAATTATTCTTTTTATATTTTATATTAATTTATTTAATATTTTTGATATTTAATATCTTTTATATTTAATAAAATCTACTATGTAAGACCTAGGGGATGTTAAAAAATGTGTCTTCGGCTTAAAATTAACCGGCGGTAAGATATCCAGTGTCTATCTACAGTACCTGCATCCATCCTATCTATAAAGGAAAAGGAAATTGAAACGTTTACTGTGTCAGTGTTTAGTATGTCAGGTCATAAACGTTGATTGAAGGAAATACTTAGTCTTAGAGATTGCTATTAAAATAATGCATTAGAGATCTGTCAGAGGGAGCCACTGGGCCGTATGTATCAATGTGCAATTCAACTGATGATTCTACAGATTCTCTTTCTGAGATAACAAACATATCCTCTTTCAAAAGTTGTTTTAAAATTGGAATATCAGTTTTGTGTTGTTGGTGGTCAAGTAAAGTAGATTAAAACTGAAGTTTGTGAGTTATAATTTTTCTGCGAGTGTAAAACTTCCTTTTCGTTCTTAGAAATCTCGAAACACGGTTGTGTAAATGATTCAAATCTATTTTGTTATATACGTTAGGAAAACAGAGATAATATAACAGCTTACGTAAAGAAAACTTACATTTCATATTTTGGCATTACCTTAGGAGATCAGGATAAATCCTGGTGCCCTCATAAAGTGTGTCGTAGTTGTGTGGCAGAGTTGAAGTGTTGGAAAAATAGAAAAAAGCAGTCACTGCCATTTGGTATCCGTGTGATTTGGAGAGAACCTACAAATCAGGGAGACAATTTTTATTTTTTTAAAATTATAGTAGACTCCAAAGAGTGGGAAGAATATGTATATTCCAGAAACCAAGCTAAACGATGTATAAAGGAAACAAAGAACAAATCATGGGAAGAATTTGGAAAATCAATGCGGATAATATAGCACCAGAACTGATTAAATATGGAGGTAAAGAATTAATAAAAATACTGGAAAGTTTATTTCAGAAGATAGGGACGGAAAAAGAAATATCAAGAGATTGGGAATTTAATGTAATTGTTCCAATATATAAGAAAGGCAACCAATTGCTCAAACTATAGACCTATATGTCTCTCCCCGATTATATATAAAGTGTACAGTAGAATCCTGGAACAGAAATTGAGGAAAATAGTAGAACAAGAATTAGAAGAAGAACAGGCTGCTTTCCGAATGGGTAGACAAACCCAAGACCAAATTTTCTCATTGAGAATGATAATAGAGAAAGCTATAGATAGAAGAAGGGGTATTTATTTAGGATTCTTAGACTTGAAAGCAGCATTTGTTTCAATACCTAGGGAAGAAATTTGGAGAGCTCTAAAGAACAAAAGAGTACCTATGAATTTAATTGAAGCAATACAATCAGTTTATCAAGAACCAAAAGGGATAATAAGATTAGATGGACAAGAATCAGAACCATTTCTGATGAATAGAGGAGTTAAACAAGGAGAAAGTCTCAGCCCACTCTTATTTCTTATTGTGATGGATGAAATATGGAAAATTTGCAATTGAAGAACAGCAAGAACTATGATAGGATATAGAAATTTAAGACCAGTTTGGGCACAATCGTTGATATATGCTGATGACATCATATTAATAGCAAATAGTAATAATAATTTACAATTAGCGCTACATGAATGGAAAGAAGAATTAGCTAGAAAAGGTTTAGAGTTAAACATACCCAAAAGTAAAACCATGTATATAGGAAGGAAAGAAGGAGAAGTTAAAATTAAATGTAATGATGAAATCTTAGAACAGGTAGACAGTTATGAATACCTGGGTACGATTATAAATAAGGATGGAAAAATAGAGCAGGAAATTTTAAACAGAATAAGAAAGGCTAGTTCGGTCTACTATCAGATTAATAATACT
>JAUKNK010000247.1:0-110000 GCA_030765055.1 Mantis religiosa
CCTCTTCTTCTTCCTCCTCTTCTTCTTCTTCTTCTTCTTAATTAGAATTTTTGTCCTTACCGGGTATTTGCCGCGGAATGCGATTACCTTGGTTTTTTATTTGAAATGTTTATATTATATATTTTACTGATTTTATTCAAATCATACATTGCTTTTTGCAGCTTGTGCTCATTTTCAGAAATTAAAACTACATCATCAGCAAACATTAATATATTTAACGTTCTTTGTCCAAGGTTAATACCACTATTTACTTTAAATTCCACGGAAGGATTTATTGCAAAAACAGATGAAAGTTGCTAGGAGTGAGGTCAGGGCTGTACAGGGGGTGGTCAAACACGTCCCCAGCCAAATCCCTGTAGGACGTTTTTTCATCGCATTTGCAGCCTGTGGTAGTGCATTTTCGTGAAGAAGCACAACACCTTTTGACATCGCAAATTTGCCCATAAATTTCAATTGGTTTCGCTTTCCTAGCATTCAGAAAACGAATCACAGATCTGATTTCACAAGCGGCAAGATTTTCAATCAACTCCAACATTGTAAACAAGCACTACAAAGTGTACGTGGCTGACAGCGATCTCACAATGGTGTACGTTTCTTCTCCTTGATACAGAGCGTCTACCACATATGTGCGGCACTGCGATCGCAGCGCTGCAGTGGAGATAAATTGAAAAAGAACTTACTTTATGGACGCCCCTTGTATTTTACAGTGGTCATTTATTCGGCAGTCCATGATGCCTAAAGACCATGTTTGAGTTATCAGATATTGTGATATTGTTTATATAAACGTACTATATGTATCGGAGGATACCTCTGTCTACTGGTGTAATTAAGCAGTAAGTAATATTAAGCCAATTTATTATAGCTAGCAGTATTTTTTTTTTTTTTGTAATTTACGTCCTCCAACGTTAAGTCATATTGGACGGTGAATGAATTGGGTGAAATGATGCTCAAATGAGCCCGGGGTCCATGGAGCTTAGAGTTACCTGACATTTGTCTTACAGGATAAGTAGCAGTATTTGTGCAAAGAAGTTTGCTTTGTAGCAAATTTTATCAGGAAAGTTCACGAGAGACGAATATACAAAAGAAAATCCCATAGTTTGTAAATCAGTAATAAAGAGAATTTCAAGAATGTTCGATTGAGGGTCAAAGAACTTACGGAAGGTTCTTAAAAGTTCCAGTTATAAGCTGTTTGATATTGGTTGGTTTGTGTGGAAAGTCGTAGCATAAACCAAAATGCAGAAGCAATGCTACCTAAATTAGTTGAAAGTATGTAACGGAATCATGCTTAGAGTTGTGATATAAATGCTATAATAAGTCGAAAACGGATTTACTGTAAGAATACTAATGATTTTAAAGATACCAACTTAAAGATATATTTTTCATATGGTTTAACGCAAAATGTCACAAATTAAGACCCCTTAGCAAATTTGTACTCATATATATACACAGAAATATTATAATTTGTAACTTAAAACTGCATTTATTTTATTTTATTTATTTTATTTTTCTTATAACACCACTGATCATAATCAAGCCTCGCATGTCTAACCACATTTTTCAATCGGGATCCATCTTATTTAATGTTATTGTATGTGTTAGCTATTCTGTTATATACCTTGTCTTTTATTATCTTTTATTTAAATGTGTCCTTAATTGCTTTCTGTTTGTTTATATTATAAATTTATCACCTATTGTGTATGTTAGAGGAGAGTAATTCTTCAGTTGTTAATCTGTATGTAGTACTTACGTAATTTATCAATGACTTATATAGCAATGCTGCTCATCAACCAATTAAGAAATTAAAAAAAAAAATACATCCTCTTCAACCGTAGCCTTCTATCAGTGTTGTGGCACCATTTTCAGGAATTTTCGAAAGGCTACTTTTTCCTCTGCTTCTCACCACTCATTGCGTACAGTAAATTTAGCTCCACAGCTTCTCACTTCTGTCCTCAACAACAGCTTCATCGAATCATGGATTCATGTCTCAACCATATTGAACAAGCATCTATCTGCTTTGAACTACATATGGATATATAAAACCCGTTTGATGCTGTCTGGCATGAGGAACTGTTATTTAAATTAAACCGCTTTTCTAAGTGATACATTATTTCTAACATCCAAATCAAATATACCATTTGATGAAGCCTGCGACTCAAGTACTTACGACAGTAAGTCGCCACAAACGGTATACCTCGGATGCGTGAGCCCCTAGTGGTCTTATCGCGAAAATATACGAGTCGAGTGGAGAATTTAATGACAGGACGGCACGTTGACCATGGTAGCTCAATGGATTAGAGCGACTGGATGGAAACTAGGAGATCCGTGGCTCAAATCATGGCCATGGAATTGAATGTTTCATGCTAACTCTATCCACCAAGTATGGTATATAACTAATTTTCCATTTTGCGTTATGCTGCCCCAGGAACAGGAACACATAAGGATTCTTAAAAAAAACACGATTTGCAGTTAGGTAACCTCAAAACGTCTATTTATGAGAAATCTTCGCATGCAATTTTGGTTTGAAATATATTGTGACTTTGTGGGTTCGTGGAATAAAAAGTCCAATTACACCACTCAACAATGTTCTTTATTTCCACCGACTTACAGTTTAACACTTGCCAATTACACAGAATTACTTGCTGCACACAGTTACAATTCACCAGTCCGTCCGTTACAATTTCACTGTACTCGCGGTTACGTAAGCTCCGGTACACATTCAAAGTTACGTACAGTCTTCCGTTGCACAACCCTTTCGTTCATTAACACGTCACTGACTAACTCTTACACCAAGAACTGCGACTGTCTCCTCACTCACTGACAAAACCAACTCACTGACTGACTAAACCAAAACCAACTCAACTCACTAACTAACTCCGTCTGTCTGTCACATTCTTTATATAGGAATATCGCCGGTTTCTAGTGACCAGGAGAATGTTCCAGATTACGTAATTTCTGGAACCAGGTGGACAGAAAAACAGACGCACAGTTATGTTTCTTTCCGACCGCTGGCTGTCACCACTATAAGACAAACGAGGGAAAGGCGTGGCTAACCGAGCCTCCCCTGTCTTCCGTTGCCAGCTGCTCACAGGGTGTTTCAACGCTCCCCGTTACACTGCTCCCTTCTCAAAGCTGTTCGCCCTCGAACAGCCCCATCGTAGCGTGCGAGGCGGTCCAGGTGTACCACCAGCATCTGCTCGGAGTCTCAGCCAGAAGTAGCGCTGCCGTAGTTTGTGAATCATTCGGTTCGCTCCCAGGTGTCCTCCTGAAGTACCGGCGTGCACTTCCTCCAAGATTTCCGGGACCTTACTCCGGGGAAGTACCAACTGTCCTCTCTGCGCCTTCCCATCGGGTGACTCCCATACCCGGAACAGCACGCCCACTCCGGTCTTCAACGAGTCCCATTGGGCCCAGTGCGACTTGTAGGTGGCGCTCCTCGGTGCGATGTCCTCCCAGGTCGGTCTCGTCCCTGCGTCCACTTCCCTCAAGAGTGGCCCCAAGTCTGCGTCCGCCAGCTGCTCCCTCCTCAGGCCTGCGCTATCCCAGCCTTCAGCAGGCACTGCCACAACTACTCGGACTGCTGCGGCACGCTCCTCCTCTTCCACTCTTGTGCGCTCGTGGCCGTCCTGGATCTGCGATAGGACACCTCCAATGCAATGGTCGCTGGCGTCGGTGTCCACAATGAAGGCGCCACCCGGTTGTGGGAAACCCAAAATAGGAGCACTGCACAGGGTTCCCTTCGGGTGCTGGAAAGCGTCTTCGGCGTCCTCCGTCCACACATAAGGCCGGTTTT
Organism: Mantis religiosa; assembly: GCA_030765055.1. NCBI lineage: Eukaryota > Metazoa > Arthropoda > Insecta > Mantodea > Mantidae > Mantis > Mantis religiosa. Next base: position 3,791 of record JAUKNK010000247.1, read on the forward strand.
CCTCCGTCAGGCGGGTGAGGGGTTTTGCGATGTTGTCGGCCTTTTCCTCTAAATCATTAAGGCGGTCGTCTACTTGACCCTTCCGCTCGCCCAGTTCCGTCACGTCATCCCTCACGCCGGCCAACTGTTCTTCAAACTTGGCGACGAGAGCCTCGTTCGCCACCTTCATTTCGGTAGCCGGACCGTCATTCGCTGCTCTCATTTCCGTGGTTAACTCGGCCTTCACTTGTTCCATCTTCTCGGCGATGTTGTTTGCCGTCTTCATTTGTTTCAACTCTGCGGCGATGTTCTCCCTAGCCGTCCTGATTAGTTTCAGTTCCGCGGCCAGGTTATTTCTAGTCTCCAGCGTCTCTGTTAATTCGGCCCGCATTTCTTCCATCTTCCTGATGATGTTGTCTTTAGCCGTCTTCATTTCTTTCAGTTCCGCTAAAATCTTTTCTAATGCTGCCTCCATTGTTGTAATGTTCGGTGATGTTGTTTTCCCGCTTCCTGACACCAGTGTGACTTTGTGGGTTCGTGGAATAAAAAGTCCAATTACACCACTCAACAATGTTCTTTATTTCCACCGACTTACAGTTTAACACTTGCCAATTACACAGAATTACTTGCTGCACACAGTTACAATTCACCAGTCCGTCCGTTACAATTTCACTGTACTCGCGGTTACGTAAGCTCCGGTACACATTCAAAGTTACGTACAGTCTTCCGTTGCACAACCCTTTCGTTCATTAACACGTCACTGACTAACTCTTACACCAAGAACTGCGACTGTCTCCTCACTCACTGACAAAACCAACTCACTGACTGACTAAACCAAAACCAACTCAACTCACTAACTAACTCCGTCTGTCTGTCACATTCTTTATATAGGAATATCGCCGGTTTCTAGTGACCAGGAGAATGTTCCAGATTACGTAATTTCTGGAACCAGGTGGACAGAAAAACAGACGCACAGTTATGTTTCTTTCCGACCGCTGGCTGTCACCACTATAAGACAAACGAGGGAAAGGCGTGGCTAACCGAGCCTCCCCTGTCTTCCGTTGCCAGCTGCTCACAGGGTGTTTCAACGCTCCCCGTTACAATATTATCTTCTCTAACAACTGTGAGTACGTAATAATAGGAAGTAAACGTAGTTTAATTATATTAAATTTGTGCATTTAAGCTGAAAACATTTGTGTGTAATTATACCTGGTTTCACTAAGTTATATTTCCAGCTTCGTTTTAAAGCACTGATTCGTTACAATGATTTACATTTACTTCCTCTATAATTTTTTTAGTAAAGATAAAACTTAGTCGCCTCGCCAAGGCACGACTTTGTGGTCTTGTTAAAATCCGACACCACAGCTTGGAGCTTGCTGGTCGAGTCACATGAAAATCCAATATACTCAACGATGATGAACAAACTCTGCGATGCACAAACAGAAATCATTTAACATGAGGCGAAAAAGTCCGATCTTCTACATTCACGTGACATTTGCTACCTATTCTTGCACGGCCGCACCGTGGCTTAGTGGTTAGACCGCTTGACTCTTATCAAAGCGGCCCGAGTTTGATCCCAGGTGACCGCAAAGTGAGATTTGTGATGGACAACACGGCGCTGGGGTGGATTTTCTCCGTGATCTCCGGTTTTTACCGTCACCTCATTCCACCGGTGCTCCAATTTCATTCTATGTATCATCAGTGTGACCGCCTGTGTTGCCGCATGTAGTAAAAGCGGGCGTTAAACACTACACTTTCATTTATTCTGGTACAAAATACCTCCTAACTACTTATGGAGGAAACAACCGAGTAGAGAAGGCTATTGGGCAGACAAATCTTTTAAATTACCATTTGACTGCAAGATTAGATAAAGAGGAAACATAGAACGACTATCCATTTAAGAAACGTATACATGTTAATACCTTTACATATATGGCTGAAGAATAATTAGGTAAATATCAAACTTTAGAATTATAGTACCAAGGCTCTTTCTGGGCACTTTTCTTATTCACATGTTTTGAAGTTCCGAATTCCGCTGAGTGGCTAAATTAACAGCTGGCGGACTGCTCGCGTGTGTTTAACAGCAAAAGGTGACCGCACATATTTTTAGAACTTTGACGTACGGTTACGTCAGTTTAGCTTAATATAATTGGAGGATGGCTATGTAGTGTTCTATATTCGACGTAATGTCGAGTCAACGCGGTAACGTTATAGATGACCCACATATTTAAGATCACTGAATCCAAGCATGGGGGTTCAATACGAGTCAGTGCGGTCCAGGAGTAAATCCGAGTTATCGCTGGTGGATCATCGGGGTCCTCGCCCGCATACGTTTAGCAGAGCTTAACTCCGAGAGTTAGCCGCGGGTCCGTGGAGTTCCTCAGCCATACATGAAACACCGCACTTTTAAGGTAAGCACTTAGAAATAAGTAATATGTTGTACGAGGGCTGTTGAATAAAGATTGATCACAATTCTTTTTTTACAACGTACCTTTGTTCCTCCTCATAATTGTGATGGTCCTTATCAAAATAGTCTCCCCTGAATGCGGTGCACTTGTCCCAGCGTTTCTGCCAGTCTTCAAAGACATGCTGGAAACCAGAGATTCTTCAAAATCGCCACCGCAGCCTTCACCACTGCTTCTGATGATGGATAATGCCTCCCACGAAGACGTTTCTTCAAATTAGAGAACAGGAAAAGTCACATGGGGCTAAATCCGGACAATAGGGAGGGTGAGGGATGCACTTCACGTTGATTTTTGCAAGATATTCAGCAACAAAATTGGCAATATGCGGCCGCGCATTATTGTAGTGCAGCATGCAGCCTGCTTCACGGAAATGTGGCATTTTGCGCCTGATGGACTTGAAATATTTTCAGGATATCCCTGTAGTATTGTGCAGTTACTGATGTGTGTGCAGGTAGGATATGCTAATAAACAATTCCATTATATTAAATAATGAAATGACCATAACTTTCCCAGAAGAAGCAGCCTCTTTTATTTTTTGTCTGCTGGCGATGAAGGAGATTTCCACATTGAGCTGTGCTGTTAGCTCTCAGGATTAAAATGATGTAGCCAAGTTTCATCAGCAGTGATTATGTTTGAAAGAAACTCCGGATCTTCCTCTAACATCAATATTAACTGCAGGTTACCTCCATTGCAGCGGTAGCCGATACTGAACATGTATGAACTTGCCTGGTTCTCACAGGCGGGAACCAACAGTACGAACATTGAAACTACTACGGTGTGTTCGTTTCACATTAATCTAACAGAATATAAAAAGATTGAATTTTAGTGCGAAAAATTATGATCGTTATTTATTGAACAACCCTCGTAGTATCACTAGTTTCAGGGCTTCCCCTTCAGGGCTAAGGAAATGGTTTGTAACCCATTTTACTGTCAATCAGAATTAGTATCCAGTAAAAGGGATTAAAAATGGACCGTACTAAATTTTATTGCTCCCGTTTCTGGAGTTTCATCCTCTACCTCTTCCCTACTTCCTTGCCACGCCCCTAGTTAACGGGGGGGTTGTATACCCCGTTTATCAACACCCAATCCTAACGTAACAATACAAATCAAAGTCATGGGATGGTCCAGAAATGGTTAATCCTCTAAAACGTGATAAGTGCGTCTCTTAAGGCTTTTCAGTTATGTTTAAGTCATTGAGGTTGTGGATGATTTTAGAGGAGATCGTCAGAAATTCAACACATTTCAGGCACTGTGAACCATAAGGTCCCACAACACAGAAACGTATTTTGAGAAAAATACATGTTTGTTAAAATCAAAATTTACATTACGAAGCACTTACTTGCGAACGTAGTGTAAAGAGTAAATTGTGTTGGCAACACTAGATAAAAAGTGAACAGCGCAGATCAAACAAAATGAAACTTTATGCCTTGTTCCCTTATGTATCTGAATAGCAGGAAAAACTGGCGAGAGAGCTTCTTATGAATGTTTCATTAAATCAAAGAGAGCTATAGCTGGATGGCCACAAGGTTAGCAGATGTCAGGAGCATGCATACATGCTAAAATCTCAAAATCGACGATGTTGTGCTTTAGGCCCTAACTTATTTTTAGACCCTAAGCGTCTCATTTCATTTGTCATGAAAATAAATTTGTACTGTGTTTTGAAGTTTTTAGTAAAAATGCTAAGAAATTACAATAATGGATAATCTAGGCTGTGATTTTATTACGAGAGCTGTTCAATAAAAAATATCATAATTTTTAGGGTCACAATTTTTCGCACTAAAATTCAAACTTTTACATTCCGTTAGCTTAATGTGGAACAAACACACCGCAGTAGTTTCATTGTTGGTAGTCCTGGTTCCGGCTGTGAGAACCAGGCAGGTTCAGATATGTTCAGTATCGCCTAACGCTGCAATGGAGGTAAAACGCGAGGAGCAATATGCAGCTTTGAAATTCTCAACAAATCTTCAGTTGAGGCCTATACAATGTTAAAGTAGCCGTATGGAGGGTCTGTTCCTCCATACAGCACAGCTTGAAAGTGGTTTAAAATGTTTAAAGAGGGGAGAAAATCAATTTCAAAGGAAGGTGGACCCGGTGCTTTAGTTACTGTTCTTACGGAACTCTTCTTACATCGACACTGCTGCTGCCATTGTGAGAGAGAATCGTCAAATTACATTAAGATCACTTTCTGAAATACTGAACATTTCATTTGGTGCCACCCACACGTTGGTGACAGAAACATGACACATGAGGCGTGTTTGTGCGCGATGGGTTCCAAGACTGTTGACTCCCGAACAAAAGGACATTCACAGGCAGGTCTACATGCAGTTAAAGTGGATGTTGGAGAAAGATTCGGAGATTATTTTAAACATAATTACTGCTGATGAAACTTGGCTACATCATTTTGATCCTGAGAGCAAACAGCAAAGCTCAGTGTGGAAGTCTCCTTCATCACCAACCCCTCAAAAAGCAAAAGTGGTCCTTTCTACTGGGAAAGTTATGGTCATCTTATTCTTTGACATTCATGGAATGGTTTATCAGCACGTTGTACCTGCACATACATCAGTAACTCGACAATACCGCAGGGATGTCCTGAAAACATTGCAAGTCCATATCAGGCATAAAAGACCACATTTCCGTGAAGCAGGCGGGCGCCGCACCACGATAATGCGCGGCCTCATATTGCCAATGTAGTTGCTGAATATCTTGCAAAAATCAACGCGAAGTGCATCCCTCACCCTCCCTATAGTCCAGATTTAGCCACATGTGACGTTTTTCCATTCCCTTACTTCAAGAAACGTCTTCGTGGGAGGCACTATCCATCATCAGAAGCAGTGGTGAAGGCTACGGAGGCGATTTTGAAGGATCTCTAAAAATGGTTTCCAGCATGTCTTTGAAGACTGGCAGAAACGCTGGGAAAAGTGCACCGCATTCAGGGGAGACTATTTTTAGAAGGACCATCAAAATTATGAGAATACGTAAAGGTATGCTATCAAAAAAAGGGATCATTCTTTATTTAACAGCCCTCCTAATTTTAATGATAGTAATTCCAGAAATTCAGTAATAATCTTCCAGATTAATACGCAATGCAGAAATGCTCTTGAATGAGAATAAATAAACAAAAATATTAATTATTTCGGGAGGAAATAACAGTTCAGTTCTCGTAGGCGTATTCTTTCATTTATTTAAGAACTGCGAATCTAATAAAGCCAAATTTCAAGCATATTGCAGCGTTTGTGGGACAGCGAAACTATTTGCAGCAATATGTAAGATAAAAATACCCCAAGAAATTTTCAGGTATAAAGGACAGGCCTTGTCAAAAGAGCTTTCATTAAATTTTATAACTTTATATTTAGCACGGGTTATACAGGGTGTTTAAAACGACACCGAAAGAATATATAGAAGTCGTTGCTCATCTTCTGTGTGACACATATAAATAGTTGTTATTATCAATAGAGCCGCATAAAAGAGCTCCAGGATGATTGTGGATTAGGGGGTTACAGGAACAACGACGCGTGTTTCACACTACCGACGTTCGCAGGTAGGTGACACACCGTACCACCTACAGTAGCTGTTTGTAAATATACTTGCATACCCCATGGTAGCTGGCTACTATTAAGAAACCGCAATAAAGAAACTATTCCTGAGTTATCTGTTTATGGCTTTTAACGTGAACCAACATTCCGTTATAGCAGTCGATGCCAGCAATTCAGTGGTAGACATATGCAACTTAAACATTGTAGAGGGACGTTAATGTTAGTTAGATTGGGAATGGAAACATTAAATTAGAAAGAGCAACAGAGAAAACTACCAAAGAATTGTAGATACATTTTTGTAGTTCATTGATGGAAATTAATCATTTCTTCACACTAGCCGTATATAGGCTAAGGGTTTTGATGGATAGAGTCAACATGAAAAATTCAATGCCATCAATAATCTTAGCCTATATACGGCTAGTGTGAAGAAATGATTAATTCCCATCAATTAACTAAATTAATAAGAGTTAAATGATGAAGCCTGGGACTCAAGTACTTACGAAAGTAAGTCGCCACAAACAGTGTATATCGCATGCGATAACCCTTAGTAGTGTACCGAGGAAATATATGAGTTAAATAGAGAATTTAGTGCCAGGACGGCTCGTTGGTCATGGTAGCTTTATGGGTTGGAGTGACCGGAAGGAAATCAGGAGATCCGTGGTTCAAATCCCGGCCATGGCATTGAATTTTTCATGTTGACGCAATCTAATTGTAGATAAAGTTAACCAAACCTGACTGCCTTATGCAATGAGACAAGCATTTTATTTCACCGTGTTTAATAATACTGAATAAAGCATTTTTAAATTAAAAGGAAGCTATTAATTTTACAGCAACTTGTTGAAAGCACTCTACAATTAAGATCATACCAAAATGAGCAATCTTGTAACTGTCCGAGTCATTATTAACTCTTTCACAATTAGCTGCCCTTTGCCCCATTACCTGAAAGTGAGGCTAGTCACTGATAAAGGAGCAATGCTTTTGTTTTCGTGGCCGGTGCGTCCCAATAGCAACGTATGAGGTCCGCACACCAGTAGTTCCTCTACTGCCTAATCACAAAATAATGTAATATTTAATGCTGCATAAAATTATACCTAAAAGTGTTTCGAAGATGCGACAAGGATGTTCGGACTAGTTTTAGTTATAAACTATGAAACGGCTATATTAGTTCGATGCCGCTTCGATATAATTTTTATAAATAGTGATGTACGCCTAGTATAAAAACAAAAAAAGAAATCACACGTGTAAGCGAGTCCAGCTACACTAAGAATAGAAAACACACATTGCCAAATAAGTTTACATTGGTAAGATGTACACCCAACAATGTAATCGTGGTTTGAGTAATAACAATTATAAACATACGAAGGAAGAAGCCAAACATAAGAGTAGGTGTTTAATTGAGCTTTTCAAAGAAATTAAAGAAAAATTGCAAGGGAGCTGCTGTAGACTCCAGCATCTGGCACAGTTTTGTCAGCAGAATGTTGCAAGGGAATAAAATATAAAGATGAAGGAGCATCCTTTGGGTGTTCTAGAAAGAAAAAAAACAACTAAATAACATCTCCTGTTATAAGAGTAACAGGAAGTGACAAAAGATGGCAGAAAGAATTCTAACTGAAGACAATGGGATGGAAAACTTGACGAGGACAATGATATTGATGTTGACTCCACGGAAGATGAAAATATGTTGAGCATAAAAGGAGTAAAATACGATGAAAGAGTTAATGGTTACAGTGATTACCATCTGAAATCGTTATTGGTACTATGCCATTTAATTTGTTATTGACTGTACGAATTCTGTGCTTAGAGTCATTCCAGAGATACTTAAGCGGGTGGCCATCACAATGAAGTGCTGCTAGTGAAGCTTCAAAGCTTTCGTTTCAACGTTACAGTGTTCAAGAACGATTGCGTGAGATATACGAATAATATAAGTTGTTTACCTGGGATGAGATACCTTTAATCAAAAGTAATTAAGAGTAAATAGGACTTTAGAATCTATCCCCAGACAATTCAATGATTATGGGAATACATTTAACAATAAGGAATCAAAACCAAATATATGAATTTTAGTTCATTGATGGAAATTAATCATTTCTCCACACTAGCCGTATATAGGCTAATATATTTTATGGATAGAGTCAACATGAAAAATTCAATGCCATGGCCGGGATTTGAACCACGGATCTCCTGATTTCCGTGCAGTCGCTCTTAACCTTTGAGCTACCGGGGCCAACGTGCCGGCCTGACATTAAATTCTCCATTTGACTCATATTGTTCCCGGTAGACCACTAGGGGCTCTCGCATCCGAGATACACCGTTTGTGGCGACTTACTATTTATTACTGGCATTGAATTTTTCATGTTGACTCTGTCTATACGGCTAGTGTTGTGGAGAAATGATTAATTTCCAGTAATTAACTAAAATTATAAGAGTTAAATGATGAAGCTTAAGTACTTACGATAGTAAGTCGCCACAAACGGTGTATCTCGGATGCGAGAGCCCCTAGTAGTCTACCGGGGAAATAAACGAGTCGACTGGAGAATTTAATGTCAGGACGGCAATGGTAGCTCTAAGGTTAAGAGCGACTGGACGGAAACCAGGAGATCCGTGGTTCAAATCCCGGCCATGGCATTGAATTTTTCATGTTAACCCTATCCGTCAAATATATGAAGATGGGTGCTGATGTGGATGCAAGAAGAGAACCTACAGTTAAATTACATGAGAACGAATACGAAAGAGTGGAACAAATTTAAATACCTGGGATCTATAGTATCAGTAGATAATAAAGCATCAGTGGAAATTCAAGAAAGAATAGCAAATGGTAACAGATGTTTCTAAGCTTTGCAGAATATGTTTAAATCAAGGAACGTCAGTAGGAATTCTAAAATTAAAATTTATACAACAGTACTGAGACCAATAATAGTGTATGGCTTAGAAAGCTGGGTGTTGACAATCAGAGAAGAACAATGGTTATTGCGGTGGGAAAGGAAGATTTTGAGAAATATACCTAATTTGGAGTGATAAAGCACTTGTACGGATGGAGAATGCGTACTAACTTGGAGTCACAGTGCCTGTTTGGACAACCTAATATAGTAGTGAAAATTAAACAAGGAAGAATAAGCCCGTTTCGGTAGCGTGGTGGTAGCATGTCTGCCTCACGTTCAAGAGGTCCCGAGTTCGAATCTCGGTCAGGGTGAGTTATCTGGATAAGGGTCTTTTCCGGGGGTTTCCCTTATCCTGAAACACAAATGTCGGGTAACTCTAAGCTCTATGGACCCCGGGCTCATTTGACTTAACGTTGGAGGACGTAAATTACAACAACAAAAGGAAGAATAAGATGGATTGGCCATGTGCAGAGAATGAAACCAATGTAGTTAAGAAAATATTCATAAAAAGGCTGGATGGCAGAAGGAGAACAGGAGGACACAGGAAAAGATGGGTAGATAATGTTGAAGATGACTTGAGAAAACTAGGGGTTAATATCTGGAGAAGAAAAGCAGAGGACCGAGTAGAATGGAAGAGGGTGGTTAGGGAGGCCAAGGACCTACATGGCCTGTAGTGACAACTATCATCATCATCATCATCATCATCATCATCATCATCATCATCATCATCATCATCATCATCATCATCATCATCATCATCATCATCATCATCATCATCATCAATTTAATCAAAACCGTTACCAATTTTCAGAAAATCGAAACCATCCAAAACGTTTCTTGTAGTTTGTAGTATTCTCAAAACATTTATTTAAAGTGAAACTCTGGTATTGAATTTTTGAATGGAATACACATCCTCTACAGAAAATGCAAAGTATAGTACAGAAAGCAATAAGGACCTACTCGTCGTTTAGGATATTTAATAATGTTGGTACACTGCTTCCTGAACCTTGTAGTTTCTTAGAAGCTGTTCTTGCTGACTTTGTGATTGAATGTGTACACAACGACCTGCAGATTTTCTTTCTCAGTTACTAATTTTGGACGGCCACTGCCTGATAAGCAGAGCTAGGACGTTCGTACCGCCCGACGTTCCCTATACAGGTTGTGGCCGACCTTCTACCGGCCTTAAAACAAGTCATAAATAAGAAACGCACAACGGATTGGCACTGAAACCGGTTGCCCAGAGAAAAAAAAGACTTATGAGACATTGGTAAATGCACATATACTTAGACCATTATGTACAACATACAAATTCTTATATAGTACATAGGGTTTGTCTCTGGCTGATCTCCTTATTTAAATAGGCACATTGTGGCAACACCCAAGCAATTATAACGCAGATTATAGCATTTCTTGATTTAATGTAAAATAATATTCAAATAATATTATTTTCTTTAATATTTGAAGACTCTTACTAGAACAAAACGTCAAAGCAGGAATTTTACTATATATTTACTCATCTGCGGCCGTGCTAATAAAAACAATAAATTACCTCTGAAGCCTTTCAAATGAAAAACTCAGTCTATGTCCCGTAAAACAACATTTAGTTGATTGATAATCTGTTGCAAATTCGTTGATGATTTTAGCTAATTTATTTTCTCGATCTAGCTTTCCTTTTTTCCATGTTTGCTGAAGTATCCCACTGAAATGTAAATAATGAAGTAAATAAGGACGTGAATAAGTACAACTCTAGAAAACATACAATGGTTGTTCAGCAAATTTAGTTGCCCATCTTTGAAGAAAAACAAAGATGTTTTTCGAATGTCTTCCTTCCTACCAACGTGCTCTGAGTCTGTTTTGCAGTAATGAGTTGTATTTTACGATGAACCTTGCCCTTGCTAGTAGCGCTGGTATAGCCATGCCTGGCCACTCTTACACTGCTCAAGGAAATCGGTACGAACTTGCTAGCTCTGCTGATGAGGCAGCTTCATAAACTCATTTCTTCGTTTTAATGTACAGGAAACTTACCTGTATGATTTTTAATTAACATCTTTCAACGTTAAAACATAAGAGACGTCGAACGAAATGGGTAATATGATGCTCAAATGATCCCACAGTCCATACCGTTTGGAATTACCAGACATTCATCTTTCTGGATAAGGGGAAACCTCTAGAAATATATCCGGATATCCACCCAGACCGAGACTAAAGGTCGGAACCTTCTAAGCGCGAGGGAGACACGTTACCACCTACGCTACGGAAGCCGGGTAAGTGAGTAGTTTTCAATGAAAGACTGTCGTACATCTTCATAATTTTGATCAAGTTGTCAGAGTTTCTGTTAAACGCGCAGATGTACTTTGGACAACATACGATAGAAATATCGCCGACCTGAGCTTTGTTTTTGCACTGATTAACCCAAAATTTGGCTTATAAACTCATCTATGCTAAATCCCTGTGCAATGTATGGTATTCAGTGGCTAATGGTTATGGTGACAACAACCTGACAATACAGTTCTCTGCCTCAAGTGAACTGTCAGTAGGTCAGGTTATTTAAATGACACCATAGATTTTAGTAGACTATTTATTCTGTATCCGTTTTCAGTCGTATATAATAATCATTCCTGGTATACTGAACTCCTGATATCCTCCTGCTTCTTAGAGTGTTTATTTCCTTCGCCAACAATTTTCTGCCCATTGTTTATTCTTTGCCTTATACATAGGTGATCTGAAAAGCTTGCAAACTAATAGCACTTAGCGTTTTTCTCTGCAGAATATTCACGTAGGTGATTACCTCTTCATTTGACGAAAATCTCGCAATTTTCAGATGAGGGAACAAAAAGAAGTCACTTGGGGCTAGATATGGGGAGTAAGGCGGAAGGTCAAGCAGTTCAAACCGTAGTTCATAGATTTTCGACATTGTAACTGCTGAGGTGTGAGAGCACAGGTGTTGTCTTGGTGAAACAGGGGTTTCTTTTTCTGCGAATGTGGCCGTTTTAATAACAAGTTTTTCCTTCAGCTTGTCAAGTAATGATGCGTAGTATGCTACTGTTATGGTTTTGCCTGTTTGAAGATAATCGATTAAAATAACTCCAGGACTATCCCCAAAATAGTCGCTATAACTTTCCCAGCAGAAAAAAAGTTTAGTGCCCTTTTTTGAGCCGGTTTCCCCTCTGCAGTCCACTACTTGGACTGTATTTTTGTTTCCGGCGTATAACGGTGTATCCAAGATTCATCTACGGTAATAAATCGGCGCCAAGACTCGATTTATTGCGCCTAATCTGCGCCAACGGAGCGTTAGAAATAACACATTTTTGGTCTAACGTGAGAAAACGCGACACCCAACGCGCGGACATCTTTCTCATTTCTAAGTGTTGATTTAATACGTGAAAAAGACGTTCTTTTGAAATGATCATAGCCCCTGCTATCTCACTTTAATTCGGTGGTCGTCTAGCACCATTTGTTGACTTCTGGCAATGTTTTCGTTGCAGTTTTTGGACGTCCCAACGTTCATCGTCTTCCGAGCTCTTACGGCTGCGTTTAAAATTCATCTGCCCGAAATTCCTATATGGTAGATGATGGTGCAGAGACCCTATACACAAAATCCAAGTCATCTTTGATTTACCTAGGCGTATTGCCTTTCATAAACAAATATTTAATGACAGCTCGATAATCGATATTGTCCATTTTCATAAAAACACTCACACAAACTCACTCAATCGACTGTTACATAACAACTGAGCGTCCAAAGTGACAAACTTTGGTGAGTAACTATCAACAGCTGAACAACGAAATTCACTAGCATTTATTTGCGGGTGCCCCCATCTTCATGTTGAGGTCAGAAAAAATTCAGAGCACCCTGTTTAAATATTTTCTACTAATTTCTTTCTTATAGTTAATTTTGTTTTCCTTGTCAAATTTCTGTTTCAAAGTATTCATTTAACAATTTATTTATTGTATTTGGTACTAGACACTTGCACGTCTCATTAAAGTTTGTCGGTTATTTAAATAATATAAGATTTCTTCCGAATGATGAAAATGTTTCAAGGAATTTCCATAAAATCTAAAACACGCATTTTTCATGTATATATCTTAAATACGCCAGCTTTAATGGAAGTAGCTGAGCTATTTTTGGGAATTTAAAGAATTTATATAATGTTCTACTTGAAGTGTGTAAAGGTGGGAAAATTTATTTAAAGTTGTAGTGTAACATCTATGAAAGATACTGAACATAATTATAATTACCAGGTTTGGCATTTTCCCCCATATAGACACACATAACTTTTCCTAATTGTCACATTTTTACATTGTGCGACATCAAAGCATCTATTTTCGGCGATTTCTTAATATTACATTATTTACTACACCTACAAGGTTGTAGAAAATGTATAAAGTGTGTCATCTATATCCAATCACCTGCATTAATCGAACCCAGTGCTACATTTCAAAGCAAGCTTACATCCGTCATGTACATTGCTACCGAATTAATTTCACTGATTATTTTGGTATCATAAAATTAGTATATAGTGTATAAAACAAATGAGTTACAACTCTGGTAAACAATAAGTCATTGCCAAGGTATATTACGGGTTGAAACAAATCAATTAGCTGTAAGTCAAGTACTTACGGCAATTAGGTTTTCCAGCACGTTTAGAAATAAGGTGACATGGAAACGACTATACTGAAATTCTGAAAAGCGGAAAGGAAAACTTTTTTAGAATTTGGTTAGTCAAAGAGTAACAGTTTCCTTTCAGATAAGAATAAGAAGGTTAAGATTTGATAGATAGAGTCAACATGAAAAATGCAATGCCATGGACGGGATTTGAAACACGGATCTCCTGGTTTCCGTCCAGTCCCTTGCGGCATACCCGCATGTCAGATTTCAATTGGTTGGTGTTTACTTTTGATTTGGGAACTAATTGGAGCTATGAGATCTCTTATCCTCAAGTGAATGGTTGTAGGAAATGGATTTGTTGTTTGTTGGCTGCTCAGTTGTCTCAATAATACACTGGTTCGTTGCAAAAATTATTTAATTTAATTCTCACTAAGTTCGTTGATTCAGATTGATTTGTAGCGGTGACCACCTGTTACTAAACTTCCTAACAGAATTCTCTTACTTCTTTATACAGCGAATACTTTGCTATTATAAAATTCTTCTGCTGCTTCTCTTACGCTGGTTGCGTTATTCTTGACTTCCCTACATTTCGGACTTAGAAATCTTTACTACTTCTTCTTCACGCGCACTAACACATCTTTCCCCTCGTAGTATGACTGTTGAAGTGATTTTTTCTTACGCTGGTTGCGTTATTCTTGACTTCCCTACATTTCGTACTTGGAAATCTTTACTACTTCTTCTTGACGCGCACTAACACATCTTTCCCCTCGTAGTATGACTGTAGAAGTGATTTTTCGTCTACTCTGCGATTCAGTTCGTACTTTATTCTGATCCCCACCCTAACTCTTATCACATGACCAAAATAACTCACCCTTCTCCCATTTCTCAAATCTTACATTATTATTGGTTTCTCATTTTATTTCGATTTTTCTTTATTGGTTAGCAAAACTCATCGAACTCATTGACGTTACGTCCCACCGTGAGTTGGGTCACGCCTACCCTGGGCTCTTTGTAACGGTATACATCGTTATCACCTCAGCAAAGTAAATCCTTTTAGGTCTTACGCTTGACCGCATCTTGAAAACCTTATTGTTCCTACACATTCTTGGCTATAGTTCTCAGACATTGAGCCTTTCCTTAAACAAAGAGGCTAACGGTCACCTCTTCCTGTCTCCCCGACTTGTGTTCAGATTTTACAGAAATATTTTCTCTCCCTTACCTGGATTCTAGCATGTTAGTTGTCTTAAATTATATTCTTCCCATCTTATTCTTAATTAAACCGCTATTTTAATCATTACTCTAATTTCATTCTAATTTCATATTAATATAACAATATTTTATATTGGTTTAGCAAAGCATTTTCATTAATTTATCTTCCTTTTTAATGCTCGTGATTTCGATTAATTCGCCACCTCCTAATCGCTGTCTGATACTGCGGTTACACCCTCTAACCCATTGAGCTACCATGGCTAACGTGCCGTCCTGACATTAAATTCTCCAATTAACTCGTATATTTCCCCGGTAGACCATCAGGGGCTCTCGCATTCGAGATACACCGTTTATGGCGACTTACTATCGTAAGTAATTGAGTCCCAGGCTTCATCATTTAACTCTTATTATTTTAGTTAATTGGTGGAAATTAATCAATTCTTCACACTAGCCATATATAGGCTAAGGTAATACATGAGTCAACTGGAGAATTTAATGTCAGGACGGCACTTTGGCCATGGTAGCTCAATGGGTTAGAGCGACTGGACAGTAAGCAGGAGAGCCGTGGTTCAAATCCCGGCCATGGCATTGAATTTTTTATGTTGACTATCTATCAAAGACCTTAGCCTATATATCGCTAGTGTGAAGAAATGATTAATTTCCATAAATTAACCAAAATAATAAGAGTTAAATGATGAAGCCTGGGACTCAATTACTTAGGATAGTAAGTCGCCACAAGCGCTGTATCTCGGATGCGAGAGCCCCTTGTGGTCTACCGGAGTAATATATGAGTTAACTGGAGAATTTAATGTCAGGACGGCACGTTGCCCATGGTAGCTCAATGGATTAGAGCGACTGGACGGAAACCAGGAGATCCGTGGTTCAAATCCCGGCCATGACATTGAAATTTTCTTGTTGACTCTATCTATCAAAGAACTTAGCCTACATATGGCTAGTGTGAAGAAATGATTAATTTCCATCAATTAACTGAAGGTTAAGATTTGTCAACGTGTGAAGTAGAAGCTTTGGTTGGTTTATTTATGGATTAAGCAGGACTTTAGGTGAACAAAGAAGGTTTATTTTTACAATTGGTCAGTCTTTCTCATTATTAGTAATCCACAGCGCCTAATGATCGAGTTCGGTGTACTATATATTTGGCGGTAACCGCAAAGGAAGTTTCCGTATAACCTTTCATTAACTCACGGCAACCTACGCTTCTGAACACCATGACGGAAACAATTATTTTAAACTGCCAAATTATTGTAGTGCGTAGGCTTTCACGGCCGGATTCATTTGGCCGATAATGATTATCCGGGCCTGTGGGCTGTGGTCTAGTGAAAAATCTTCTTCCAGACGTTTCGTTCGAAACTGTGTTGAACATCCTCAGTGACGTGGCCGTAACACTCTCGTTGTACTTTCGGCTGCGACTGATGAAGTACATTTTCCACTAGACCACGGTCTACAAGCCCGGATAACCATTATCTGCTAAATTATTGATCTGAAGGTGGCATGTATAACACTTATATACATTCACAAACAGTTTCACTGATTAAAAAGTTAACACTTTGCTTCAGATATCTAATGTATCAGTCTCCATTAAATATATCATTCAAGTTAACTGGTATTGACTACTCTGGCATCCAACCTCACATATTCTGAGAGAATCCTCATCACTGAAGCTCTTGGTAGCAGATTTATCAACCTTGGTGGTGTGAGAGAGTGCATCAAAGGTGTTGCAAATCGTGTACAGCTCTCTAACCCAAGAGCACTTCCTAAACCACCAGAACTCTCGTAAAATTACATTTGTATCCTTGTATGTGCTCTTTAGGTCTGTGTAATTACCTTGTATATAAGGGATTATGGGTAGTGAAAGTCCTGTGGGATTGAGATTGGTTCAAGTTCCGTTATCCTTGAACCGTCGGTAGCCGCCGTGTTATTTTGGAAGTTCCGCCGCAGAGTGAAAGGAGTTATAGAAATACAAAAAGACTCTACCCACGTCGTGGAGAGAAAAAGAGGCTGCAGATTCCTCTCCGAGCTCAGTGTTAAGTCTAATATCTGGACCGTTCATCAGCAGATGCCTTTCTTCCTTCTGAATGTGAATAACGCCAACCTCTTTTAATTAAATAGGATCGCTATCAAGCAAGAGGAATTCCAAGAAGAAGAGTGACGGGGGGATATGAAGTGGCATGCCTCTGACAGCACACTGATACACTTCATAAACACAGGAGCTGAGATAACACTCTGAATGCTATTTAGACAAACGACAGTCTATTCTCATTACAGACGTCTGCATGACATGGCTGAATGTCAACTATATTTATTAACCTGTCATATATTTATGACTCCTAAAATATTATAACTGTCCCTAATAAATGTATAGTACCTAGAAAATGTATTTTATTCCACATGTCGAGATTTTACCACAAATATACATTTTGAGACTCTCTAAATCCATTAACAAAGCTTTGTTTAGAAAACAAAGTCTATGAGTTTGACTTTTGAAGCAGAAGTCAAAAAACAAATGTAAATGAAACTTAAGATATTGTACTAAAACCCAGCATCTTCCAATATTACGATACAAAGGCTTTCAAGGAAATTTCCCCTTCTCAAAGTAACCTTTGCATGAAAAAATTTATAACTTTGAGTTTCTTAAGTAGGCTAATGACTTTAATTATATTATTATATTGTGACTTTGTGGGTTCGTAGAATTAAAAGTCCAAGTTGCAGAAATTGAAAATATCCTTTATTTTCGTATAAATACTCTTATAGATTACAGCAGCATTACGTTACATACACCATCAGTCTACCAAGGTCGATAACAATAACAAACCGTGACAGCAGATTACATCCTTAGCTCTCGTTACAACAACACAGCTGGCTGTCCCTCATTTCACAACACTGTTTCACAATTAACCCTTTGCGAGCCTTCACGTCCTTAAATACCTATTTCGTGAATTCGAGATATTTCTGGACCAAACAGGAATCGAACGTTCTATCGCCTTCCATAAGCGTAACTCTATCGGTGCCGAGAGGTCTTTTATCTCGCGCTATCATTATTTCTTCCGGCATACTCCTTATCTCGAGCCTGTTTGTGTACACAAGCCGCGCTATCGCCATCGACTTCGCGACACTATTATAAGATATTTTATGGCGAGTCAAATGTACAGCTTTAATTTTCTTGGAATAGCTTTTGAAGTGTCTTTCATTGTGAAAAAATATTGCATAAAACTTAAGAGACACACAGAATTTTACTTCATAGCAACTAGCAGGTGACAATAAAGCACACACTTGGTTTCAACTATATGCATATATTGTCGCGGGTGCACTGTTGATTCGAGGCGGCGCGGGCAACGAGATCAAAGAGACGGGCAGGGCAGTGCAGTGAAGGAAGCTCTGCTGAAGTTGACCCGAAGTTGAAGTGAAATTTGTTTGTGGTCGATGACCTTGCAAGCTGTGCATGTGACCTAATTATGAACTGTAAAGGTTGATAAAAGTGTTCCTCTGCGGAAATAAGTAGCATTTTTTAGTGTTTTAAAAACTGACTTTTAGTTTCACGAGCCCACAAAGTCACTATGCGCTGTGGCGCAGTGGGCTTTTTTTGTTTTGTTTTTTTGCAATTTACGCCCTCCAACATTAAGTCATATCGGACGATCAATAAAATGGGTGAAAGATGCTCAGATGAGTCCGGAGTCCATGGAGCTTAGAGTTACCCGACATTCATTTATCAGAATAAGGAAAAACCCGGAAAAGCCTTATCCAGTAACTCACCCTGACCGAGATTTGAATTTGGAAGCCCTTGAACGTGAGGCAGACACGCTACCACCTACGCTACCGAGGCGGGCACAGTAGGCTAAGGCATCATGCCTTGGTTCCTGTCCACAAAAAACGGCCTGGGTTCAATTTCAACCCAGGGGGTGCGGATTTTAAGTCCTGGCTATGGGACATGTGCATACTCAGCATCGTGAGGAAATTGAGGACCTACGCTTGGTTGCTAAACCTGGTCAACAAATTCAACTTTCCGGCTGGAGGTGCCGTGATGCTTACCACATCTCCTACCCGTATCGGTTGGATGATCGCCTACCTCTGCCTTGCGTATATAGGGGTGAGGCAGGCACTCGGGATGGCAGGCGTTGGCCTTCAATATGCCTCGCGCTATGGGTTATATAGTGCTATTCGTTTGAATTTCCAACATTTGAGATGTCACAGGTAACTGTTTTGATTAACAAAAGGTAGTTCATTTGACTACAAAGGTATGTGTTACGTCACTCCCGCACTCCTACACCCTTTGGATAGTGAAGATGTACAAGCAGGTTTCTCTCTCTCTCTGCCACTCTATTGTAACATCCATAGGCCTGAACGGACGTGTTTGTCCGCAGCATATGAGGGCAGGTAACTGGTCGGTGTGGCCACCCATGTATCTTTCTTTATTGCAGTAAACCTCTTCTTGTCTGAAGTGTACGTTTTGTTATGTGGTTATATAATTACAACTGATAGAAGACCCCAAGCTCCTTACAAAGCATGTGACTCCTACCTAATGAGCTTTCCCCCCGTGTAAATTCTGCTTAGTTAACTCGTGTGCACGTTGGCCGAATTCTTTGACGAACCCTTATATTCGCTTTACAACCCCGGCCCTCCTTCTTCCAGACCGTTCTGCAAGGTTGCCACCTTTCTGGTTACGTCATGGGTATTGTACGAGGTTTCGTCTAAATAAATTATCTTATGTCCATTACTGTGAAACTACCTTAGTTTTCACAAATATATATATATATATATATCGCCAAGCTACAATTCTACTGGATTCCATAATAACCCTTATCTTATTCAAAGTGCAGTACTTGAAACCAGCGCCTTTAGGAGGCCGCGCAAAGTGCAGTGCCCATAAAGAAAATCACGAATTTCTTGGAAATGTGCAACCAATTCGTCTAAGGTGGGCGCTCTCCCTTTTGCATAGAATCTACAAATTTCTCGGCGAATTAAATCGCATGTGAAATTATCTACTTTAGAGAAACGTTTCCTTTTGTTTTCACACTTGATCAGCGTTTTTGGTATTCCTTTCATCACAATATTTCTTACTGTGTTTCTGTGAATACCCAGAATTTATCATCAGGTTCATTGCATGGCCGCTTACCAAGATTATTTTTCAGCACGTTTATATGTGTTCAAAACAAGTGCTTGAATTTGCTTAGAAAGAGTTCCCGTTATAACGTTGTTTTTGAGGCTTATACATTAACATAACTCGGCCGAGCAACACTTTCCAATTCATTCACACTATTGTCTTCACTATGATTGTTTTCACTAGACTGAAAGTTATCTATTACTTCATTTGCATTTACCACTGCATTTCCCTCCTACGGTCTCCACATCGTGACACACAACGAATTTCTGCACGTTATGAAACAGATCAACTGGAAGTTGGAACTTTGGCAACAGACTCCACGTGGCGTAAACATGCGACTGTCATTTCAAGGAAATCAGGGTTGCTATTGGTCCTCAACGACAGTGTTCCATTTATGAAGCGTGGATATAGATTTATGACGGTCATTAGTGGGCTGGAGTGTCAGGTTCATTTGAGACCGAACTGCACACCTGTTGACTACACAGACTTCAAGATATGGCCATGTGCTAATTATCCATTAGCACTCTTGGGTAGATAGTTACAATATTACATTTCTCAAATATGAAATTATTCTTCACTTTATGTCAATATTCTCTTTACCATAAAAGTGAGAATGGGATATTAAAAGCCACATACTGACCTGTACTTAGAAGGATTTTACTATCGTTTAAGATTACAATATTTCTCTGTAGACTTTGTATATAGAATTTAAATATACTAAACTTCGGAACAGCTTTATACTTGTTTCGATTAAACTGTACGATTTTTAACCAAAACGATCAAGAAAGCTCCCAGTTTTAAATTTCAAAAGAGATATATGCCATACATTGGTGATCAATCCAATGTATTCTGTAAATAAGTTTCATAATGCAGCTTGGTATATTGTAATTTATTACGTTGCTATACCGCAATAAGGACTATCATGCAAGGAAGTTTGTAACAAAATTAGTTTTACAAATATTCATTCCCTTTATCAAGAAGTAAACTTAAAAATAGGCGCTTTTGAGCAAAATTTTGTAGAATAATGAGTAGAGAATGTTCTGTAAATGCAAAGAAAAATATTTTTTATATTGCAAGTGTGTAACAGTTTGTAGCTGTGGTTAAAGACTTCTATATAGGTATCATTGAGCTTCCTGAGAAGGCCGCGTCGTTGTATGGCTTGTCGCCTGCGTTTCCCCCACCATGCTGTGGGCTTCCTCAAGGCACAAGTGCGCTGACTTGTTTTTCATAGGGGTGGCCCCACTCCCGCCGACCTCGGAGACGATCATCCTCTGGGGCTACATCGTCTCCCCATGCACATGCAGTTAGTGAAGCTAAGCGTGCAGCATGCAGGGGATATACATATTTTGTTAGTATTCATGCTAGGTGTGTTCGGGTTCCGCAGAAGCACCTCGGTTAGCGTCAAGGGTATGCCCAGGGGTTCATGCAATGCGGAGGCCCTGCATGAATCGGTGGGTGTCAGTGCATGCAGCGTGTGTTAGTGTCAATGCTAATACAGTGATAAATGTGGAGGTGGGTTAGATTATTGTTAGGTTAGGGATTTCTATGCCGCGGGTTAGTCTACACGCTTAAACGTATTGTTACGAACCCGATGGCGATAAGGCGGCTTGGCACACAATATACGGATAGGTTTCACGGAGATAACGAGCTTGCATAAACAGATAACGCCGGCAAGTAAGATAACTGAGGCCAAGGCCTCACCGGGTAGATTAAGTTACGTTTCTCGAAGATGATAGAGTGTTCGAAATATGTAACTAAATGCCTTGTTTGCCAGAAAATTCTAGTGATTGACAGAACAGTCTGGTAATCATGAATGGAGATATAAAAGTGATTGTGACACGCTAGCAGGATAGTTGTAGTTGTGAAGCAGTTGTTTTGTAACAGTCAGTGTTGTTGTAACGACAGCTAATGTAATCAGCTGCAAGTATTTGTTATTGTCCTCGACCTTGGAAGATTGTGTGATGTAATGTTGTTACGTGAGAATTGGACAGTGCATGGATACGGAAATAAAGGAGATTTTTAATTTCTGCAAATCGGCCTTTTAATTCTACGAACACACAAAGTTACAGTATGTACAGGGTGGGGGTAGACGTCGACAGAAGTTACCGTTCTTTGGTCCTGGTGGCCTCTTGGTGTCTGGCAGGTCCTGTAATAAGCAAAGGGAGCAGAGTTTGTTAACTAGGGAATGGCTTGGGTTATCCTGGCAAGGTGTAAGCGTGCGTCAATGGCGTTTGTGTTTTCTGTGAGTGTTCCTTCGAAGATGTATAGGGGACGTTTGTATTTTCCGGGAATGTCAGCATAAGAGCCTAGGCTATGAATAATTGGGTTTGGGTAGGGGGGTAGTCTGTCATAGATGTCAGCGGCTAATTTCTTAATGAACTGCTCTACTGTGGGGATCTCAAGCTTAGAGTGTAGTCTGGCTTCAGCGGCTGTGCGACGTACTTTAGCAATGTGGCGGAAAATTCTATTTTGCAATTGCTGGAGTCGGGTGTTATACGTGAGCGCTGCATAGCCCCAAACGAGGGCTGCATATGTGAGTATGGGTCGTATAAGTGTTTTGTAAATGGCAAGTCCGGCACGTAGTTGTAGTCTGCGCTGACTGTCTGATCATGCCAGCTTATATACCTGGCGAAGGGGTGCGGGTGTTCCCCGCCCCTGACGTTGATTTGACTAAGTTGGCCAATGGGGGAGCTTCCTGCGAGTAGGCTCTTCCAGGTGTTATAAAGCTGTTTGCCACCGTCTCGATTCATGCTATCTTTTTCTTTAAATATTTCTATGCTCTCGCGTACCAGCCTATGGGGCAAATTGCTGCAAGTTGCAATGAGTTCGGTAGAGTCGAAATCTATGTGGTGGCGGTTAATTGTGGCGTGTTCGGCTATGGCAGACTTTTCCGGTTGGTTTAGCTTGAGGCCTCGCCGCAACCCTCCACGAAACCGAGCCCTTGAAGGCATCGGCCACACCATAGATGACTTCACTTATGGCAGTTGCGCATGTTGCCGAAATTAAAGATCAATAGTCACCACAGTTCAAATGTCGCAGTCAGGGTTCCCTGGATCACGGCTGCTACCTGATCTCCACAAATCTAGTTTCCACCCACGAACAGCCGGGTTACTTCGGCGGTACCGGCCATCAACTTCGCCTCAACAGCCCATATTAAATTAGCACCACAGGCCCGAATAAATAGAATCACCCCAGAACAACATCCCTCCCATGTCCCATCCTTCTTCCTACCCAGAAACCCAATTCACCCTGTGGTTGGTTTTTCCTATTACCTTTATTCCCGTCCCCCCCCATGGAAAAAAAACAGTCAGCGCACTTGTGCCCTGAGGAAGCCCACAACCTTATGGGGGAAACGTCGGCAATATGCCAAACAACGACGCGGCCTTCTCTGGAAGCTCAAGGACCCACATTGACATAGCCCGTGGAAGCCTTTGATGAATTCATGAGAGGTCGGTAGCTCTGCTGGATAACCAATAGGTGCAATGCGTTTATTTTATGGTGTTCACGGACCTCAAAACGTATTTTTGGTAAAATCTTGATATAGACATATACAAATATAACCATTTGTAGCTTAACACTTCATTTATCTTATAAGCAATGATGATAAGTTTCTTTTAAATAGTACGGGATCGCGATTTCGTGTAAAACTTTTACACATCTTCAGCCGGAAACAACAAAGCTGTCATCGTTACGAAACGCTAGATGTTGATATGTTGTTGTTAGTACTACCAAAATATGAAAACAAAACAAATTTAAAAACAGAATCGACTGCCGGTATTTCAAAATTCATTATGCGATGTCTTTTTTTATAAAAGAAATATATTTTCCAAGATATTAGATCTATCGGGCATTTTAATTGTTTTAAAAATTTAACTTCTCGATTTATTTCTGGTTAAATGACCAAAAATAATCTGCTACGGCCGATTTATCAGTTTCTGTATATACGTGTGCGCTGTGAGTCGCGGCCCCCAGAAAGGGAGCCGGGGTCGCATTCAGTACTACAACTATCGGAGCGCCCTTCGAAAGGATCGCTGTCGACATAGCTGGACCATTCCCAGTGTCCGACGGATGCAATCTGATGGTGGTCGTGGACTACTTCACCAAGTTCCCGGAGGAGTATGCCATTCCGTACCAGGAGGCTACGACAATCACAGACTGCCTCATGGAGCAAGTGTTCTGCGGATTTGGGGTGCCGTTGGAGCTCCACAGCGACCAGGGTACTAATTTTCAGTCCAACCTGGTCAGGGATGCACTAGAAGGTCTTGGGGTTAACAAGACTCTACATGGTAGAGGAAGTAATATACTGAATCCCTATATCTTGATACAGAGTTCTCACCGATAGTTTATGTATTGAGTCTCCCTGAATATTTTTTTTTGAAAGCTAGGTGTGTGTGTGTGTGTGTGTGTGTGTGTGTGTGTGTGTGTGTGTGTGTGATTGTTTGTTTGTTTGTTGTAGTTCAGGTGATATCGTTTAAGAAACACCTAAGTGTGTAACAAGTCTCGTGTCCTAATAGGTAAGGTATCGGACTCTTAATCGGGGGTTCGATTCCCGCCGGAGTTCATTTTCTGCCTGTTGTTTGGTAATCTCCAAAGCGCTCATTCACTTCAATTAATACTAATATACATGTATAAATATAATTACGCTTATAGGAAGCCTTTTCTTTATATATCACTGTGAAACAGCCAAACTGTATAACTAACATGCCACCAGTAGCTTTCCCGAGGCTGGGAGTTTGAAACCCGGTTGAAGAATATTTTTTTGGTGTCAAATTCTTTATCATGGTGTCAATTGAATTGCCAATGTACCAGGTGATCAACTATCGTTTATTTAGGGCTCGTAAAATAACCTCAAACTTGACAAGGGCGCTTTTGATCGATTTTAAGGAGCCTTTCACGCCCAATATAAAGTGAACCGCTGAGAATCTCTTAAATTATAGTGAAACCGTATATAAAAACTCAATATTAATTTCAACTATGGAGGCTGATATACTTGTATAGGTATAATTCCGTATACAGCTGAGCTTTATATGTATGGCTGTTCCACACAGTAAAGACTATTGTATAAGAAAAGGCTATTTTATTTTATAACCTCTCTCTCTCTCTCTCTCTCTCTCTCTCTCTCTCTCTCTCTCTCTCTCTCTCTCTCTCTCTCTCTCTGTCTGTCTCTCTGTCAACCTCTGATTGGAGTGAAGCGACATTTCTACTAATATGGCATAAAGAGCACGTAAGTGAACACAAGCCCTCGTGGCCTAATTGGATAGGGCATCGGACTTCGGATCCGGGGATTGCGGGTTCGAATCCCGCCGGGGGCTATTTTTTGCTTCGTTTTGGTAATCTCGAAACCGCGCATTATCAGTAATCAATATTAATATACTTTTATAAGGAAAAATACGTGTAAAGAGCTTTTATATAACATTGAAAAACTCATAAACCGTATAAAGTAGCATGCCAGCTCTGAGTCCCGATGTCACGGGTTCAAACCCGTCGCAGTAACTACCTTTTTTTTCCCGTTGAAGCTCTTTAGCATAGTGTCCGTTAAATGGGAAATACCCCCAGTTGTCAGGTGTCGTAAATTCAGGGCTCTTAAAAGCACATAAAGCTGGACATAGGGACATCTCATCATCATTAAGACACATTTTACTCATAATACGCAATAGGCTGCTGAGAACTACAGAAGTTGAGTGCCTCCATATATAAAAACTCATTAATTGCAACAAGAATTGCTAACACGCTTTCATAAATATAACTCCGTATATAACTGAGAACTTTAATTTACAGCTGTTCAACATAGCTAAAGAGCTATGGTACAAGAAGGGATAAGGTTATGTTATTTACATGCCCTCTCCCTCCCTCCCTCCCACCCCTCTCTTTCTCGGTCTCTCTAGCTGTAACTCTATCTGTGTGCGAAAGTTGATCTATTTATGTGTAACATGATCGTGTATAGTAGCCCCCGAGTCCTAACGGAGAAGGCATCATACTCCTAGTCCTTGGATTGTGGTTTAGGGTCGTGCCGGGGTTTATTTTTTGCTTTCTGTTTGGTAATCTTGAAACCGCTCACTGTCAACAGTTAACTCTGTCGCGAACGCATTATTTACGAAAGCGCGGCGCGGGAGCGATAAGGGACAGTTAATGCCGGGTGGAGATATACAGCCTGTCTAAACGGATAAACATAGCGCGGAGTAAAAAGGCATGCCAAAGAAATAAAGCGATAAACGGTATATTCTAGTGACATCCTGATTGTCTTACAGAACATTCGATTTCTATGTTGTTCCAGAAATATCTAGTAACATGAGTCAAAGTATATTTAAGGAAGCTGCGACTCGCCAGGGAACAGTTGTAAAGAAAGCCGTAAACAGGAATTGTAACAAGAGTTGTTGTAAACAGTGGACGTTGAGTAAGCTCTTTGTTGTGGTCAATGGCCTTGATAGATTGTAATTGTGTATGTGACGCCATCCTGCTACTGTACGTGTATTTCTACAGAAATAAAGAGCATTTTGTATTTCCGCAACTTGGACTTTTAATTCTACGGACCCACAAAGTCACAATTGGTGTCAGAAAGTGGAACATTCAACGATGGATATGTCATTGGAGAAGTTTTTGTCGAAGATTACCGAATTGACCACCTAAATGAAGGCTGCAAACGCAGCCCTCGTTGCCAAATTTGAGGAACAGTTGGCTAGCGTAAAGGAGGACGTAACGCAGTTGGTCGTACACGTCGAGGTGCTGGCGAGCCACGTTAATGACCTGGAGGAAAAGACCGACAGAAAACTTAAAACACTGAACGCCATGGTAGCGGACATCGTCGGCAGGAGGTCGAAGGATGTGAAGGCCGACGTGACGGGACGCGACACATCTACGCGTGCCAAACCTCCTAAATAGGACGGCGCGACAACTTCCGAAGACTTCAGCCGCCAGTTCGTCACAGTGTCCCAAGCACAGCAAGTGGTCACCGGAAGAAGAGGCCACACAGTTAATACCCAGCCTCCAGTGTCGGGCTGCAAAACTCCTAAACGCGGTCCAGGCAGCGACGGCGCCTAAGGACATCTGGAAAGTCCTGGAAAACTGATTCGGAAACCACAGCCTAGTCGCAGCCTCCCTAAGCCAGCTGAAATCAACATCACAACGGCCAGGACAGACTCTGCAGGAGTTCATCCCGGCAATTGAGCAGCTGGCCAGCGAAGTCTTAGCCGATCTCCCACCCGAGATCATATCTCGAGAGGCTGCCTACACATTCGTGGACGGGTTATGGGAAATCGTGATACTAAATGTCCTTTCCTTCTGGTTACCAAATTAGGTCTTTTCCTTCCAATATAAACTTTATCAAAATCGAAACAATCAAACTGATAAATACCAGATTTTTTATTATTCGGAATTTTCCTTTAGAGAATTTCAATAAATGTTTCATAAAAAATATAAATAAAATATAAAATTAAAGATAAATAAATAAAAAATATTAAAATAAAAATATATTTTTATAAATAAAAAATAAATGGATAAAAAATTAGCATTTTTAATGATATTTCTACCCTTACAAATCAAAATACGATTATAATTTTAAAAATTTACTTACCATCCTTGGGTTAATGAATATTTTCAAAAATTAAAAATTTATTCTATTTCTCTAAAGAAAGTTCAAGTTCCTAATAGTAAAAAATCTGGTGTTTAACAGTTTAATTGCTTCGATTGTGATAAATTTTATATTGGAAAGACAAAAGTAACTTTGAAATCAGAACGAAAGGACATTTTCCTAACATTAAGTATAAACAGACTGGTGAATCGTCAGTAGCAGATCAGTTTTGGTCATTTATCCATGAAATAAATCGAGGAGTTAAATTATTAAAACAATTAAATGGTCCGAAAGACTTAATAGTTCCGGAACAGATATTTATTTTAAAAACAAACATTGCGTAATGAATTTTGAAATACAGGCAGTCGATTCTGTTTTTAAATTTGTTTCATTTTCAGATTTTGGTAGTACTAACAAGAACATAGTGTGGCGAACACGTTATCTACGATAGCGGGGCTTGTGTACACAAAGAGCCGGTAAATAATGATAGCACAGACAAAATAGTTACCGACACAGATAAGTGAGGTAAATGGAAATTTCTAGTGACTTCTTGATTGATAGAGATTCGGATTCTGGTTTGTTTTAGAACTGTCTGGAAGTCACCAATGGAGGTAAATATAAGAGACTGTGACTCGCCAAGACTCAGGATGAAATTAGGCACCGGGCTTCAAAATTATACACAAGTTTACCCAATCATAGAAGCGGCCTTGTCAGATCCTTGGGATACTATGACCCCGCTAGACGTCGTTCTAGACAGCACCGGTTACCCCGCATGGCTTGCGGACACCCGAACAGCAGCTAAAGCTGAGCTCCACATAATTCTTACAAGCTGCTTGGCATCACAATTTGTTCCCGAAATTAAAATCAAATTAATACACCAGGGTGCAAGGCATTGCATCCTGTCCTTCAACCCCTAGGTACAAATCTGTAACCTTATAACACAACATAAATCTAAAAACCTACACCTCACCCTACAACATCCCAAATCAATACCTTACCTGCGGTAAAACCCTTAACGGGTGGGCACGCAGCAAAAACCTTCTGGCTAAATACAGCCAGCCAGCACCACATGGCATGACATGGCATGGCCAGGAGTCAGTCGTAACAGAAGTAAGAAGCTGTCAAGTGTTGTAACGAGAGCTGATGTTCTAAGCAGATGTAATCAGAACGCTAATGTAGTCATCGACCTTGGTAGATTGTGTATGTGTATGTGACGTAACTCTGCTGTAACTTGCCACTGTGAGTGTATTTCTACGCAAATAAAGAACGATTTGAATTTCTACAACTCGCAATGTTAATTCTACGAGCCCTCAAATTCGCAATATCAACATCTAGCTTTCGTAACGATGGCGACAGTTTTGTTGTTTCCGGCTGAGGATGTGTAAAAGTTTTACATTAAATTGCGATCCCGGACAAATTTTAAGAAAATGATGATTTCTTATAAGATAAGTGAAGTTTTAAGCTACACATTGTTATATTTGTATATATTTGTATGCTTCACTGTTAATAGCTTCATATTTTACGAATTCTTGATATACAATTTGTGGCTGGAAGGCAGTATTTTCTGTGTCCGCCATAAGCAAGGGCAGACAGAGAGAAAAACAAGATATGAACTGTGAAAACTGTACAAAACTTCCACACTCCGGGATCAAGAGTATCATTTCAGTTACTTCTTTGATCTGTGCAAATCCCATTACGTTTGTAAGCTGGAATAATCAAATGTGCATTGCAGATAACCAAAGCCTGCAGCTAAGCATTAGGATGTGGACAACATTGCAAAGCTGGTATCTCCGATTTATGCTCCAGTTGGCGATACACTTTACACACTCATGCACCACACAGGGTGCATACATGCACGTACTTCGTGCAACGCCAGCCCCTGTGTCCTCACTATACAACTTCTACTCTATGCCCTCATTATCTCCCAAATTGGAGTAACACCTTACTCGTACGGCTTTAGGAACAAACTAACTTCTGGATTATCTCACTGTGTCTGTAATGGTTAAGTCAAAACGAAACTTGTGATGTCCCTAAGAGAATTCTCTCACTCCAAATCCCTCTTTACGTCGAAGCATTTCGTTGTTTTATACTGTTTCAAAATAGCCCTTACATTTGTAATTACACGCCTAAACTATTAGCAAAGCCAAAATGACGAGCCAGGGAGCAAGGGGAGATGAATTATACTGAACAAAATCCAAAAAATGCCATGGTATTTTTGTGCTTATTTTGTCTCGAGAACAACTGTTTGCCGGAATTATAAAATAAAGCGCTGAAGCACTACGATAATAATCATAGCGGGACAGGCGTGTTTGCTTTGAACACAAACTTCAGTAAAATTTAATATCAGTTAAATATAGTTACTATATCCATCATTCCCTGAATGCCCACCTCGGTAGCGTGTCTGCCTGACGTTCAAGAGATCCCGAGTTCGAATCTCGGTCAGGGTGAGTTACGTGGATGAGGTTCTTTCCGGGGTTTTCCATTATCCTTAAAGACGAATGTCGGGTTACTCTAAGCTCCAGAGTAACTTGGGAGTCTTGCATTGGGGAGGTCGGAGTTTCGACCCCTGTTGGTCACTCACTCTGACCTGCTCGCCAAGGCTCTCCTCTCTCCTATTTTCCTCATTTCCTCTCCCTCCTTTAGGTAGAGGCCTACTCCGTCAATCAAAAGGGAGCAGACCGCTATGAGGCTTACAATCTGGATTTTGTATTTTGGCATCCATCTACATTTACAGTGAATATTTTTTAAATGTTCCTTCTTTCCGGATCATTCCGGGGTTTTCCCTTATCCTTAAAGACGAATCTCGGGAAACTCTAAGCTCCAGGGACCCCGAACTCATTTGAGCATCCCTTCACCAATTTCATTCATCGTCCGATATGACTAAAGTTGGAGGACGTAAATTACAAAAATTTCCTGAAGACCTTTAGCACTCACTTGTTCCTCCTGATGCCTTGGAAAGAGAACAAAATTAGTCAGCGACTCTCATTTCAAATAGTTGACTATCGCTTCATTCTTCTGTAGCAGATGCGTTCAAGTTATAACACGTCCTATGTTTTTAATGTTGGGACCAGACAGAAACTTCTGTTTTATTAAAAAAAAAAAAAAAAAAAAAAAAAAAAACAGACTGCACTTGAACTCTTTTAAATGAGCGACAAAGGTTGCAACGCTTTACAGACCATCGAACTGTAGTGGCAGCGCCGAGAGTTAGGACTGTTTCTGATACTAAAAATGGCGACGTTTCCATTGCAAGGACAGCGTGTAATTATTCGTTTTCTCCATTTTTGTGGTGTGATACCTATTGAAATTCATCGCGAGTTGAATAAAGAATGTGGTGATGGTACCACGGATGTGTCTAATGTGCGTTCCTGGGTGCGACAGTTGAATGAAGGCAGAACATCGTGTGACAAGAAACCAAGATGGTCTCGGCCTCGCACCAGCCGGTCTGACGACATGATCCAGCGAGTTGACAACTTGTTTTGGAGGATCACCCATTGAATATTTTCAGATCTTCATTAAGGATTGTGTGCACAGATCCCACGGAAATGCCAATTTTTGAGACGATGTCTGCAACCACCTTCGTTTGTTGTCACACGATGTTCTGTCTTCATTGAACTGGCGCACTCAGTAACGCACATTAGACACATCCATGTTACCATCACCACATGCCTCACTCAACTGTCTTGGTTTGTTGTCGCATGATGTTCTGCCTTCATTGAACTGCGGCACTCAGGAACGCACATTAGACACATCCATGGTACCATCACCACATACCTCACTCAACTGTCTTGGTTTATTGTCACATGATATTCTGCGTTCATTGAACTGCCGCACTCAGGAACGCACATTAGACACATCCATGTTACCATCACCACATGCTTCATTCAACTGTCTTGGTTTGTTGTCACACGATGCTCTGCCTTCATTGAACTGCGGCACTCCGGAACGTACATTAGACACGCCATGGTAACATCACCACATACCTCACTCAACGGTCTTGGTTTGTTGTCACACGATGCTCTGCCTTCATTGAACTGCAGCACTCAGGAACGCACATTAGACACATCCATGTTACCATTACCACATGCCTCACTCAACTGTCTTGGTTTGTTGTCGCATGATGTTCTGCCTTCATTGAACTGCGGCACTCAGGAACGCACATTAGACACATCCATGGTACCATCGCCACATACCTCACTGAACTGTCTTGGTTTGTTGTCACACGATGCTCTGCCTTCATTGAACTGCGGCACTCCGGAACGTACATTAGACACGCCATGGTACCATCACCACATACCTCACTCAACGGTCTTGGTTTGTTGTCACACGATGCTCTGCCTTCATTGAACTGTGGCACTCAGGAACGTACATTAGACACGCCATGGTACCATCACCACATGCCTCACTCAACCGTCTTGGTTTGTTGTCCACACGATGTTCTGTCTTCATTGAACTGCGGCAGTCAGCAACGTACATTAGACACACCATGGTACCATCACCACATGCCTCACTGAACTGTCTTGGTTTGTTGTCACACGATGCTCTGCCTTCATTGAACTGTCGCACTCAGGAACGTACATTAGACACATCCATGGTAGCATCACCACATGCCTCACGCCACTTTCCTGGTTTGTTGTCACACGATGTTCTGTCTTCATTGAACTGCCGCACTCAGGAACGTACATTAGACACATCCATGGTACCAGCACCACATGCTTCACGCAACTGTCCTGGTTTGTTGTTACACGATGTCCTGTCTTCATTGAACTGCCGCACTCAGGAACGTACATTAGACACATCCATGGCACCATCACCACATGCCTCACGCCACTGTCCTGGTTTGTTGTCACACGATGTTCTGCCATCATTGAACTGCGGAACTCAGGAACGCACATTAGACACATCCATGGTACCATCACCACATACCTCACTCAACTGTCTTGGTTTTTTGTCACATGATGTTCTGCGTTCATTGAACTGCCGCACTCAGGAACGCACATTAGACACATCCATGTTACCATCACCACATGCCTCACTCAACTGTCGTGGTTTGTTGTCGCATGATGTTCTGCCTTCATTGAACTGAAGCACTCAGGAACGCACATTAGACACATCCATGTTACCATCACCACATGCTTCACTCAACTGTCTTGGTTTGTTGTCACACGATGCTCTGCCTTCATTGAACTGCGGCACTCCGGAACGTACATTAGACACGCCATGGTAACATCACCACATACCTCACTTAACGGTCTTGGTTTGTTGTCACACGATGCTCTGCCTTCATTGAACTGCCGCACTCAGGAACGCACATTAGACACATCCATGTTGCCATCACCACATGCCTCACTCAACTGTCTTGGTTTGTTGTCGCATGATGTTCTGCCTTCATTGAACTGCGGCACTCAGGAACGCACATTAGACACATCCATGGTACCATCGCCACATACCTCACTGAACTGTCTTGGTTTGTTGTCACACGATGCTCTGCCTTCATTGAACTGCGGCACTCCGGAACGTACATTAGACACGCCATGGTACCATCACCACATACCTCACTCAACGGTCTTGGTTTGTTGTCACACGATGCTCTGCCTTCATTGAACTGTGGCACTCAGGAACGTACATTAGACACGCCATGGTACCATCACCACATGCCTCACTCAACCGTCTTGGTTTGTTGTCACACGATGTTCTGTCTTCATTGAACTGCGGCAGTCAGCAACGTACATTAGACACACCATGGTACCATCACCACATGCCTCACTGAACTGTCTTGGTTTGTTGTCACACGATGCTCTGCCTTCATTGAACTGTCGCACTCAGGAACGTACATTAGACACATCCATGGTAGCATCACCACATGCCTCACGCCACTTTCCTGGTTTGTTGTCACACGATGTTCTGTCTTCATTGAACTGCCGCACTCAGGAACGTACATTAGACACATCCATGGTACCAGCACCACATGCTTCACGCAACTGTCCTGGTTTGTTGTTACACGATGTCCTGTCTTCATTGAACTGCCGCACTCAGGAACGTACATTAGACACATCCATGGCACCATCACCACATGCCTCACGCCACTGTCCTGGTTTGTTGTCACACGATGTTCTGTTTTCATTGAACTGTTTCACATAGGAACTCACATTAGACACATCTATGGTCCATCATCACATGCCTCACTCAGCTGGCGATTAATTTCAATAGGTAGCACAGCGAGAAAATGGAGAAAACCAATGACCACACGCTGTTCTTGCAATGAAAACTTCATTATTTTAAGCATCAAAGACAGACCTAACTCTCGTCGCTTCCTCTAGAGTTCTACGCACTCTACAGTGCTGCCAATTCTGTCACGCATTCACTAAAGGTTTACGTGTATTTAAAAATATTACCAGAAGTTCCTAGCTGCTCCAAGTCCTCAAAAATGAGGCATTTTAGTTGAACGAACCTTATATATGGCTTGCACACACAAAGAAAGGTGTAATGAAAGTGTTTCTGCAAACGATGAACTCAATTGACATTAATTAAGTTTGCACAAAGGTAAGCTTATAGAGCGTATGATGTAAATAAACAGTGTTGGCTAGAGAAAGTGATACGAAAGCAAAACATCAGATGCTTTTCGTTTAATTTTCTTTTTATAGCATCCTTTAACTTCTAGCGACTTTCAGGAAACAACTGACGGTGGCAGTAAAGATTTGAAGTGCAACGTTTTTAAAGCGGGATTTAAATAATTTAACGAAGAATAAAAAAGAAGAAAGTAAACTTACCAAAATATTACGTTAAAGCCTTTGTCAAAGTAAAACAAAAAAAAAAAAAACGGAATATAATGAAACAATGAGAATTTTCAGGAGGAACACAAAAGTTAACGTTTATCCTTATAAGCATACAGTCTGCCACTAAAATAGAAAAGAAAAAAGCAAATGTCAGACAACGTTGTAATGAAATATTCGTATGATCAGCTCTGTTCAACTTATACCAGGTTGTCCAACTGACACGCCT
Organism: Mantis religiosa; assembly: GCA_030765055.1. Lineage (NCBI taxonomy): Eukaryota > Metazoa > Arthropoda > Insecta > Mantodea > Mantidae > Mantis > Mantis religiosa. The sequence continues at coordinate 38,147 of JAUKNK010000247.1, forward strand.
TTCGCATAAGCAGATATCCCTTCTGCGTTCAAACGTTGGCATTTCCAGTTAAACGTAGGACAGTAGTGTGGGCTGACTACACAGGCCAATTCAATTCTGGGGCCTGTCCCTTGTCGTTTGGAGCAGAACCAGGTCCGTATATTGAAGCGCACCATAAGAGATAATTTTAGAGTTGGAAACAGAAAATTAGATGCACTTCTTTTGCAAAATTAGTAAATTCGATGCCACAATTTCACTGCAAATATACGCACTGAGGCAGACTGAATAAAGAAAGAGCAATTTAGTTGTTTATTCCTGTGTGTGAGTGAGAGAGAAAGTGAGCCGAGGGAGGGAGAGAGAGCAATGTAACTCAAAAAGGAGAGTTCAGTGCAATACCAAACTTGTGCCCGATTTCGACAATAGATTTTAAAATCGACGTTAACAAATGTAACGTAACAATTGTCACAGCACTAACACTAATGTTATATTTCTTCCATTTACCAACCTGTTTTCTGAAACTGTTAACAAACCTGTGTTAAAGCCAAGGAACTTGTAAATATCACAGCTATAGAAGGCTGGGGATGAGTCGTATTATTTTCAGAACGTACTGCCATGTGCTTTTGTTTTCATTTTCGTCTGCACAAGGTGTGCACAAGCTGAAAAACGGCGGATGAACAAAATCATAAATAAAGCCGTGAGACAAATTTCTTATCGATGGAGAAAGAATTGGTATTTGAATTTGTGACGATGTGTAAGGATATCGTGGAAAATAAGAGGACGGATGCGGTGAAAGTAAAAGAGAAAGATGTCACGTGGGAAAAAATTGGAAACGAATTTAATTGAAATGCATGTGTCACTACTACAAACACCTAACAACTTGTCAGTATTACGGAAATTTAGAACGAGGTGCGAAGGACATGTGACTTAAACGTTTCAAGATGGCAGGTGAACAGTGTATTATCCACATAATTCAATGAATTATAAAATCGCAAAGTTATTAATACTTGAAGCAAAGGCGAGATCGGCATTTTCTTTTCTATGCATGTTCTAACCTCTCTTGTACTTCCGCAGTAACCTTCATAGCAACTGTTTCGACAGTCCGTACCTCCGTAAGATTGTTTCTTCTGATACCTCCTCAAAATCATTTCTCCTCAAAGGCCGTACTCTATTACGAATGCCATTTACACGGTCTTAAATATAGCAAATCGACATCAACAGCTGAGTTCACGACCGCCATCTTGACTCTTTACAATTGTTAAGGACTTAATATCAGAAATTTGGCTAGTTAGTTTAACAAGAGATTTAACACGAGTGTTACGCTAACACTTGTTGGTGAAATACTATTTTTGTTTTAACTATTGCTAAACACGTGTTAAGTCTTAACATCCGTTGGTGAAATCGGGCGTGGGTGTTTTAAGTTGAGCATCTTCTAGAGCTAAGCGAATAAGCTTTCAAGAAAGTCTCCGAACTCTAGCTACCCTTCATATGGAAACATGTTGGAAATTAGGAACATTTTTCCGAAACGCTTCCAATGATTTTGATTATTTTACCAAACTCTTTAAGCATTTTCTTGAGCAAATAATACGTGAAGCTTCAATTTTTTAAAGACAGCCTCTGAAGGTCTGTTCGTTCTGGATGACTTTTACATATCCAGTAAACCTTAAAAGATCTTACTACACAAAATACGAGAGCTGTTCAATAAAGAATGATCATAACTCTTTACGGTCATAATTTTTCACACTAAAATTCAATTTTATTGTATTCTGTTAGCTTAATGTGAATCAAACATGCCGTACTATTTTCACTGTTGATACTCCTAGTTCCCGCTTGATATAACCAGGAAAGTTCAGACAAGTTCAGTATCGCTGCAATGGAGGTAACACGCGAGGAGCAATATGCGGCTTTGAGATTCTCAAAAAATGTTTAGTTGAGACCTATACAATGTTACAGGAGGTCTACAGTACAGCTCGAAGCTGGTTTAAAATGTTTAAAGAGGGGAGATAATCAATGTCAAAGGAAGCTGGACGTGGTGCTCCAGTTACTACTCTTACGGAAGAAAACCCACACTACTGCTGCCATTGTGAGAGAGGATCGACGAATTACCTCAAGATCACTTTCTGAAATACTGAACATTTCAGGCCGCGCGGTGGCTCAGTGGTTAGACAGCTTGGCTCTCAACAAGGCGGCCCGGGTTCGATCCCAGGCAACCGCAAAGTTAGATTTGTAGTGGGCAACACGGCGCTGGGTGGGTTTTCTCTGGGATCTCCGGATTCCCCGGCCATACCATTCCATCGATAGTCCATCTTCATCTCATATATCATCAGTGTCACTGCCTGCGGTGCCGTATGTAGTAAAAGTGGGCGTTAAACATTACACTCAAACTGAGCATTTCATTGGGTGCCACCCACACGTTGGTGACAGGAACACTACTCATAAGACGGGCTCCAAGACTGTTGATTCCTGAACAAAAGAGCATTCGCATGCAGGTCTGCATGCAGTTAAAGTTGATGTTAGAGGATGATCGGGAGTTTCTTTCAAGTGTCATCACAGCTGATAAAACTAGGCTACATCGTTTTGATCCTCAGAGCAAACAGCAAAGATTAGTGGGGAAATCTGCTTCATCACCAACACCCCAAAAAGCAAAAGTGGTTGCCTCTGCTGGGAAAGATACGGTCCTCTCATTCTTTGATATTCATGGAATGGTTTAACAGCATGTTGTACCTGCAAAAAAATGAGTTAACTGGACAATACTACAGGGATGTCCTGCAAACAGTGGAGGTCCATATCAGGCGCAAAATGCCACATTTCCGTGTAGCAGGCTGGATGCTGCACCACGATAATGCGTGGCCGCATATTGCCAAAGTTGTTGCTGAATATCTTGCAAAAATCGAAGTGAAGTGCATCCCTCACACTGCCTATAGTCCGGATTTAGCCCCATGTGACTGTTTTCTATTCCCTAACTTGAAGAAACGCCTTCGTGGGAGGCATTATCCATCATCAGAAGCAGTGGTGAAGGCTGCGGAGGCGATTTTGAAGAATCTCTCAAAAATGGTTTCCAGCATGTCTTTGAAGACTGGCAGAGACGCTGGGACAAGTTCATCACATTCAGGGGAGACTATTTTGAAAAGGACCATCAAAATTGTGAGGATGAGTAAAGGTACGTTGTCAAAACAATTGTGATCATTCTTTTTTGAACAACCATCGTATTAAAACCTCATTAAAACGCAAAATATATGTCAAATACATCTGTTTATGTCAAAAGTATCACGTACTGACCAACACATAAAACGTTCATTGCATGGCCCTACTGTATTCCCTTATCTCCACAAGAAAATATGCAACAAAGACAATTTCTATATATTTATCTCTACTAACATGACATAGATGAAAAATACGTAGTTTTATAAGTAGTTCGTTAAAAATGACAAACAAAGGGAAGTCATGTGAGGTACATATTAGATTCTGTGACTAGTAAACACAATTTAAAATGCGTACAATCTTAAGCTTTTTTGAAAATGTAAAACTAATAACTCTGGTGAAAGGAGAATGTTGAATAGGGAAAATTGTCAAAGAAAGAAAAAATATAAAGAAAGATTTTAAAGATCAAGATGGTTATATGTCTAAATCATAGAACACCAATTAAACAACTCATTCATGCTTTTGAAAGTGTTGATATTAAAATCCAATCGTGTAGGGTGAACTTATCATTTGCAATTAAATATAACAAAAGTATTAAAACAAACTAAATATTGTCACCATTTAAATAAAATTGCACCAATGCTTGGGTGGGTGATCAACTTATACGCATTTTGTAAAATTCTTGAAAATATTGGTGTAATAAATTTGTGTACAAAATTAAGCCTTGTTTCTTGGAAATTAATATTCTGAAGTTGCTTTCAGTTAGTGTGGTTTTAAATAATCATCACTTGATTATTTATTTTCTTTAAATATAAAAAGAAACTTGTTTCAAATGAATTTTTCAATACATTTTGAGGTTCAAAATGCTCTTTGTACTGTAACTTTGTAATTTGCAAGTACTAAATACTACTGCATCACAGATCTGATAAATGAAAAGTAATTTTTGCCTTATTTGATGTATTTAAAAGACATGGAGGAAGTATTTGATTTCATCAATAAGTTGGTACCAAGATGTCACTGGAAATACATGTTTTGCAACTACATGACTAAATAAAAAATAAAATTTTTGGAAAAACCTTTTGTGCATAATATTAGAGTAATGGCACTTCATGAAAGCAATCCCATTGAGCCAAAATAATAGTAAATCATATTTTACTAGACCAAATTATTGATTTGAATTATTTAGGAATTTCCTTAAACAACGATAAAACAAAAGCCATTATTAGAAGTTTTAGGTACATATATTCCAACGTATTATCGATACAAACAGAAGAACATCAGCAACGAAAGGCCTATAGAGAAGTTTTCGTAGGTTTCTGTCTTTTGGGCAGTTTGTATTGTTGAACTTTCATTAACGATTGAAACCGCGCAAGATGGCTCTGCAGTAACGCGGTAGGCTTGCATTAGGGAGGTCGGAGTTTCGATCCCTGTTGGTCACTCACTCTGACCTGGTCGGCAAGGCTCTCCTCTCCCCTATTTCTCTAATTTCCTGACCAACTTTCACGGTAGAGGACTACTCCATCGGTCAAAGCGGAGTAGACAGCACCGAAACTTGTAATCGAGATTTATTTTGGCATCAATCTACATTTACGGTGAATATTTTTGGTATTTTCCTTCAATTTTGAATAAAATACCGTCGTCCAAAGATATTTTAACAACGTATGGTAAATACAGTTAGGGTTCACCTGTTCATGCAATGTGATTTTGCGTAACTGAAAAACCAAAAAATATATACCGTCTTACGGCACAACAAATATAAAGCATAAAATTAATGCAACCTTTTTCAGTTTACCACTCCCAAATATTCCTTGTTGGTTCGAATTCTCCAGCACTTATACCCTTCTCAAAAGGCTAAACATTTCTTGTTTACTTTCCCTACCATCTACGTGGTAGATTGAGGAGGTATTGTATTCCAAATGAAAGTTCCCATCGAGATTTTACTGGAAATACATCTTTTGAAGTCCTCAGAAGTGATACAAAGCATTATAGGAAAAAGTTCTCTGTGTAGGTGTGCGATATAACCTCAAAACAGAATGCCCAATATACCTAAATCAAAATTGGTATCTAAGCTCAGCATTTTCCATGGATGTCACTGAGAGGGTTTGAAGAAAATTCCCTATCATTTATTTACAGAGTGTTAAGTTACATTTTGTTTTCTAAAAATAGCTTTAACCACCTATATTAAAATACTAAATATTTTATATATTCACGTGAAACAGAATGTGTAATTTGTTTTTTTTTTCGTAATTTACGTCCTCGAACGTTATCATATTGGACGAAGAATGAAATTGGTGAAATGATTCTCAAAGGAGTCCGGGGTCCATAGAGCTTAGAGGTGCCTGACATTCTTATATCAGGATAGGGAAACCCCCCCCCCCCCGAAAAAAACCTTATACTGATAACTCACCCTGACCGAGATTCGAACTCGGGACCTCTTGAACGTTACGCAGACACGCTACCGTCTAGGCTAAAGAGGTAGGCGAACTGTGTTCGAATAGGTTATCAGGTGTTATATTTCTGTATAGCACAGCGATGTCTAAAGTCATCTATATATCTTAATGACGTCATCTTGTCACTCTACCCCGCCTAATTCGTTTTGTGCATTAACTATTTCTGCTTCACTCATTGAAGTAAGCAGGCAGTAAAGAGGTTAGTTTTTAAGTCCCATGAATGTATCATAGCTCGGCGATCAGTAAGTAGAGGCATACCCGCCCTCCGCTTTTCCGCATGTGGTTGGGAACCATTTTTTCAGCAAGTATTCAGGACCATTTTCGGGAAAAAGTTTTTAAAGGTTGTTTTTGCCTTGGGCTAGGGAAACGCTGGAATACCGTCGTGTTGCACCCTAGGAAAATGGCGAAATTAGATGTCATTTCTTTATTTTTTGACCCCTGTTCGGTTTTGAGTCTCGCTATTCAGAGACAGACATGCACCGAGCTATTTCTAAAACATGTTTGTTTTATCTCAGGGACCTCAAAACACACACACATATATATGCTGTGAAATTTCAACATGGAACTTTTGGTGGGAGGCAGTGTTTATTTCATATTTATTTGATATTTATTTGTACAGTTTGATGTAATTTCTTCTTGACATTTGCTCCTTTACTCTAATCTACTTCTCTCTTATCCTATATAAGAAATCTCCTATACATCTATATTTGTTATCTCCCATCTCCGTTAGCATGCGTACTGGCAATACCTCTTTACTTACACTGTCCCATTTCTTATCCCATATTTTTCTCCTGTATTTGTTAACTCCTTACATTCTACCAGGTAATTAACAGTGCTCTCTTCATCTCTACAAAATTCACATATTCCTACTTCATTACTTCTCAACCCTTTTAAGTATAATATTCCTACTCTCATCCATTCTATGCCTTCTCTTCCAGTATTGCTAAATTGATATACCTATATATATATATATATATATATATATATATATATATATATATATATATATATATATATATTTAACTACCCAAGTTTGTCTTTAATTGCTTATAAACTTTCAAAGATTTCTTATATACTTTCCCATATCTCTTGCCTACCAATGAATTGTACTCTAGTTCTCACTTCCTTCCAAAAACCGCTATAATTTATCTCCTCTGCTCTCAATAAGTCTTCCATGCCTATCTTCAGTACCGTTCTTTCCAGTTCCGAGCACCAACTATTTGTATTTTAATGCTTTTCTGTTGGTTCATGCACAGATTCAATAATTCCCCATTCTGACCTTTAATACTGTGACTTTGTGGGTTCATGAAATTAAAAGTCCAGGTTACAAACTCCAGAAATCGACTTTATTTCCGTAGAAACACACTTTCTTCAACCTGACGGTCCAGAATTAGGTCATCGACCACAAACAAAGTTCAAACAGCTGTTTGCGCACACAGGTTGAATTAGCAACTGTCCCCTTGACGAGCTGCGGCTTTCTTATTTATAGATTACTCACTACCCGGAATGTTCTCAAACAATCAAGACGGTGCTAGAAGAAAGACGAACTCTCCAGAAATTCCTCTCCTTGCCGCTACCGTTTCGGCGAGCTTTTATCTCCGCAGTGCACTGCGTCACTGTCAACTCGTCGGCCGCGCCGCCTCGCTTCAACAATGCGTTCGCGACAGTACACTTATACCAGAATTTCAATTTTCTCCTCACCTTTTTGTGTTACCTAGCTGTAGTAGTGACACTTCTCTTAGTGCCAGGGAGGCAGTAAGTACTTAAAACAACTTTTCTGTCTTTATTAAGATGTTCATACAGGGACATCAAAACGTGTATTTACTGTGAAATTTCAACATAAATTTTTGGGTGGATTACAATACTTTCATTACTTACTTTATGCAGTAGAGGAAGTTAAGAAGATATAACAAGCCATATATATTTAAACATACAGAATGTACTTCAAGTAGCTATAGTGCCTTCACTTGTTTCCCCCTCTATTTGTTATTATTGACTTCAACTTTTCAATACCTTATTTTTTCACTCTAAATGTCACTACTCATTTGTTTCTGATAATGACATGGGAAGGCCCCTTAATGACCAGGCTCTAATGACCTATCAATTCACCTCTGTCTAACCACCTTGTAGCTTTAACTAAATGTGAAAGGTAACTAATTCTGCAAAGGTAGATCTTTAATAGAAGCAGAAATACACATTTATAGTGTTAATTTGTAGAAGCAAAGTGAAGACGATGGGGGGTCACTTCCAACTTGGTTGCGGCAGAAGAGAAACGCATGAGATCTCCCACCCGCTGATGTACTCTTTATGCCTCGCCTCGCACCTGGGCTTGAATATTCATTACGAGCATGCAAGTGAAGCTTCTCAACTTTATTTTACCTTCCAACGTCAATCCACTTCTCCAGGACCTCCAGGGGTGAAACAATTTGTGACAAATTGTTTTACACTAAAGAAATATAAAGGAAATGTTTATCTGTTAGAATTCTCCCCTCACTACATCTAGGTTTATGGGCGAGTTGATCAGGTGACAGCAAGTTAACCTTTCTTACTGTCAAGCTTGATTACATTAAAAACATTTACTACGATATCAGGTTTTATTCAGCAAGATGGGTTGCAACATACTCACGTCCATACATACACACCTTCTTCTAATTTTGTTTGTGTATTCAGAGGTCCTCAAAACATGTATTTCTGATAAAATCTGGTACAGCTTGGTGGTAGGGGAAATAAAACTATTGATATATTAGGATAACTATGGAGGTGATTTGGCACTGCGATCGGTATTGATCTATCCGTAGGGGAGGGGATCCGTCCCCTCAGCTGCCGTGGTGCGGGCGCTGCGGACCCTTAGCACTCGTGGTACCTATGACGTTACTAGAGGAAACTGGGGCCGAACTGCCGAGCCCCTCCCGTAGTGGAGTTGTTCGGATTGGGTTGGACTCGAGGGGGAAGTGTGTTCCCGAAGCCCACGGGGAATTGGGTACCTCCGGCCAGGATAAGGCCGCCCGGAGGGGGTAGAGGGTGTCTCATGAGTCCCAGTTACTAGCCTGCAAAGCTAGTACCTCCACTTGCTAGATCACCTTCGGCCTCACCGAGGTTCTCGGTAGTCTTCCCTGCAGGGTTGACGCGCGAAAGTGGCGTATCCGTCCCAGCAGTCCTTTCGGAGGCTGACAACCGACCTACCGGAGGAGGTGGTGTTTCACTCAGAGCATATCATCCTGCCATGCCCCACCGAAACACCCGCCGATACTTATACCCTGAAAGAGACCACAGGATGACGGGTGATATGAAAAGATAATAAAATGAAATTGAGGATCAGTAAATTTGGGGAATGTAATTATCCCAGTCAGCGACCCGGTAAAATATTTGAAGAATTTTATGTTATGTTGACAAGCTGGCGATGGTAGCTCAATGGTAAAGAGCAGACGGCCGGATACCGGAATATCCACGGTTCAAGTCCCGGCTTTGACATTGAATTTTTCAATCTGGTTCTACCGTTCCATGTGTTTTGTTTATTGCTCTATTTACACCTCGTTTTCAACTGCATTGAACAAGTGGGTCTTTTGTCTTTGAAAAATATTGCAAATGAAGAAAAGTGTTACGTTATATACAATTGTGGGCATCAGAACACACTCTGATCTTACAGACTTTGGAGATGATGGAGAATAACCGGTAATCGAAGCTGGGAACCCGCCCACGGCAGGCAAGTGTTCCAGCGACTGAGCTGGGAATGCTGTCTTGGTTGCAGTAAGTAAAAGATACAAGAATTGATCCGATGAAAACCTTCAAGTTCATGAAATGTTAGAAAGCGAACATACAGGAAACGAGAAAGAGAGAACGAGAGAAAAAAAAGACAAAATGAATGCAAAAGAGAATATTTCCAACGAAAAACATCTGTATGAAAATAATGAAAGAGAGAGTGTCAAGAGCTTTTCAGACTTCGAGTACTCCAACCGAATTCCTGCAGCAAAGCTATATAGCAGCAAATCTCGTTTTGGAGTGTTATTGTGTCTACAATGTCGTCGTCTGATTCTCTTTGATCGAAGCCGAACATTGGAAAATGTCATTATCACATGCTGAACTATTGAACCGCGAAGGGCACAGCGCCACTTTTATACTTGGAGTTCTTATTTTTTACATAGATGAGTGAGCAGGTTACTCGATGTAAATATCGAACCCTAACGTGGTCTGAAAGTTAGCCATAGGTTTAACTGCAGCCACGTTTTGTAACCTTCTGGGTAAGTTGGTATCGGTTCACCTGGAGTCCGATTGCTAATCGTCTTCCTCTTACCCGCAACTATTAGGTATTTGTTTCAAATGGGAAGAGTTCTCGCCTTTAGCGAATCAGATGCGTTCGAGCCTTCACCGTTGCCACCTCGTTACCCAATCTTTTTATATTTCCCTCTCTGTCACACCTGCGAGTGTTCGTGGCGTTAGACGTAAGGGAACGCAAACTGAAATTTCCAAAGTTTTATATTAATGCAGTTGTTGAAATAACAATTGCAACATGAATATTCGTATACTACTCAAATGGTTTGAACATTTAATTTAAAATTAATTATAGTTTATGAATCATTTATTTTTCTAACCCAACAAAAATACCAGCGGTGCATCCGTATAGCTGTGAATGTTAATTACGTTAAGAGATAATTCGCCATTGTCATTGTCTTCTACATCTGAGTACTGCAAATTTATGATGATAGGCTCCAAAATCTCGTTACGTGCTATTTATTTCCAAAAGTCGTCTTCTTGTAGTTGATCTGATATCTCACGCAGTTTTCTCAGTCTTGTGTTCCTTGTCAATTTCTTCGTGAATACGTCCTTCAACGTCAGTCAGTTTAAAAATATTTCTGTTTGCAACGTAATTTGAGCCCACATTAACTCTATTGGATTGTTTTGGCAGTAGTAAGGGAGAAGGTGGATCGTGTCTCATTGCTACAGCTGATACACTTCTTCATGGAAGAATAACTGAATAATACTGCTTTGAACTCTCTAGAGTAAATATACATCACCAACCATTCATACACAAAGAAATATTGTGACCAGATACGTTCGGCCAGACCAGCAAGAAGTGTATCGTTTCCTCTCATCCAATTTAACAAATACCTTGGCTTATACAAGTACATATTTCTTTGATCACGTCATGTCAAATATTTACGTTTCAGTTCTGAGTAATTTCAAATATACGTTCACGCATACATGCCAATCAATAATGATGTTCATTACAGTGCTTACGTCGCTATGCATTGTTATAATATAATGGTATCTACTTGATTTATTTGTATTAGGACAACTATTTGAGCTAAAAGTATGGGGTTTATACGGTTATGTTAAATACATTACTCTCTCCTTCCTCATGGATCAGTTTTTGCAAAATCTGAATATTTTGTCTCAGCGCGAATACTATTTATTAGAGGTTGAGTAGTTTGCCGCTCGTGACACATCACTTAGGGGGGCTGCAATACAACACCGCGGCACTCCGAATGGTCGCTTACCTAGTAGCGCTCAAGAACAAACACCTTCCCATTTGAAACACACAATAGATATACCAGTTAATGACCATTTACGTAGAAGTTTAGGGTTAAATGAAGCTGAACATTACAACAGACATTAGAGCATTACTTAATTACATTCAATAATTTGTTATTTTGTTAGGCACCAAACAAATTAGATATAGCTTTATTCACTCAGCCTGTTACGATTTATTTTCATATTGTCACATTGGAAGGGAAAGAGTAGTGTCGAGCAACTCAGGCGTCAGCGCCAAGAAGACGGAATACAAGGATCGCCTCGTTGTTTTGGTTGTCTAGACGGTAATGACACGACTTTCAGACCAATCATGAGCTGACGACGTGCTCTGCTACAGTTCCAGATCGGAAGGATCAAATTTCAGAAGGATCAACCGCAGGTATACAAAAGCAGATGTAATGCAGACAATTGGGTTGTACAGTAAGCAGTGCTCCGTGATAGAAATCGGCAGGCCGTAAACGGGCAGGAAGTACAGAGTGTATATAAATGAATATCAGTGTTTTAACCCTTAATAATATTTACTACATTCAATTTACAGTTATAAATTATATGTCAAATGAAAAAACAACTCAAACAGTTCTACAAAGAACCTTATAAATGTTCAATATGACTACTCTTTGTCACACGGCACACATCAAGTCTATAGCCAAGTTCTTCCCAAACGTTGATAAATGTGTATTCAGTAATTGTAGCAGCAGCTGCTTCAATCCGGTTTCTTAATTCAGGCAGGTCAGCTGGTATCGGAGACACGTACACACGATCCTTGATGAAGCCCCAAAGGTAAAAATCGCATGGGTTTATGTCAGGAGAACGTGGAGGCCATGCATAGCAAGCTCTGTCATTGGGGTCTTTGCGGCCTATCCAGCGCTCGGGTACAGTGGCGTTCAACCAATCGTGTACTTCGTTATGCACCATCTTGCTGGAACTTGAAGTTCTCTGGCTCATTTTCTTCCAACTGGGGGAAGAGCCATTGCTCTAGTGTATCAAGGGAAGAAGTGCTAGTTACAGTAGGTTCCCCAAAAAAGAAAGGCCCATAAACTTTTAGCTGGGATACGGCACAAAAACATTCACTTTAGGGGAATCTCGTTGCATTTGTACCATCTCGTGAGGATTTTCTGAGGCCAAATGCCAACATTATGAGTGTTAAAAGGTCCACTAAGTTTAAAGGTCAACTCATCACTGAAGACAACACGATCCATAAAATCGTCATCGTCATGAAACAACATGTCCTTTGCGAAGTTGGCACGTAATCCGTGGTCTGTCGGCTTTAGAGCCTGTAATAACTGTAAACAGTAAGGACGTAGCCGTAAGCGTTTTCTTACAAATTTCCAAACAATCGACACAGGAACTTTTAATTCACGACTAGCCTACCGAAATGATTTCTTTGCGCTGTGTTGTGAAAAAATCAATTGTGAAAATTAAGAAAGGAAAGAGTTCTTAGAATTTATTTAAAGAGGTAAATCATGCGAATAATTAGTTAAAGATTTGGCAACTTATAAAGTTTGGATAGGTGGGACCTACGCTTATAAAACAGCATGTCTTATAGTCTCTTGCAAGATACAGAAGTGTTTTACTACGATAGATTATCGGCAGTTTGTAGCGCCTAACGACCGCGCTTGGGTTATATAAATTTGGCGCTCGACGTTAAAAGATTTACATTTTAGCATTTTTGCGTCTCACGGCAACTTACTTTCTTATTACGGCAGCAATTATTTTAAAGTTGGTGGTACTTTAGAAGATCGATAAAATACTTAAATAGAATTTCTAGTACTAGGGTACCGAAAAAGTTTAATTTTATATTCACAAAGAGTTGAAAACTTACTTCAAATAGCTTATTTCTTAGCCCCCTATTGTATTCTTCAGTGTACTTAACTGTAGCGTCTATTTTTATACCACCCGCTCATGCCCTCTGAGAAATATCTTACAGCAGCCGAGAGCAGAACGTCTTTCTGATGTACTTTCCCCATCCACTTTCCCTGCTGCACAGTATCTCGCGTAGTTAAAGAGTAGATGACAGAGAAGGTAAATATCCTTTATTAAATTATACTCTCATTAATACCATTAATATGTTTATGTTTACTGCATCCGTGAAGGTTTTTGCCTAATAAAACTCCTTATGTATCCGAAATTTTCCTTGCGCTTCCTTTATCCAATAGAAGGAACAGCTATTTCTCAGTTCCTTTGAGCACACCGTTCTTGAAATACTTTTTGCCTTATTTTAAGCGTGTCGTATTTTATCATTCGCATCTTTAATCTGCAAAACTTTTCGTGGAATATTTACTTTGTGCTTGAATTAGCCAACGGTAAAAACAGAGATTCAATATTATGATTCTGGTTCAACTTGGAGTTGAAAATCCGCTAAACCAAAGAAAATTCTCTACATCGCTCGCTACATTTTACCAGGCAAGGAAGAGATAAAAGAAAAATAATTACATTTTTTGGGACGAATGATAAAGTTGCCCAGAAACGGATGTCTCGGCAATAGCTGCCTAAACGAGCAACTGTTCTCGTAATAATGACTCCATTCTGAGAGTAAAACGATTAGATATTGACTAAATTAATTAATAATTTTATAAAAACTTCATAGGGAGATAGCTAAGTAATTTCCTTATGTTAAAATACATGGATAATTATAAGTTTGCCAGTAAAAACGAGATTTTTAACCAGGGAAATTGTAAGTAAGGTACTTGTCATATGAGGGCTGTTCAATAAAGAATGATCAGAATTTCTTTTGACAACGTACCTTCACTCATCCTCATACTTTTGATGGTCCTTCTCAAAACAGTCTCCTCTGAGTGCAATGCACTTGTCCCAGCGTTTCTCCCAATCTTCAAAGACATGCTGGAAACCATTTTTTTTTTAGAAATCCTTCAAAATCGCCTCCGCAGCCTTCAAAACTGCTTCTGAAGATGGATAATACCTCCCACGAAGAAGTATATTCAGGTTAGGAAATAGAAAAAGGTCACATGGGACTAAATCCGTACTATAGGGAGGGTGAGGGATGCACTTCACGTTTATTTTTGCAAGATATTCAGCAAAAACATTGGCAAAAAGCGGCTTCGCATTGTCGTGGTGCAGCATCTAGCCTGCTTCAGGGAAATGTGATCTTTTGCACCTGATATGGACTTGCAATGTTTTCAGGACATCCCTGTAGTATTGTCCAGTTACTGATGTGTGTGCAGGTACAACATGCTGATAAGCCATTCCATGAAAATAAAAGACCATAACATTCCCAGCAGAAGCGACAACTTTTGCTTATTTGGGGGGGGGTTGGTGATGAAGGAGATTTCCACACTGAGCTTTGCTGTTTGCTCTCAGGATCTAAATGATGTAGCCAAGTTTCATCAGCATTGATTAAGTTTGAAAGATACTCCGGTGGCATTCCTCCAGAAATGCCTTTTTTGTGACTGTCAAAACTTATGTAACAAAAACATTAACATAAGTAGGTTACTCAGCTATTTTCATGATCGTACAAGCCTAACAAGCCAATTTTAAGTTATATACAGCTAACACCATTATGAGAGAAGAGAAGATATTAGATTGTATTAGATTCTTATTGTGCATATTCCAAAATTTTAAATTTACAAATTTTGGCTACATTTACCTTGTTGCTACCTTGGCTTACATGACACCCTGGTCTTCTGCTCTGCCAGGTACCTCTTAACCTCCATGCCTCCTTGTTACTTAATTAGTTCCATTCTTCCCCCTCATCTTCCTTTCTTATATTCTTCACATTTCTGGCCCATTTTTCTTTACTTTCCTCAGGAACTCACCAATACTTCTTACCTTCTTTTCCTCCCTGCTCGTTAACATTTTTATAGCTACTATCCTCTACTCTACTTTCTCCCATTTTTCCTCCCAAACCTGTTTTCTCCATTTTGCAGCCTCCTCTCATTCTCTTATATAGTGTTCTATGCTTTATTTCCCCCACACAATCCACAAATTTCATTTTCCCTACCTCTTATCCCTCTTAGAAATATTGTTCCTGCTCTCATCCAAGCTAATCTTTCTCTCTCTTGCCTATTGCAGTAATCTACATATGCTTCTCGTCCCCAATTTCTTCGTATTTGTTTGTAAACTTGTAATGATTTCGTATTTTCTAGACTTTACCATATTTCCTGTGTTTCTCTATCTTGTCCTCTAATCCCCTTATATCTCCCATTCCTATTTTTTGCATAATTCCTCCTATCTCTGCTCACCAACTATTTGAGTTCACTAATCTTCTTTGCTGTCTCATGCATAATTTCATAATTTCCCTGAGAAGTAATATAGTGAAACTAAGAAATCAAATTGCGGTACTTAAAAAGCTGCTAATATTTGTAAAAATCATAGTGCAAGGATAGTATTGTGACTTTGTGGGTTCGTAGAATTCAAAGACCTGTTCAAAGAAATTCCAAAATGCACTATATCCTCGGAGAAACGTACTTTGGTCAACCCTTACTGTAGAAGAATTACGTCACATACAGATACAATCTTCCAAGGTCTTTGACCAGAGCAAAGAGTTCATAGATACACTCTGTTTACAACAACAACAACTACAACTTTCGTTACAACTCCGTTTACGACTGCTTACTACGACTACTCCGCTTACGTGTCGCCTCTCATATACCACTACTGATCTCACTAGACATTTCTGGAATATTCTGTAACAAACAAGATATCGAGTGTTCTGTATCAATCAAGATGTTACTAGAATGTTCCATTTACCTCACTTTATGTGTTTTGGCATGCCTTTTATCTCCGCGCTATGTTTATGTATCAATTCACTTCATGCCAAGGAATCTACTCCCGTTAGCCCTGGACCCGTAGGACCAAGGACCTGGGCCTCCTTCTACCAGGGTGTTACCGAGCTGTCTCAAAAGGGCGCCCGGCGCCACCGAGGCTCTTCCATAGGGCAAGACCTAGAGACTAACAAGCCCCCCTATCTGGTCATGTGGACTCAAGACGGGATGGAAGTGGATACGCCAGTTACGGGCGCCAACACCAAATTGGGAAGGCTGCCGATATGACCTCGGTGGGGCCACCTGGCGATATATGTTTATCTGCTTAGACAAGCTGTTTATCTCCGCCAGGCACTATCTGTCACTTTTCCCTCTGCGCCGAAACTTTTATGTGCGTCGCGATAGCTTGTGACTTTGTGGGCTCGTAGAATTAAAAGTCCAATTTGCAGAAATTCCAAAATGCTCTTTATTCTGCGTAGAAACACACTTTGGACAATCCTTACAGTAGCGGAATCAGGTAACATACACAAATACAATCTTTAAGGTCGTCGACCACAAACAAAAGACTTCTCTTTCAAAACACAGCTGCGCGCACACGAGTCCAATTATGACTGACTACAGTGGCGATTCGCGGCTTCCCTTTTATACCTCTACTCATTGTTCTAGAAATTAATGATAAGTTCTATAACAAACAAGAAACCGAACCTTCCAGTCAGCTATCTGTCTCTTTCTTTATCTGTTTCGGCAAGCTTTTATCTCCGCGACGCACTATCTGTCTCTTTGTGAGCGTCGGCTGCAGCAATGCTCACGACGGTATGAAGGAAAGAGAAAAATACTATGTACTTCTATGTACTGTAAACATTTACAGACATTTATTAAATACGTATCGAAATCATCCAATACGTAAAATGTAGCTTTTAAAGAAACTAAAAGTCTGGTAAACATATAGATTCAACGGATTCCAACAAGTCACTTCAGGTATAAAAATTTATTTATTATTTGGAAAGCACTGCCAAGTATATCTACTGCAAATTAATAGCAGATTAATGTCTTTCTTGTAAATGCTTTTGTTATTGAAGAAAAACTGAGAGTTGCATTCTGACTCAATTAATTCCTAGGGAGAGCATCTTTGCACATTTAGGGGTTTTGCCAATGTTCTTCACTTTTTTCATCAAATTACTAAATGAATCTTTCCAGAATTTGCTTCATATACTTTAAAAATTTCTAAATTGTGCGTTTAAAATAAAATGTACACATTTAACACCAAACTCATTAGTCGAACTTCATTTTAGCTTTATGTTTAAATATTCCAGTCTGCTGCAGTCACTTTTCAGCATTTACATGTTCCTCATGAAACAAACGTTTAAGTTAAAGAGTAAAACGTCTGGCATATTTTCCCCAATATGATTTAATTAAAATTTTCCATGCAGGTATAAATATAAAGAAAATGTGTTAGACCACCCAGGTCACCCATATTTAATATATACCCATTAATTCATTTTTAATGCATCCATCGGTCCTACCCCATCAGTTTTTTGTTTCGCTAATACCGTATTCCAAAATGAACAAAAATTGTACTTGATATTTCAACCAAGTATTTATAGCCGCTCCTTTTCTGCCGTGGTTCTCAGTGCCCAATTTTATATTGACAGTGAAAACGCGTTGAATTTTGCTCAGAGATCCCTTTATCAGGCTTGAGATGTTTCTACGTGTCATAAATTTATGATACGGTATTACCGGCTTTACTTCCCGTACGAAGGAAGCCAAACGGAGGACTTATCCGCCCTCGCAAAAGCTCCATCGCTTTCTTTTGGAGTTCAACCCGTGACTTCGGGAGCCAGAGGCATGCTTGGCCCTGTAGCGTGTTTGGTATAAGTTCAAGAGGACCTATGTTCGAATCTCGCTCAGAGCGACTTATTTCCACTGTAAATAGTATGTGTAGTGTTTAACACCCACCCTTACTACGTACGGCAGCGCAGGTGGTGACTCTGATTATACACGAGATGAAGGTGGAGCACAGGTGTAAGTAAATGACGGGGGCAAAAGGAAAAAAACCCACCCCAGCGCAGTCTTGTCCATCACAAATCGTACTCTAGCGTCTTACCGTCCAGGTGAGAGTCCAGCAGTCTCACCACTCAGCCAGTGCGTGGCTAAGGCTTTTTCCGGGGTTCTTCCTTATGCTGAAAGATGAATGTCAAGTAACTCTATGCGCTATGGACCCTGCGCTCATTTGAGCACCTTTTCACCAATTTCATCGTCCAATATGACTTAATGTTGAAGGACGTAAACAGTGAAAAACAAAACACAGTCAGAGGCGTGTGAATAGTATTATTACTTTTTCTACTTTCTAAGTGGGGAATGTATAGTATTCCACTTAAAAATTCGATACCTTACTGACATATTTAAGCTACCGGAACACCCCATTGCTGTTAGTTTTAGCAACATATGTGTGTGTGTGTGTGTGTGTGTGTGTGGGTGGGTGGGTGGGTCTTTGTGTGTGTGTGAACAACATAATGAAATATGAAAAGTCAATTAAATACCAAACTTGGTATTTAAGTTTAGGATCTTCCAAACCCAGGGTAATGGCGCTGGGGGCAGCCTCTCTGTTCAACATTCGGGAGGCCGAGGATTCGAATTCCGAACTCCGACCTTCCTTCATGCCCTGAGTATTGTTTCTCCATTTCACCTCGCTTATGATTTCATATCACCTTTCATCCTGTTTGGCTGTTTCAGAGTTTCTTGTCCTCGGGAGGCAGACAGACAGAGAGAGAGAGAGTGAGTGGAGCTGGTTATGCAAGTAATGAATTATCTGGTTGTTATGGACTCTGCCATCTACCCAGTCTTAACACCTATTATATTCTCTCACGTCACCTCTCCCTCCCGGGGACCACCGCGACAGGGCATAAACCTAAAGACTTCGTTGGTCGTAGAGCTAAGTCCTTTCTCCGAACTTTGCCAATGTCATAGAATCCTACAATGACACGAAGACTGAAGAGAATCCCAGCACCACAGGCTGAAGTCCCGCCATGCACCGCCGAGACTCCTGCGCACACTTCTACCCTGAAAGAAACTACCATATGTGAGATGATGTGAAATGATAATTAGCGGTAAAAATGCAGGGACAGGAAATTCAAGGGATGTAATTAACCTACCCAGCATTCGCCAAGAAACCCGGGAAAGTCCCGAAAAAAATCCATGGGTCAGGTAGGTCAGTCACCGGAATCGAACCTGCATCTCCCGAATGCGAAGTACAGACGAAACCGCCTGACCCATCCTACTCGGTAGATATAAGTATTTAACAAAACAAATTACAAAGAATAGTTTACCCACAGTTAACTTTACAAAAGCTTTATTTGTGCGCCTTTTGGATTTTAACGACATATACAATTGGCGCAATAACGGACATTTGTGCTCGACCATGCCATGCTTTTGTATTGATACGACTGGTAGCAGTACTTTAAAGTACGCTTCTTCATTAAAGTATTGGTATTAGCCCAATCACAAGGGTCAAGTAACATTGTGAAAGCGCACATATCAATTATTCTCGTTTCGATCGACAACAGTACTAGCGCCAGTTTAGAAAAAGTCAAAATGTCTGACACTAGTAACACCGACATTTTTTTCTGTAATTTACGTCCTCCAACGTCAAGTCATAACGGACGGTGAATGAAATGGGTGAAATGATGCCCAAATGAGCCCAGAATCCATAGAGCCTAGAGTTACCCGACATTAGTCTTTGAGGATGAGGGAAAACCCTGGAAAAGACCTTTTCCAGGTAACTTACCCTGACCTAGATTCGAACTCGGGACCTCTTGAACGTGAGGCAGACATGCTACCACCACCCTATCGAGGCGGCCGACACAATGACATTGAAATTACGGCAAAAGCACTGAGTGTTACCAATAACTTGTTGCCACAAAAGTCAATAAAGAAATTGTATTTACAGTTCGTGGATTGGAGGATATCAAAATGTATAAACTCGTTCTCAGAAAATGTATTCCTAGTGTATTCCGAAGAACTGTCTCAAAATATGAAATAATCGACCTTGTGCACTCACTATTTTATTTTGAAATCAACACTCAACATTAGGTACCAAATTGACTTATCTAAATGCTCAAAACTGAACAGCTTACTCAAACGTAAATCAGAAGGATATAAAGGGAAAAAGCCAAAACATTTACACTTGATGAGTTAACATTTATAAATGAAGTATCTTGTATTAAATACTTCATTATTAGGTAAGTTTCTCTTTTTAGTGTTACAAATGTTTTGTTTTACTGTTATAGGTTAAAATGTGTCGCGCGTTGACAGCTGTTAATAGGGAAGTAATGAATTTTGTTGTGAGGCATTGTTTTGCGGCGGGACGCGCCCGGCGTGTGCGAAAGAGACAGATAGTGCGATGCGGAGCTAAACGCTTGCCGAAAGAGAGAAAGACACAGATACATGTCTGGAAGTTTCTTCTTTTCTGATGCGTCTCGATTGTTTTCGAGCGGTAAACTAATTTCTAGAAACAGTGATTGTAGATATAAAAGCACCGCGGCTGTCAAAGCGACTTGAGCTGCAATTTCGGAACTTTTAATTGTGTGTGTATGTGTGTGTGTGTGTGTGTGTGTGTGTGTGCAGCTGTGTAGTGGACCTTGTAAGTATACCACAAGTACATTCATTCGTTTTTTTGCCTGTGATGAAGCAACGAGAGACTACTGTGTGTAAGAGACGTTAGTTTTTGAGCCTGTAAGGGGTGTACAAAATATATATTTTACTGAAATAGAGAGCGCTTTAAATTTCTTCAAGCTAGGCTCTTAATTCTACAAATCCACAAAGTTAAGAGTATATATGCGCCTACGTGATACGAGGGCTGTTCAATAAAGAACGATCACAATTTTTTTTGACAACGTACCGTTACTCATCCTCATAATTTTGATGGTCCTCAAAATAGTCTCCCCTGAATGCGACGCACTTGTCTCACGGTTTCTGCCAGTCTTCAAAGACAGGCTAAAGACCATTTTTGAGAGATCCTTCAAAAATCGTCTCCATAGCATTCACCACTGCTTCTGATGACGGATAATGCCTCCCATGAAAGAATTTCTTCAAGTTAGAGAATAGAAAAAAGTCACATGGGGCTAAATCCGGACTATAGGGAGGGTGAGGGAAACATTTCATATTGTTTTTTGCAAGATATCCAGCAACAACATTGGCAATATGCGGCCGCGCATTATCGTGGTGCAGCATCCAGCCAGCTTAACGGAAATGTGATATTTTGCGCCTTATATGGACTTGCAATGTATTCAGGACATCACTGTAGTATTGTCCAGTTATTGATGTGTGTGTAGGTACAACATGCTGATAAACCATTCCACGAATATCAAAGAATGAGATGACCATAACTTTCACAGCAGAAGCAATTACTTTTGGTTTTTGGGGGGTTGGTGATGAAGGAGATTTCCACACTGAGCTTTGCTGTTTACTCTCAGGATCAAAATGATATAGTCAAGTTTCATCAGCAGTGATTACGTTAGAAATAAACTCCGGATCTTCCTCTAACATCAAGTTTAAATGCATACAGACCTGCATGCGAATGTCCTACTGTTCGGGAATCAATAGTCTTGGAACCCATCGCGTACAGACACGTCTCATGTGTAATGTTTCTGACCAACGTGTGGTTGGCACCCAATGAAATGTTCAGTATTTCAGAAAGGGATCTTAGGGTAATTCGTCAATCCTCTCTCACCATGGCAGCAGCAGTGTTGATGTTTTCTTCCGTAAGGACAGGAACTGGAGCACCGGGTCGACCTTCCTTTGAAATTGATTATCTCCCCTCTTTAAACATTTTAAACTACCTTCGAGTTGTGCTGTAGGAAAGAAGAGACTCTCCATAGGTCTGCTGTAACATTCTATAGGCCTCAAATGAATATTTGTTGAGAAGAAAGCAGAATTTCAAAGGCGCATATTGTTCCTCGCGTGTTCCCACCACTGCAGCTGTAGGCGACACTGAACATGTCTGATTTAGCCTGGTTCTCACAGGCGGGAACCAGGAGTACCAACAGAAACTACTACGACTTGTTTGTTTCACATTAAGCTAACAGGATATAATAAGTTTGAATTTTAGGGCGAAAAAATATGATCGTAAAAATGTTATGATCATTCTCTATTGTACAGCACTCGTACGTATTACATCTTACTTTGGACAAAGCAGTGAGGAATTAGACAAAGCAATAACGATTTTAAACTACCTCTAAAATCAGAAATGTATGCATTGTAGTGAAACGTTTAATTTAGATACATAAGCGAGTAGAAACAGTGGTAGGAAGCTTCACTCTAATGGTAAATAAAACGCTTTGCTCCGCACGCCAGGTAAATAATAATACTCGCGTTTTAGAAACTACCATTATAGTCTCGTTGCATAATATACTATTATTAGTTATACATTTAATTGATAGGAGAATCTCTTATACATAAGTATTTGAAATCATTGTAGTGATCTTTGACGTATTCAAAGCTTAGGGAAATTTTTTCATGCAAAGAATAAATGGGGTGGGGTATATCTTGAGTATCTTTGTGGCACATCCTTAGACGATGTCCTTAAATACCAAGTTTAATGTTTAACCGACTTATCGTTGTGACATGTGTTTATGAAGCACACACACACATATACACACACAAATATTCTCAAATACTGATTTTGGGGTTAATGTTTAGAGGTTCGTATAGATTTTTGGGAGGAATAAAATACTGTTAACTTATTAGAGAGAAAGTCCTTTGTAGATTTATTTCATCTGCAGCATGTGAAGCTTTCAGTTGGGACGATGCTGCCTTTAAGGAACAAAGAGAAATGAATGCACTGGTATAACTTGGTCCCTCTCGTAAAGGTATGTCGTAAAGAACGTGGCTCTCCTGACCAGTTAAAGTCCTTCTCATTCCAAGCTTGCAGAGGAGATGTATCGGTTAAGTTATCGAGAGGAGAGCATTCTTTTGTTCCCTGCGGAACGTGATACTACAAATCGATACTCTAAACGTTACGATAGCCAGCAGGTTTGGGAACAACAAAACGAGATCTCAAAACTTTTATCAAGTAGGGAAATATATGCACATTCAGTTGGTCGGGATACTCAGGTCAGAACAAGGCAGCTCAAGTGCACATTTCGCTTTCATCTTAAAGGATATGTTATAAAAATCGTAATTATAAATCCTTCATTTTCCTCTACTGATTATATATTGTATTCCACTCGAAAATTTGATGTAATGTAATCGACAATTCGTGTTTTTAGCCGCCTGACACTTTAGAAAATCGTCCGTGAGTATGTGGCTCTGTGTGAGCAATCTAGAATCCATTACTCAATTTTTTATTTAAGTTTAGCATCTTTCAAGAATGTATAACAGATTTTCCATAAAATTATTCCTTTCCAAAATACTCTTTACATGAAAATTGCTTCCAAACCTTTTTTTTTATTTTCTTAAAAGTTGCTTTAGGAATGTTAGTCAAACTGCCATATGTTTAAAGTACTTTTTTGCCAAATAAAGTGTGTACCTTGAAATACTTGGGAACAGTTTCTGAATTCCTAATTTATTTGAATAATTTTCGAATACTACTTAATCGTTCTTCCACACTAATCACGTGTAGGCTATGATTTGGATAGTAGAGTCAGCCTGGAAAATACAATACTGTAGCTGGGATTTGAAACATGGATCTCCCGGTCTTTGCCCGGTTGCTGTTAACCATATAGTTACCATGGCCAAGATGACAGCATGACACTATGTTCTCCAACTGACTCGTATATTTTCCCTTAAATAACTAAGTCTATTTTTTTTTTTAATTTAGGTCATCCAACGATAGGGAGCAGTGAAATGGTGCTCAAATTAGCCCATGGTCAATGGAGCTTTGAATTACCAGACATTCATCGTTCAGGATAAGGGAAAACTCCAGAAAAAAACTCTATACAGGAATTCACCCTAACCGAGATTCGAACTCGAGACCCCTTGGACGTGATGGTGACCCGTTTGTGGCGTGTGTACTCACTCTATATGAGAACTCCTACTGGTTTACCGTGAGAAACACGAGACAGTTGGAAAATATAATGTCATAATAGCATGTTGTTCATAGGACCTCAGTGTTTTAGAGCAACCGGACGGAGACCTGGAGTTCCGTGGTTCAAATCCCGGCCATGGTATTGATATTTCAGTCTGCCTTCTAGTGGTTTACCATGAAAAACACGAGTGAGTTGGAGAATTTAATAATGACATGTTGGTCATAGTAGCTCAGTGGTTCAGAGCAACCGGACGGAGACCGGGAGTTCCGTGGTTCAAATTCCGGCCATGGCACTGATATTACAGGCTCCTTCTAGTGGTTTACTGGGAAACAGCACGAGACAGTTGGAGAACTTAATGTCATAATGGTATGTTGGTCCTAGTAGCTCAGTGGTTTTGAGCAACCTGACGGAGACCGGGAGATCCATAGTTCAAATTCCGACCATGACACTGATATTTCAGGCTGCCTTCTAGTGGTTCACTGGGGAAAAACAGGAGACAGTTGGAGAATTTAATGTCATAATGGCTTGTTGGTCATAGTAGCTTAGGAGTTTTGAGCAACCGGACGGAGACCGGGAGATCCATAGTTCAAATCCCGACCATGACACTGATATTACAGTGTGCCTTCTAGTGATTACTGGGGAAAAACAGGAGACAGTTGGAGAATTTAATGTCATAATGGCTTGTTGGTCATAGTAGCTTAGGAGTTTTGAGCAACCGGACGGAGACCGGGAGATCCATAGTTCAAATCCCGACCATGACACTGATATTTCAGTCTGCCTTCTAGTGGTTTACTGGGGAAAAACAGGACACAGTTGGAGAATTTAATGTCATAATGGCTTGTTGGTCATAGTAGCTTAGGAGTTTTGAGCAACCGGACGGAGACCGGGAGATCCATAGTTCAAATCCCGACCATGACACTGATATTACAGTCTGCCTTCTAGTGGTTTACTGGGGAAAAACAGGAGAAAGTTGGAGAATTTAATGTCATAATGGCTTGTTGGTCATAGTAGCTTAGGAGTTTTGAGCAACCGGACGGAGACCGGGAGATCTATAGTTCAAATCCCGACCATGACACTGATATTTCAGTCTGCCTTCTAGTGGTTTACTGGGGAAAAACAGGAGACAGTTGGAGAATTTAATGTCATAATGGCTTGTTGGTCATAGTAGCTTAGGAGTTTTGAGCAACCGGAAGGAGACCGGGAGATCCGTAGTTCAAAACCCGACCATGGCACCGATATTTCAGGCTGCCTTCTAGTGGTTTACTGGGGAAAAACACGAGTCAATTGGAAAATTTAATGTCATAATGGTATGTTGGTCTAAGTAGCTCAGTGGTTTGAGCTATCGGACGGAGACCGGGAGATCCATATTTCAAATCCCGGCCATCGCATTTAATTTTTCAGTCCGCGTCTACCTATCGAAAAGTTTTGCGTAACCGTTGCACAAAAAGTGTTGAAAACAGGCAATTTTATGGAGATGATATTTTATATACTTCTTTTGTTTTTCACTCTCGGATATGGACGGAAAACGGAATGTCAAAATTATAGTATAGCGACCAGCCATTAAAACATTTGACCATCGCTTAAAGTTCTCTATATTATACTACTGCCGTTTTAAGTCTGAGGGAATATATTTAAAAGCACTTCTACAAAGTGACAGCATGAACTAGGTGAAACATATATTTTTGAAAAATATGTTTTGGAAGTACAGGTTGAGAAAGTCATATAAAATAACATTTTTTTACAATATTGTGCAAAGTATAATTATAAAACCTCATTACCTTCTCTGCTACATATTTTAATTTTGGAAAGTACTTACTCCAATCTACCCAACATTTTGATATCCTAATTTCACGCGATATACATATTTTTACGACCCCTTAATCTAAAAAATGGAATTTTTAGAATAATGTCCCTTAAATGTCTACCAAATGCAAGCGTTTTTATTTGATTCTTCGATATGTGAAATTAATTCTAAACCTAAGACTAATTTTGAAGATCGCGTAAACATTGATTTGTAGAAAACTAATGTAGATATAAATTGGACTGGACGACGCTAGGCAGGGTGGGGGGACTGGGTACGGAGTTCAAGTCCTGGTCTATTTCCCCAAGTGCGGCATCTCTGTGAGGAAGGAGAGGAGACAAAGGGAGGCCGACCAAGGAGTGATAACAATGCAGAGAGCAGGTTCCCTAAAATTGACCAGTTGCAAAATCCCTGGGAGGCCATTCAACCCGTATTCCATCCACCCACCGTGGTCCTCAAAGGGCCCACCAGTCCAGCCCGAAGACCAGCGACCGTCCTACCGGAAGAATTGATTACCAGGAGCATATCATCCTGCCATGCATCGCCGACACATCCGCCGACATTTGAGAGAGACCACTAGATGGAATATGATGTGAAATTATAATTTTTAGATATGTGACAGATGTCCGCGCATTGGGTGCCGCGTTTGCTGACGTTCAACCATAATCGTGTTCGAATGAACATTTCCAACGTTCTTTTGAAGCACCTTAGGCTCAATATCCGAGTTTTGGCGCCAATTAGTTACTGTATATGAAACTTGAATAGACCGTTATACGCCCGAAACAAAAATACAGTCCAAAAAGTGGACTGCAATGGTGGAATCGGCTCCAAAAAAGGAAAAACTGTGTTTTTTTCGGCTGGGAAGGAGATGGTGACTGTTTTTGGGATAGCCATGGACGTATTTTAGTCGATTATCTTCAAAAATGAAAAACCATTGCAGAAGCATCGGACGCATCATTACTTGGCAAGTTGAAGACAGAACTTCCGGAAAAACGGCCACTTTTGCAAAAAAAAAAAAAAAAAAAATCCTCTTTCACCAAGCCAACGCACCTCAGTGGTTGAAATGGCGAAAATTCGATTACTGCTTTAAATGTTTGAACATCCACCTTATTCACCAAATCTATCCCCAAGCAACTTAATTTTCTTCCCTCATCTGAAAATTGCGCTCGGAGGACAGAGCTTTTTGTCGAATGAAGAGGCAATCACCTTCATGAACAATTATTTTGCCGAGAAAAACGCCGAGTACTATTTGGACGGGTCACAGAGATGGGAGCATCGCTGGTAGAAGGTTGCAGAGTTACAAGGGGACTATGTTAAAAAAAGTCTGAAAAAAGTATTTTATCTTTATTGGGTCCGAAACTTTTCAGAGCATCCTTGTAACGTCTTCCTTCAAAAGTCAGCATAGGTAACTGATTTATAGTATGCTATATTCAGAGGTTAAACAATACATCGTCCATTGCTGCAGAAATAAAAACAGACTGTATTGTTGTGTATTCTGCCATGCACATGGAGTTTCATGTGATTATTTGAAGTAAATGATTATTAAAAGCATTTGGGTCATATTGACCCGAGGAACAGAAGTGTCACAATTTCACATACTAATGGCCGCGGCGTGGCTATGTGGTTAGACCACTTGGCTCTCACCAAGGCGACCCGGGTTCGATCCCAGGCGACCGCAAAGTGAGATTAGTGGTGGACAACACGGCGCTGGGGCGAGTTTTCTCTGGGACCTACGGTTTCCCCCGCCATCTCATTCCACCGGTGCTCCAACTTCATCTCATGTATCATCAGTGTCACCGCCTGCGGTGCCGTATGTAGTAAAAGCGGGCGTTAAACACTACACATTTCAAATACAAGAGAAATCGATTTTTTCTAAAAATACAAAAGTTTATAAAAGGTAGTTATAAAAGGCAACAAATACATAAAATTACAAGCACCAATGATTACAGCTTCCATGTCTGGTCATATTGACCCAAGGACAACAGCTGGATTAAAGGATTTGTGAGTTAAATAGCAATATATAATGCAGTTTTATGAGTAATGCCCTGTTCAGTGCTTCACGTCTAAACAGTCACATTTAGCACAAAAACTAATTTCTTATACACAATATACGAT
The DNA here is from genome assembly GCA_030765055.1 of Mantis religiosa. NCBI lineage: Eukaryota > Metazoa > Arthropoda > Insecta > Mantodea > Mantidae > Mantis > Mantis religiosa. The sequence continues at coordinate 65,904 of JAUKNK010000247.1, forward strand.
GTGAATGAAACAGTGAGGGAATGTCATTTCAGCATCGTATCCACTTACATTTAATAAAAATAAATTGAAAGCAATTTGGGGTGACTGCCTTCTACAGTTTCTTCCACATTTCACGTTAGTTCATCAGGAGCTGAATACTTCAACTCAACTAAGATATGTGCTACCCTTAAGAAACACTGGGAAAAGCACTTCACATAGTTTTCACATTGTTTTCATTGTAACGGCTTCAGTTCTGTTAGGTTTAGACACCCAAATTTAAAAGGCACTTTTATAAGAGGAACGTGCGTAAATGTTTGAGCGTGTTCGAGTGTGTGTGTGTGTTTTTTTTTTTCATTTTTACCCCGCCTTTGACTCCAATGGTCATACCACCAGCCTTTGTCCTTTGGAACTTAACGCGATGGTGTTATCTCTTAGACGCTGGGTTGGTGGTACTTTGGATTTCCATTTTTAATCAGTATATTACGCAAACATTCGCACTCTCGTTCATACTTATAGACCGTGGGGAGAATGGTGAATCATCTTGGTTGGAGAAAGATACCCATCCCGAACCGGGAATCTAACCCGGAACCCCTATAACTTCAGGCTGGTGCTCTACCAACTGAGCTACCGGGGCAGCAGGTGTGTGTGTGTGTGTGTGTGTGTGTGTGTGTGTGTGTGTGTGTGTGTGTGTTTGAACAGCACAACTTAACAATAAAAATCGTTTGAATCCCAAATTTAGTATTTTATGTTTAACACCTTCCGAAGATGTGACACGAAGATTGTTTTGTTAAAAAATCCTCCACTGTTAGTTAACTTTTAGACAACTGTTTTTCTTCAAAATTTAAATATTCTCAAAAATATTTCTAATGATTTTCATTACAGTATAATATTGAGATGACCAACAAGAAGAATTTAATGCCATGGCCGAGATTGGAACCATGGATCTCCTGGTTTGCGTCCAGTCGGTCTAATCCAATGAGATACCATGGCCAACGTGCCGTCCTTATATTCAATTCTCCCTTTGACTCATATAGATGCGAGAGCCCCTAGTGGACTACCGGGAAAATATAAGAGTCAGAAAGAGAATTTAATGTTAGGACGGCACGTTGGACATGGTAGCTCAATGGGTAAAAGCGAGTGGACGGAAACCAGGAAATCCGTGGTTCAAATCCCGCCCATAGCATTGAATTTTCCATGTTGACTCTATCTATCAAAAACCTTAGCCTATATAGTGCTACAATGAAGGATGATTAATTTCCATCAATTAACTAAAATAAACAGTAGCATAAATTTAAGACAGTCTTTAAAAATGTAAGGTATATTGTGACTGCGTGAGTTATGTATATTCGTAAAGCTGGTTTGCAGAAAATTAGAACAACGTTCACTGAAGTAAAAAGAATTGAAATTGACAATCAGCTGTCTTCGAGGCTGACTCGGAGTTTTGCTACTCGAAATCAAATGAAAGAAATCACTGCGGTACACTTCAATCGTCGACTGTCGCAACAATTTGCCGGTATTTATACCTACCCCGCCATTGTTTCTAGAAAGCCGAAGACCTTCCGAGGACTTTCGCAACGGCAACAATGGGCAGAACACTCTGGAGCCCCTCTCTGTCCTTCTCTCTCTTGCCCAGCGCCCGGCCCCGGTTTGTGGCAAATAATTTTTAGTGGAGATAACTATTTCTGAGATATTCCTTGTTATTTGTGCCAATTTTCAGAGAACAGAATTTCAACGTCATTACATAGCAGACACCTCTTTAAAGATTTGACTGTTCTTAAGAATACTGTATTGTCATATTCCCATTGTACCTAGACAAAAATAATAGTCTGGGCAACTATTGCAATTAAAATATCTTATACATTTGGTAATGCATTCAGAATTGTTACATCTGTTCAGGAGAAAAAATATAAAATGTCGAAACATTTGCATGTGAAGAGGGTTATGAAAATAGAATTCTTTCTTGTTGCTGTAAATCCTTGTGTGTCATTCTCAAAAAATTCTGAACTTAATTGAAAAATACTCTGATAAAAGAAATAACACCTTCTCCAAAAACCTTCCAACTTGTTTTTAATCCGGGAGACACGTAGGAAATATCGGAATCAACTTTTTAGACGGAATGCAATACTTCCCCTGCTAACTAGAATTACATAGTAGAGAACCTAAAATCTGGAATTTTTGGATGTGTTTAGTGGAATATACGAGGGCTGTTCAATAAAGAATGTTGATAAACTTTTTGCGGTCATAATTTTTCGCATTAAAATTCAATCTTATTATATTCTATTAGCTTAATTTGAAACGAACAGGCCGTAATGGTTTCACTGTTGGTACTCCTGGTTCCCGCCTGTGAGAAACAGGCAAGTTCAGTCATGTTCAGTATCGCCTACCGCTGCAATGGAGGAAATAGGCAGTTAAAGTTGATGATAGAGGAAGATCCGGAGCTTCTTTCAAACGTAATCACTGCTGATGAAATTTGGCTACAGCATTTTGATCTTGAGAGCAAACAGCAAAGCTCAGTGTGGAAATCTCCATTATCACCAACCCTCAAAAAAGCACAAGTTGTTGTTTGCGCTGGGAAAGCTATGGTAATCTCCTTCTTTGATATTCATGGAATGGTTTATCAGCATGCTGTACCTGCACACACATCAGTAACTTGACAATACTACAGGGATGTCCTGAAAACATTGCAAGTCCATATCAGGCGCAAAAGACCACATTTCCCTGAAGCAGGCAGGAAGCTGCACCACGACAATGCGCGGCCGCATTTTGCTAATGTTGTTGCATGAAGTACATCCCTCACCGCCCCTATAGTCCAGATTTAGCCCCATGTGACCTTTCTGTATTCCCTAACTTCAAGAAACGTCTTCATGGGAGGCATTAGCCATCATGAGAAGCAGCAGTGAAGGCTGCGGAGGCGATTATGAAGGAGCTTTAAAACTGGTTTCCAGTATGTCTTTGGAGACTGGCAGAAACGCTGGGACAAGTGCATCGTATTCAGGGGAGACTATTTTGAGAAGTACCATCAAACTTATGAGAATGAGTAAAGGTACGTTGTCAAAAAAAATTGTGATCATTCTTTATTAAGCAGCCCTCGTATATATTCTGAGTGAATATAATGTTTGGATAATGCCACTAACCCAGCTGTTGCAACTCTATGTAGTTCTGTTTTTTATAAAAAGTGTAAGATATCAACATGCTCTTACAATACTATGAATACAAATAAATGGTGTTATTTTATTGTTAAATAGCAACTTTACCTTTTTCTGCATTCCCCCAGTCCTCAAGTCTCAGAACGTACAGACAAATATCCTCTGAAATTGCACTTTCAATGTAATTGGACCTTACTGCATGTGTACTGAGCAAAGGAAAACACATCATTACTTTAATCTGAGTAGGTTTTGAATTAAACAATACAGTAGGCTTCAGCAATATGTGGCTTTGGATTGGACAAGTATAGAAAAAATCTAAGCTAGTAAGGACAACAATCCTTACTCCATTGCAAAATCTTCTTGGAAGTAATTAGTGATGGCACAACTTATAGAAAGGCAACGACTTGAAAGAGTAATCAAGGCTTCGCGGGTGATCAACCGGGTCAAATGGAGAAGGCCATGGAGTTTGCAAAGGCCGAAAGCTCGACGTTTATTAATTTGACACGGCTGATCACCCGCGAAGCCTCGATTAGCAATGCTCGTCGTGAAAGCCTCAAGTCTCAAATCGAGAGACTAGTGATCAGGCATCGGGTCCCATACACACTTAATGCGATATGAAGTTTACGAGTCTCGCAGTATATAACTGCTGACGTCAGTCCCTGGGACAACACGCAGGTGTAGTCCTGTTCGCAACACGTAGCTTTAGTTTCATTACAACTACTTGCTCGCCACGCAGGTATATATATGGTTCTTCACTGTAATTCCCCCATCGAAACCAATGAGAGGGATGTATGTTGTCACGTAAGTTACATTTTGTAGCCGTACCGGACTGTACACACACAGCGCATCGGTATACTTGTTGCCACGGACGTTTGTTGATGCCTCTCTTGGCCTTTTATAGTACCTGTGCGCGTACATTGATTGCTTAGGTGTACGGGATCCGATGTCTGTTGAATATGCGATATGGTGACAGGTGGAGGACCCAAGAAGTGGCTTGCGTTTTTTTTTAATGAAACACAACCAGAAAGAAGGATTACTCACTCTAAGGTAAGCTAAATTTTCAAAAAAATTAATGAAACTGGAAGTGTTAAAAATAAGAAAGTCTGGGAGGCCAAAATGAGCTGCAGATGCTGTGAATGCTAATTTTGTTAGAAATGTGTTTTCTTGGTTTAAATTTCATGTGCTATAATTGTCCTAATAAACTTATATTACAGTTTGAAAAAGCATCTATCTCTATGTTTCGAGACCTATGGATGAAAAAAAAAAACTGAAAAAAAGGAAAACAAATGCTGCCAGTAAACAAAAGTCTCGCCTTATTCAGAATCATAGTAATATGAAAACATGTTGATATTGTCGCGAGGCATTGTTTTGCTGCTGCGTAGACGATCGTCGAGAGAGAGAGAAGAGAGAGAGAGAAGGGAGAGAAGAGAGAGAGAGAGAGAGAGAGAGAGAGAGAGAGAGAGAGAGAGAGAGAGAGAGAGAGAGAGAGAGTGTGTAGTGACAGAAAGAAATAGTGCCCAAGCCACGCCTACGGAGCCGATGAGCGCTTGCTGTGGGAGAGCAACAGAGGGAGAAAGAGGCATATAGTTCCATGGTGTTCTCGCTGCGCCACGAGAGATCGTGTGGCTTTGGCAACTTCGGCTGTATACTACAGCCTCCGTACAATTCATGGATTAAAACAAACAGTGGCCAAATTTTTCCAAAAATTTTAGTTAACTTCTCTTACTTGAACATATGGCATAGGCAGTTCATCGATGCTGGCCCCTTTTCACTGGAGGAGAAATTGGAAAATGCAGAGTCTGGACTTCTCGTGTCCCAGCAAAACCATAACAGGATGACCTAGTGTGTACCATAGTTTATCCAATAATAATTTTCTAACTTCCCTACAGGTTTACAAAGTCCTGTCAATATTTTTTGGTCGCAATGAGAGATGCCCTCAAGCGTTAAGTCACCTGATACTTTTCTATCCCTCACCATTTTTTTCCCCTTGCCCCAAGCTATACTCTGGGATGCAGCTCAGATGTGTATGACAGCAAACTAACACATACATGTCAAATATATTGTGCTGCTTTTATTTATTCATAGAATCAAACCTCTTGCTCTGTAACCATAGCAGGTTTCAGCAAACTCTTGGATTGAGGAGCATTTTTTCAGGTTTCATTTGTTTAAGTATGGTATTACTGGCTCTGTAAGAGAGAACAGAATTTTCCAGAAACTTATTACATCAACCATAATTTAAGAAACAGGGCTGAAATTTTTGTCAGATAAATCAATGTTGGGGAAAAACAATTAGTGAAAAGGAAATTAGTTGCTCTATGTAACGGTAGCTTTTGTTTGAATTGAGTTTTGCTTTCTGATCTAAGTATTAGTGGGCCATGTAATGACAGTATAACAAATGATGAACGGTTACTATGAGAAGAAAATCAATAATGATCACAGATATATGTTCGCTAGTCTTGTTTCATGACGGGGGTAAAATGTCGCGGTGAATATCAAAGTTTTGTAACGGAAAATCAATAATATTCAAAAAGAGATATTCTGTAATCAGAGGACATGCAGGAGTGAGGAGTTTTATTTAATTAACGGAAACTATTAAGGAAGTACTGGAGGCAACCTGCCAATGATTGACTAGGAAAGAAAGTTTCAGTAAAATTTAAACCAGCTTATACAATCAAATTATATATTTATTGCATTTGCATTAGCTTATCTGATATTACTGAGTAATTATTATTAACTCTTTATATACATTGTACATATTTTTGACGAGCGAAATGCAATCCGGGCGATACAATTGGTGGCCTGAAGAAATTGATAGCTGGAAAAATTGACACGAGATGGGAAACCATTGTGCTGAAAAAGTGGTATAGAGTATTCAACTACACTGAACAAAGTCATGCTTCATATGGTGCCCGCCGCGGGGCTCGAATTAGAGTGATGTTAGAACAACATATCATAGATATTTGAATATGGTGGAAACAATGATACACGGACTACAGGATGGTGATAAAAATACCAAAAAAAGAAGAGAAAAGATGAGTGAGTACAAAAAGTAAGCAATCACAAAAAATATTTAGGAGTGTGAGCAAAATTTACGAACCTTTTAAAGAATAATAATGATGATAATAAATAATTACATACATATTTGCTGTGTATAAGTAATGACATAATTTGTGTTATTGATACTATAAAAAGGCAGTTAGTAACATGGAAATTAATAAAGAAGCAGAGGTTAAATGCTTATATTAGAGGGAAGAAGTGGAAAAGCAAAGCAGAGAATAAAAAATGAGTAAGGAGATAATTGATAAAGGTAATTATGACACAACATAAGTAGAAAAGTAAGGTAGAAAGGTAGAAGTGGATAGTATTAGATAGAGGATTGCTAGATATAACCAGAGAAATGCAGAGATTATTGATGAGTTTGTAAAGAAAATGAACGAGTGTTTTGAGAGAATCATACACGTAAAGAAAGAGTTGTTTGCTAATGTACAGGTTAAGTTAGAACAAGATTTTATTCAAATCGGTGAAAATGTGTCAGAAGTTGTAACGAAAGATGCATATAATATGATACAAGATTTAGAATCAAGTAATACAATATGTAAGGGAGATAAAGAAACATTAGTACAAAATGTAGGTGAGATTAAAGATGAATACGATAAGGTAAATAAAGAATCACAGAATTATTAGGAATATAATGTAGTAGAAGTAACTGGTGAGATAGTATCACAAAAATAATGTAAAGGAAACTCTAAATGTAATTAAACACAACAATGAAACAGAGGTTGACTTACCAAACAATGAATGTAATAATACAGATGCTTCTCAGAAGATGTATCAATATTTTGATGTGAATTTAAACGTGTATGTAAAAGATATTCTCACCAGCACAAGTACATTATTTAGGTCACATTGGTCACACGTATCATACACAACACGCAATAATTTTGCTCAAGTTTGGACAAAGAATTAATCAAAAGACTAACCTAACCTTAAAACAGCTTCACGGTAAAGATATACGCACAAACTGAAAAATTAGAAATCAAGTTCTGAATTATTGCAACGCGCAGGTTAGCCAACAGAGTAAAATTTACCACATTAACTGTTCAAAAAACACAAGTACCTACCACGAAATTGTAACAAACCTTGCCATTGATACGGGACTGCTTGAAAATTAATTATGTGGGCGAATCACCCAATATGAAACGCCAAAACAGAGAGTGCTTTTGTATATAAATTGTTATGTTAAAAATATTATTTATATTGCTATATTATGTTTCGTTCATTGTAATTTAAAAATTCTAATTCTAATATTACTTTAATGGAAATTGGGGGCGGGGCACATAAAACAAGTATTTAAAATAAATGTGTAATAGTAATGCCAAGTTGTTGCTAAATGTTCATTTACTGTTATTCTTCATTCAATGTTCATTTGTTGTTATAATTTATGTATGTTATATGTACATTATAGTTCATTGTACTGAAATATTGTAATTTTTTTTGTAATTTACGTCCTCCAACATTAAGTCGTATCGGCCGGTGAATGAATTGGGTCAAATGATGCTCAAATGAGTCCAGGGTTCATGGAACTTAGAGTTACCCGACATTCGTCTTGAAGGATAAGGGAAAACCCCGGAAAAAGCTTATCATGGTAACTAGAAGATACGGGGCAGTTAACAATCAAATACACAATTCTTCTTGAAATCCACACACCTGTTTTATTCCAAAATGAACACATTACAACATAACATTCCACAGGCGCGGAGAGATGTAACAAAAGCGAAGGCCAATCCAACATCTCCCGGCCAGCCAGCTCCAGATTCTTTCATGGCTGGCTAGATCACAGCTACCATTTGTTTTCGTAGAAATGGGTGAAATGATGCTCAAATGAGCCCACGGTCCATAGAGTACAGTTAACCGGCATTCTTCTTGCAGAATAAGGGAAACCCTTGGAAAAAACCTTATCCAAGTAGCTCACCCTGACCGAGATTCGAACTCGGGATCTCTTGAACCTGAGGCAGACACTCTATCACCACGCTGCCGAGGCGGGCAGGCGGAGCCTGTTCTAGAGGATCTTGGTGAGCATGTTCTTTTATACGAGGGCTATTCAGAAAGTAGGTTACGTTTTGGAATAAAAAGTAAACAAAGTATAGGAAACAAATTTTATTATATACAGATGAAAGCCACACTCAAATACTACTTTTCGACATAGTCACCATTCAAATTAAGGCATTTATCGTAGCGATGTACGAACTTGGAAATTCCTTCGTCGAAGAATTCGGCCGCCTGCGCCTTCAACCACTTCGTTACCTCTTCTTGCAGCTGTGCGTCGTCATCAAAACGCTGCATAGCCAGCCACTTCTTCATTGCTTGGAATAGGTGGAAGTCGCTCGGTGCCAGGTCGGGACTGTACGGCGGATGAGGAAACAACTCCCACTTAAAAGACTCAAGAACTTCACGAGTGACATTTGCCGTGTGGGGCCGGGCGTTGTCGTGAATCAACAAGATCTTAGAGCTCAACATTCCTCTGCGCTTGTTTTGAATGGCTCTTCTGAGTTTTTGGATAGTTTGGCAATACCTTTGAGAGTTTATTGTAGTGCCTCTTTCCAGGAGGTCCACCAAAATAACACCTTTTCTGTCCCAAAAAACAGTCGCCATCATCTTCCTTGCCGACATTGTTTGCATGCATTTCTTGGGTTTTTGGGGAGAACTTGTGTGCCCCCACTGCATTGATTGCAATTTCGTTTCACAGTTCACGTGTTTCACCCATGTTTCGTCACCAGTAACGATGCGATCGAGTAAAGAGTCACCATCCTTATGGTAAACGTCCAAAAAGTTCAACGCTGCAGCCATTCGCTGATTTTTGTGGTCCCCTGTCAAGATTTTTGGAATCCATCTTGCACAAAACTAGTGGTAACCAAGCTTTTCGCTGATGATTTCGTGCAACAAACTTCGCGAAATTTGTGGAAAACTCAAAGAAAGTTCCGTTATTGTGAACCTTCGATTTTCACGGACTTTAGCATCGACTTTTTCGACAAGTTCGGCAGTCACTATGCTGGGTCTCCCACTTCGATCTTCGTCGTGAACATTGGTTCGGCCATTTTTAAATCTGATGACCCACTGACGCACGCCACCTTCAGTGATAATGTTGTCCCCATATACTTCACAAAGCTGCCGATAGATTTCTATCGGTTTACAGTTTTTTGCAGTCAGAAACCTTATTACTGCACGCACCTCGCAGCTCGCGGGATTTTCAATTAACGCAGACATTTCAAACCGTCACAGTGTCTGAACGGAGCATAGCACGAACCTCTCACTAGCACGGCTAGATGCCGACTGAGCTGCGCAACGCTCTGACCCCAAGATGGCTGCGCTAACCCCGCCCCTAGCGGAAACAGACGAAAACGTAATCTACTTTCTGGATAGCCCTCGTAGCTCCTGGGTTACGTGCTCATACACAAAGGCTTTGTGGACCATTTTTAACATTTTATGAAATAAATTAGGAGTTCATTTACAACTGGATATCCTTCAGAACGAATTGGGATTTTCATAAGTGTAAAATATATCAAATTTAATTGCGCTTATGAGACTACTGTAAATACACAAAAAACTTGTCTGTCTTTATAAAACGGGTACAAAACTATATATGTAGTTAGATAATTCCTTCTAGATATAATAGGAATAAAAGAATGCTATTGGCTTAGGGGATTGTCAAATGTGAGATCTGGTTGTTTTGTGATAATTTTGAAAGTTTATTAGCCCTCCATTAGCCATGGAGAGGAGGACGAAATAAATTAACGATTAGTTGCAGTATGAGAAATATATAAACATTTCAAAACATTTAAACAAGGAATATCCCGGAAATGAATAGTTCTAAAGCAAAGTAAAATCTAATAGGACATGTGTTGTGCTCTTTAAAAAGATCTACGAGGGTAGTCTGAAAAGTTTCTAACCTAATAACGATACAAGACATTTTTGCAGAATTTTTTAATTTTTATTTTTAACGTAGTCTTCTTTTAACTATACACACTTCTCCCAGCGATGCTCCCATCTCTGTAATCCGTCCAAATAGTACTCTGCGGTTTTCTCTGCAAAATAATTGTTCACGAAGCTGACTGCCTCTTCATTTGACGAACATCTCTGTCCTCCGAGCGCAATTTTCAGATGAGGGAATAAAACGAAGTCGCTTGGTGCTAGATCTGGAGAGTAAGGCGGATGGTCAAGCAGTTGAAACCGTAATTCGTGGATTTTCACCATTGCTACCACTGAGTGAGACAGTGCGTTGTCTTGGTGAAACAGGTTTTCCTTTTTCTGCAAATGTGGCCGTTTCTCCGCAAGATCTGCCTTCAACTTGTCACGCAATGATGCGTAGTATGCTCCTGTAATATTTTAATCGATTATCTTCATCAACGATAAAGCAACTCCATGAATATGCTAAAAAACAGTCTCCATCACTTTCACAGCCGAATAAACAGATTTTGTTTTTGGAGACGGTACCCCCTTTGCAGTCCACTGTTTGAACTGTATTTTAGTTTCGGTCTTATAATAGTGTATCCAAGTTTCATCTACAGTATACATTCGGCGCTAAAGCTGGGATTTATTGCGCCTAAACTGTGCCAACAGAGCGTTGCAAATGTTCATTCGGGCGCGGTTTTGGTCTAACGTTAGCAAACACGGCACCCAACGCGCGAACTGCTTTCTCATGTCTAAATGTTGATTTAATATGTGACAAACACGTTCTTTTGAGATGCTCATAGCCTCTGCGATCTCTCTCACTGTAATTTAGCGGTTGTCTAACACCATTTCCTGAACTTTTCCGATGTTTTCATCCGTAGCTGCAGTTTTTGCGCGTCCCGAACGTTCATCGTCTTCCAAGCTCTTACGGCCACGTTTAAATTCCACTGCCCAAAATTTCACTGTGGTGAATAATGGTGCAGAGACTCCACACACAGAATCATCTCATATTTGATTTACATAGACCTTTCAGAAACAAATATTTAATTACAGCTTGATACTCGTTATTATCCATTTTGATAACAACACTCACATCAACTCACTCAGAGGAGTGTTACATAACAACTGAGCGTCCAAAATGGCCCAAACTTTAGTGAGTAACTTGCAACAGATGAGCAACGAAATAAACTAGTTTTTATTTACTAGTGTGTCCATCTTTATGTTAATGTTGGAAACTTTTCAGAGCACCCTCGTACGTTTTTGGTGAATAAGAGTTTTCTTTTACTGTTTACTAGTTATGCAAGTGTCATTCAGAACGAGAACTTGATAGGGCGTTTCCAGTAGGTTGAATGCATTTCCTTTCTGTTGAAAATATATCAAACAGGTTATATTTTCATCAAAATTGTTAGAACCAATTTTGAAATTATTAATATTCTCGAATATTAAGTGTCCACACATTACCGTGGGATAATTGTCCACGGTTATTTGAGATGGAAAATTTGTTGCACCATTAAGCAGGTAGTGTTGTCGCGGTAATATAACATATTTCGTGGTCGGCTTCCTGTTATAATATATTCTTACAGATATACTCAGTTACTCAATTTGTCTGCTAGCTGTACATATATTCTGCGTGATTACATAAACCCAGATACGTGCTTGGTACAAACAAATTGGTTGACGGATGTTAAATGTGTTGCCTCCTCGACCACTCGCAAATGTCCTTAGATTCTTCTATGTGGATATGACATGACCGCTTGGTAATTGTTGACTGTCATATCTGATAAAGCATATTGCCGTTCCCCACAATATGAACGCATTCTGGGTTTGTCTGTGCCCCTTTTAACTTTAGACATCATCATATTTACTTATACGATGTTGTTTTAAAAACTTTTCATTCCTTGAGGTTTTGTTTCACGGTATAATTTTGGCTAATTCGAGGGGGCGTGGTAAATTTAAAAATGTGATAGGGAGTTTTTGTTGATATGTACTTCTTAGTTCTTCTCTATGTAGTTAACATCCATATTTAAAATTTTTTCCAGGGCTTTGTAACCTCCCGAATACCTTGATTTTAGAAGTCTGCAGGATTCGCCTTAAACCACTCTTGTACTCCATTAATGACGTCATTTGTGTTGTGAAATCGGCGACCGCGCAACGGATTCTTCATTTCCGGGAACAAGAAAAAGTAACTTGGTGCGAGATTGGGCGAATAAGGCGGAAACTCTATGGTTTCAAATCCACGTTCCCTTGTTTTGTCCACTACAACTTGAGATGAATGAGCTGGTGCATTGTTACACAGCAGACGAACAACTTTAGAGAGCATTCCGCGTCGTTTTTTATCAGAGCTGCTCGTAAGCTGTCCAGAAGGTTACAGAACTCTCTGCCAGTGATGGTTTGACATTTGGCAAGATAATCTGCAAGGATGACTCCACGACAGTTCAAGAAAACTGAAAGCATGTACCTCAGAGCTGACTTTTGCACCATTGCCTTTTTGGGAGGGAAGGAATTGGCATGTTTCCAATCCATGCTTGCGGTTTTTGTCTCTAGATCATACCGATAGATCCAGGATTCATCCATGGTAACCAGACGATCAAAAAGTCATCTTCATCCTGATCCAAAAGCATCTATTTCTGTCTTGAAAGGTCATGCCGTGATTGCTTTTGTAAAGGGGTTAGCAGATGGAACCCACCGTGCAGACACCTTAGACATGTGCAGCTCTCATGAATAGTTTTCCACACACTACCATAACTAAGATGTGTCTCATTCATGATAATTTGGATGGTTGCTCGTCTGTCTTCCAGTAACAAACACTCCACTTTCTTCACTGTGACAGCTGACGGTCTACCACGTCTTGGGTCATTTGTCAGGGATATGTGACCAGTTTGAAAAGTTCTTTTCCACCTCACAATAGTGTCATTCGATGGGCAATTATTTCCATAAACAGCCGTCATCTCATTATGGATTTGCCCTTCAAATGCAGGTAATTGTCACACTACGAGCCACAATTTTCTCCATCTTACATCTCAGTCACTCCTGGTACCCGTTTAAAAAATCAATGGAACTCAAATCACTGAAACTACAAACATTATATCCCAAGGGATCAATGATGACACTGAAGAACTTTCATCAATCTATCATAAAAACTACCGGGTGATAATTAAAACCGAGCGACACCCCCTCGTATATCATTCATCAAGGAGATTATTATTTTATTAGCTAAAATTTACAACTGCTACAGTATAGTATACATTAGAAACCGATAGACACTCTGAGTGCCTTTTTGAATGACAGGTCGTCAACGGATGTTTATAAACACATTAATTTCTTTGGGTTTAATGCTCTTCTACCTGCATATACGTAGTTAAGGGACTCCATGTGACGGAACTACTTCAGTCAAAGTCAGAGATAGCAACCTCAGTTTAGTTTCCTGTACCGTCGCTCCAGTTCCCGTTGGATTTGACATCATCGTGTATTATTTACAGTAGATGTCACGTCCTGCTCATGTTCCCTTAGAGAACATGCATATATTTCCGGTCTTGGAGTTTGATAGTTCCTCCTGGTTCTTCTGAAATGTCCTGATTATCCTGTAGCTGATACTTATTGCCATGGTCATGCAGTATTACTTCCACGCCCATTGTTCGTCTTAGGTGGTGAGAATATGTTTTCTTTCCTCATTCAATCAAATCTTGGAATTCCATTTCTATAGCACCCTCTTGTGTCATTTAAAGATTGGATACATCTTTGAGTTAATTTTGACTCCTTCCCTCCAGAAATGTTTATTTTGTATTTGTGTGGGCTTTCGTTTTCTGTTTCTCTGTGAGATTCCTTTATTGTTCCCATTTTCTAAGTACAGTGTTATTTTCACGTACTGGTTGGCACACCTGATTGTATGTGAATTGCCTTTCTCTTGTTTGGAACGCTCTGACAGCATAGAGGTGTCGCTGAAGAGTCATCGTTCTCCGAGGACAAGGAGCCTTCGACGTTTTCCATTCCGGGGACTCTATCCCTTACTGTCATTATGATGGGTTTATAATAATATACTGTGGGTAGATAGTGGTTTATTTCTCATGAAGTATCACAAGCTGTAGGATGAAGGAGAGGATATAGGAGACTATAGGGTTACGATGGGTCTAAGGTGAGTCTGGGCTGCTTGTAGGTTTCCCCGGGTTCACTGTAAAATACCCTGAGGCCTCGGATAAGTTGACTGAAGCTGTAGGGAGGACGGGGATAGAATTTGTGAGAGAGGTTGAGGATATAATAATTTAATTTAGGAAATGATGTCCTAATGAAGGTTTTCATTAGGGATGCAGCTGTTGCTACTCGAAAGTATCGATTCTGAAGTATTTGAAGTTTGTAGAGGTGAATTTCTGCAGCTGCGCCCCAGACCTGACAGGCGTAGGTGAAGATGGATCTTACTACTTGTTTGCATAGAAGCTTATTCCTCAGAGACATAGGTGATTTCTGCAGCTGTGCCCCTGACCTGATGGGCATAGGTGAAGGTGGGTCTAATTAACTGTTTGCATAGAAGCTTATTCCTCAGAGCCATAGGTGATTTTGTTGTTGTACAGTGTATAGAGTCTTGCCATACGCTTGGGTACTCTGGAAGCTAGTGATGTCCAAGTAAGGCGCATATCAAGTTGCACTCCACGATATTGTGCTTCTGTCCCCTTAGTACTTCTGGTCCATCTAAGGGCAGTTCAGGTACATCCCTTAAGCGGCGGCGAGTAAATGTGACTGCCTGAGACTTTTCGTCATAAATATTGAGGCACTAATTTAGAGTGGACTAACTCTGTCCGGTACCTAGGAATTACGTTGGATAAAGGTCTAACCTTTCGCCAGCACATCAGGGACCTAGCGGCAAGGGTACAGGGAGCAATAGCTTCCCTGTATCCAATGCTGGGGTCGAGCTCGATGCCGCTTCGCCTGAGGCTATACCTTTTCCGAGCGCTGGTAATTCCCGTCATGCTTTATGCCTGTGAAATCTGGCGCATGGCCGCAGATAGCTGGTTGGCATGGCTTCAATGTGCACGGAATAGAGGCCTACGGTCTATCTACTCTGTGGGCCGCTAATCTCCCACCAGGCTGCTTCATGAAGCTTCAGGACTTCCATACGTGGAGGACGAGATTAGGCGCTGGGCATCAAAATTATACGCCAACTTACCCTACCATAGAAGCGCCCTTGTCAGATCATTGGGAGATTATGACCCCAAAAGACGTCGCTCTAGCCTACATCGGGTACCCCGCATGGTTTGCGGGTACCCAAGGTAACCCAGGAGCTAATCCTAACAGCAGCTAAAGCTGAGCTCCACATATTCTCCTAAGCTGTTTGGCATCCAAATTACCAACCTAAATTTCAGAAACGACACACCAGGGTGCTAGGCATTGCATCCTATCCTTTCATTTCCAAGGTACAATTACAGTATCCTTACAAATTAATTCCAACCTAAAAACCCACAAGTCACCCTACAACATCCCGAACAAACCTTACCTGCGGTTAAACCCAAAACGGGTGGGCACGCAGCAAAAACCTTTAGGCTAAATACAGCCAGCCAGCACGACGAGCGAGCGAGGGAGCGATTGAGCGAGTAAAGCAGATGTTGGGCATATTCGCATAGCACTGGGTGTGTTGTACTGCAGTGAGACGATTTTTTCATGTCGAGGTTATTACGGTGTCATCAACAAATAAATAAGTTTTGCAGCCTCTGAGGGTAGGGAGGGTGTTGATATAGGTTAGATAGAGCAGGAGGCCAAGAACACTGCCTTGGGGTACTCCTGAATTGGTGAAGTAGGGTTGGGAGTCTATGTCGTCCGTGGCAACGGCAAATGTGCGATTTTCTAGGCAGCTATATTACTTTTAGATGGATTAGATAATTATTTTCTATTCGAAAGAAAGAGTTGGTTGTTGTTAAGCTCCCAATTATTTACTCGGGGATGGTTCGATTTTGATTTGTCTTTGCACAGAAAGTAAGGGATCAAACCGAAAGTGCTGTATGCTCAAGTTCTCCTCGCGAGGCAAGCCAGGTGAAAAGACGATTAGAAATCTACGTTTCCGGATTGTGCATTTCTCCCATCATCAGGATATCTATTAAATGTTATAACCACAAATGAAACAAGGGATATAACATAAATATAAACAAAGACAAAACACTACCAAAATTCGAATTAGTGAACAAAAAACTGTTTCCAGTAAATTAAATGCCAGGTTAGGAGATGGCGTAAGTATAGAAAATCAATTGGCTCAAAGAAACGTAACTACTAAACTTGATTATCAAGCTGTATTGATCTGTGCTTCTTAAGTCCACGCATTTCCATTTTTACGACCGGTTTCCTAGAGGAGCTGAACTGAAATTCAGCATCACGATTAAGCGTGCTTCTCTCGGAGGAAGTGGCCAAATCCTCCTCAGTTCTCCGCTCCCAGTAACCGTTGCATTATGCCAAGATGGTCGTCTCCTGAAAATTGGCTATATGGTCGTTATCAAAACAATGCTCTGTCAGCCTAGACCTCTCAGCTTGCATTAAACGAATGCTCCGTTCGTTTTCGTTTATTATGGTAGCCATGGTTCTACCTGTTTTTTCCTATATACGGTGTCCCACATTCACAGGGGATTCGGTACACTTCCGGAACTTGGAAGTCCAGTTTAACTTTCACTGGTCTCAACAGATGTTTAATCTTCGGAGGTAGCCTTTGGATGGTCCTGATGTTGTATTTGGCGAGAATTCTGCTGATTCTGCCAGATAGATTGCCGGTAAACGGGATGCAGGCTGTAGCAGTAGGCTTATCTGACACTTACTGTATTACAGGTTTCCCTTTCCTAGTTCTTCTTTATACCTTCCTAGTTTATATCCAGTGAGTCATTTGTGGCTATAACATTCTATAAATATCCTGATATTGGGAGAGATGCACACTCCCGACACGTCGATTTCTATTCGTCTTTTAACCTGCCTTGCTTCCCGAGAAAAACTGGAGCATATTCGTTGCCAAGAAAGTTTCACGTTTTATTTTAAAGTGCTGTATGGTTACCTCCCGATATAGTGTCATACGTAATCTTTCGGCTGTGCATTTCAAAAGGCATTTTCGGACTACGTACATGCCTAACTCTTGTGGAATCATTGCTATGTTACAGTATTTCACAGTTTCTCAAATAAACCAAAGTTGCCGCAAGGATTGTGGCTTTAAGTGTTTACAGTATACTGCATTTGTAGGTGAGAATTGCGCACGTGTAGTTGGTTTACATTTGTGTATTTAATTATTTTTAACCACCCGTAATTGCTTCATCTTTACTGCTCATTATTGAGCACATTCTCTATATCGTTCCTCACTTGGATATTTACATTGTTAGCTACATGGTGAACATGATGTGTGTCCTTAAGATTTTGTAATTCTTGGTTATGTTTAACTTCTCGGTCACCACTTCGAATTCCTTAGCAATATCTTCTTCAGTATTACACACACTTTTTTGCTAAGCTTTCACAGATTACTGATATTTCTTTGGTTACACCTTCAGTTGTTATCGCAATTCAAAGTTCTCAATCTCTACCGTTACATTGACATTAATGACTTTACATTTTTTGCCAAAATCTTTAGTCATTATTAATCGAGGTCTAGATTTATATACTGGTCTCTGAAACTTAATTTGTAGAGTTCTAATATCTACCATTTGTTTCCTTTAGTCAGCAGCTAACTGGCTCTGTTTGGCAGTGATTTCAGTAGCTATCTGGCTTTATGTTTGTTATATCAACTGCTATCTGGCTTTGTTCATTGCTAATGCCACATGAGTTTGGTATTTGAATAATTAAAACCCTAACAATGAAAAATAAAACGTATCTGCTAATTAGAAACAAAAGTGCTAGGAATTCGTGAAAGAGATGTTTTATTTAAGAACTGGTTATCTTTATTGACAATTTATCTTTATTGTGAGTGGTAAAACGTAAAGCATTAATAAATTAAATGTAATAGCACTTAAATAATAAAATTATCACGTATTAAAATGACGTTTTGCGTTTATTTTCATTTACTACTTATAGGTTATGTTTTTCTACAAACTGAAAGACCGACCGACTGACAAGAAAATCCTGTAATATCAGTATCAATTGTGACTAAACATTTGAAATGAATATGACATGTCACAAAATAGAGTAATGAGTATATGTACGGATATGTAATAACACGTGTAAAATGTATACGTAGCCAAACATTTCCGAATATTCATAAATTGTGCAAATAAGCACATAAATATCATATAATTATGTTATAAGATATGCATTAAATTGTATTTTTAATACAAATAAAAATGCAATGAAATATGCGTATCAGCAAGAAACAAAATATAAAAAATGATTGTGATATCACGTGTATTTATTATAAATTACATGATTTGATTTTTTGTGTAATTTACCTCCTCCAACGTAAAGTCGTATTGGACGATGAGTGGAATGGCTGAAATGATGCTCAAATGAGCCCAGAGTCCACAGAGCTTAGAATTACCCCACATTCGTCTTTCAGGATAAGGGAAAAGCCGGAAAAACTTATCCAAATAGCTCACTCTGACCGAGATTCGAACTCGGCACATCTTGAACGTGAGCAGACATGCTACCACCACGCTACCGAGGCGGGCTGATTTGATTTTACTTCCTTTATACATTCTTTATGTATAACCGCAAGTCCGTGGATATTCAGTTGTTTCAGAGTATTTTCATTTGCGAGTACACTTAGCGTAAGGCATGAAATGTTTAGCTCGCAACTGGCCTCTTTGCGCAACAATGAGTGT
Source organism: Mantis religiosa (assembly GCA_030765055.1). Taxonomy (NCBI): domain Eukaryota; kingdom Metazoa; phylum Arthropoda; class Insecta; order Mantodea; family Mantidae; genus Mantis; species Mantis religiosa. Next base: position 84,742 of record JAUKNK010000247.1, read on the forward strand.
GACAATTACATTTTTTAAATAACTCTTAATAATAATTTATAATTAATGATTTTTAAGATTTCATTTCTGTCGTGTGGTCTTAAGCACACACAATTTTTATACAGCGAGTTTCCTCAATATCCTTATATTTATTTGTATTGTAATTTTTATTCCTATTCTACCCATAGGTATATTAGGAATATAGATTACAAATTTATGAATATAATACAATTTACAAAAAACATAAAAAAATAAATATCATGCTGACAAACATCAGGATGAATCATTTAGCTTAATTAATATATTGTTTAAGAAAGTCATGGAATATTGAAAAGTTTCGTAATTCATCATAATATGTGTAAGTGGTTTTGAGAAAGTGTAGCCTAAGGATTGAAGCTCATATCGTTCAAAACAGAAAAACGGGAAATCAAATAAAACATGAGGGACAACTTGAGGATGATTTCCACAAATACAATGACATGTGTATTTGATTTTGAATCGAAATAAGTAAGCTGAAAATTTGCCATGTCTTGTTAAGAATTGAGTGAGAACATAATTAGGATTAACGAATTTACATTTATGTCTGTCAGATACTGTTGGGTAATTTAAGTCCTTAATCAAATCACTACAATCACCTTTTAATTAGTATTCATTCCTGTTGTTGATGATAACTGTATATCGTTAAAGTTATAATTATCTCTATGACACTTAATGTAGACCAAGAGTATCTTTGGAGCTGGAAATTGAAATATCTGTGTGATATACTTTGGATTTGGAATCGATACAGAGGACAGAAGTGGCATGACTTAAATTGGGAGGTGTGTGGAAATGAAGCGTGTTCGATCGCATTATTGTGTTGGAGCCACCACTATGACAGAGCTATACGCGTGGGCCGCAATGAAAAAAACAAATAGTGGCGGGCAGCGCTGAATGCTTGCCGAGAGCGAGAGCATTAAACAGTGAGAGTAAGAGACAGAGAGATGTCTGGATAGTTCCGTCTTTCTCTTGTCGCTGCGATCTTTCTCGAGAGCTGTACTACTACCAGCGGTATAAAAGCCCCGTAAAGTGTTAAAGAGGAGTCAGTTGTTATAACTGAGTAGCAGTTGCGCAGTGATTGTGAGTCCGTGGACTGTGCCGCAGTGAATTATTTTAAGGTATGGCTGGAGTAACGAGATGACCTTAAAGCCTTTTGTTTGTCAATGTTACTCATTTTGCTGCTGTCAGGGGTGTAGAAAGCGCCTTCTTACTGCAACAAAGAGTGCTTTTAAGTTCTGCAAAGGCCCAAGGATTCACAATATATCTTAAAATTTCTAGGAATAGACTCTGAAGTGCTCTTTATTCTGGATATACTTTAACTGGTAAATGTAGTAAGTAGCCAAGGTATTACTGCACAACAATGTAGATCACATTATTCCATGGAGTTAACCATTTCCGAGATACTCCCTGTTGCTGGTTTTAACTTTCCAGGTTTTATGCTTTTTTCAAATGGGAAGGTTAGTTTGCTATCCTGTCATTCAAAAGGAGCACAGGTTTAAAGTCGTCACATAGGAACCAGCTCTTAAAACATCGACTATCTTTTAAGCTTACTGCCCTTTCCTATTGTTTTTGTACGGACAAGGAAATATATACGGAACATACCAATATTTCATATCTTTCTTGAACAACATAGTCCTTACACAAAATGATTGTAAGAAATAAATCAAACTTTGGTATCCATAGGAAGTCTGTTCATCTCGATATTTATACAAAAAATTAAAGTTTTAACGCTTTTTCACATAAATTTGTCCTAATAAATATACCCCTGAATAAAGAGGAATTTAATAAAGAAGATAAACATATTATTAATACTGGTTTAATTAATGGTTTTAATAAAGGCTTCATATAGAAAAGATTGAACAATTTAAATATCAAAAACTATTAATGATATTTCTACCCTTAAAAATAAAAGACGATTATAATTTAAAAAGAATGACTTAGCATCCTTGAGTTAATAAACGTTTTAAATTTTTTTAAAGAGTTTGGTATAACTTCAGCTCCACAAAACAAGCACAATATTAGAAATGTAATAGATTTATCTAATAAGATAAAATTTCTAATACTAAAAGTTCTAGCATTTATCAGTTTAACTGTTTAGATTGTGATAAAGTTTATATTGGAAAGACAAAACGTAATTTGCAAACCAGAACGAAAGAACATTTTCATAACATTAAGTACAAAGAGACCGATCAACCAGCCGTAGCAGATTATTTTTGGACAATTAACTATCAAAGACATTTAGAAGTTAAATAATTAAAGCAATTAAATGGCTGATAGAGTTAATGGTTTGGGAAAAAGTATTTATTTTAAAAAAGAAACATCGCGTGATGAGTTTTGAAATACAATCAGTCGATTCTGTTTTCAAGTTTATTTCATTTTCAGATTTTGGTAGTACTGCCAAAAACATAGTAAGTTGTAGTGAGCGTGACTTTGATAACGAGGCTGTTCGAGGCTTGAGCTGACCATGTGAAGAATCATTTCACGAAGTCGGTATCCTCTTCAATTAATAAGAAAACCTTCATCATTTCTTTTAAGAAACGTGAAGTTTTATGTTACAAATTATTATATTTGTATATGATTAATTTTCATATTCACTGTTTGTGATTTTGATGATATTGCATTTTATCGTGGCACAGTATTTTAAAGATATCAGTCTGCTTAATAATGCTCAAAAAGCGAATTAATTCTATTTGACTTTAGGAGGCGTCCTTTCGAACTTCAGCTTAATATAGGCAATATTCTACTCCAGTGTGTAAAAAGTGTAAATATCTTAGGTTTAATCCTTGATGACAAGTTAACTTGGAACAACCACATTTAAAAATAGAAAATAATTTAGGCTCAAGACTTCTTTTGTTGGGATATTTAGCCAATTTTCTATTAATAGATACTACTAAGTTAGTATATTTTACATTAATATATTCACATATTTCTTATGTAATTGAGCTGTGGAGACACACTTCCAAATTAAAATTTAACAGTATTATTCTCCTACAGAAAAGAGCTATCAGATACCTGACAAAAATAACACGTACGAGTTCATGCAGGCATTATTTAAAAAAAAAATCAAACATACATACTCAGAGACAACACCCTACCCTTTTTGGACCACAAGATAACCAGAAATCGTCATGGTGTAGAATTTGGAATATACAGGAAGCCGACACACATAGATAATCTCTTAAAGAAAAATGAATACAACCCAGTTTCACATCACCTAGCTGCCCTTAAAATTCTAATTCACCGGCTATACAACATCCCACTTAGGAAGGAGGAGTTTTCGAAAGAACAACAAGAAATAAAATAGAGCATAATTAAATGGATTCAACCCAGCCATCATAAGGAAGATGATAAAAGGAAAGGAGAAGCTCAATGGAATATCAAAAATACCACTCCTGCACCGCTTAAAAACATAAACTTGTAATATAGAACATTCATCTACCATCCATGGGCTAGAAAGTTTGAACGAATCTTCAAAAGACTACATCTAAAACTAGCACCCCAAAACAAATTCAGTCTGAAGAACCTGCTAAATAAGCCACCTAAAAATTCAATCCCCAACACTTGGAATTCGGGAATTTATCAGATAAACTGTGAAACCTGTGATAAAAGCTACATAGGCAAAACTAATAGAAACTTTCTCTGAAACCTGTTAACCAGGCAAAAACAACATCACAGGAACATAAAGTTGAAACAAACAGAAAAATCCGCAGTGTCACACCATTTTTGGACAGAAAACTACAACATTGGCCATAACATAAAACTGTTAAAATCTTTAAGTACACCCATAGAATTGGATATTTGGGAAAAAATATCCATAACCAGAAACCGGGATAAAGTTATAAATTTTGAAATCGCGGCATTAAATGAAGTATTAAAACTTAGTGTCCCTAACACCAGATGGCAGAGGGATCGGAGCACCGTAGTAGTGGAGGAACAATATGTCTTTTTAGGTATATTCAGCCATTTTTGCAAAAGACTGCCAACTTTCTATATAATTAATGATTAAATGGTAAATTACTGTTATAAAAATTAAATATAGGCATAGAATTGATGTTTAAAAATGAAAAACAGTGAACTCTTTATTTCAGTATATTCAACATTTGAAACCATTAACCTTCCCAATTGGGAACATTGGCAGGTAAATTTACATACTAATTTTGGAACTTGGATAACAAATATGCGAAAATATTGATACATTTTTTAAGTATTTTAACAATACATTTAGTTTAAAGCCAAGTCAGTATATTCCCTAATTAATCCCCCGTGTGAATGCTTTTGATTTGCGTTCTCAACACACAAATACCCAAACAGAATACAACACAAAAGAAGTTGAAAAACAAAAGGGCCATTCGAATGAAACACGGTCACTTTAATAAAGCAACGGTAACGACTTTATTAACTCAAAAATAGGTGCTAAAACTAACGGCAGATTTAGCCAATTGCGACACTAGCCGATCGATTCCACCTTTGTAGTAGCTAGTAGGTTGCTGTGGGATCCAGGCCTGAACCCATTCACACACTTAGTTATCCGTTGTGAATCAATGTTGTGATGTTTCCGTATTGATGGATCTCGTTCACGTTGATTCTGCAGTTGCCCAAGATTAAAGAATGCCCTTCCTCAATCATTTCAGATGTAATGACAGGATGAGCCTGTCCAGGACGACGAGCATCGCCTTCCAGAAACTTGCGCTCCTCAGGGAATCTTCTGCGACATTCCACAATACTTGACCGACCGAGACTGTACTCACCTTACACAGCCTTCATCCGTCGATACATTTCCGGCCGCCAAATCCCTCCGCCAATACAAGTCAAATCACTCCTCGTTGCTCCCGCTTACTTGCCTTCCTGTTCGGTAGTGGAAAATAACTTGTGTGACAACCATCTCTTCGACGTGAAGCCACACTATCGCTATGCAACGTCAAACGTTGCGCACGTTGCAGTTGCTCCACCTTACACGCCTTGACATGGTGCCACCTTACGTGTAATGCAAGGTTACACGCACTGACCGGGTTTCGTTTCAATGCCCCTCATTTAATTCATATAAGAATTCAAACCAACCACAAATATTGGTGATATTTCTGAAATTCTGAAGGCTAAAACAAGAATATACGTGTTTTTCACATAAATAATGTGTTTAGCGAGATGTACATTGTTACTTTCTCTAGTGTATTTAGGTAGAGCAAGTATTGCATTCCATCAAAAATTTCGACAACGGGATTTCATTGCAAATACACATTTAGTTGTGCCATGATGACTTAAAAAGAATTTTGGAAAAAGGTTTCATGTGTGTGTGTGTGTGTGTGTGTGTGTGTGTGTGTGTGTGTGTGTGTGTGTGTGTGTGTGTCTGTGTGTTTGTATGATGTGTGTCTGTGTTTGTGTGTGAACAGCATAACTCAAATAAAAATTCTGTTACTGATATACCATTAATCTATTGTTTTTCATGTTCACAAAAGGACGAGAAGAAAGGACAACGATTCTTCACCTTATGGGACAAATAAGAGGCATTGAGGATTCACGGAAGACGGAACAATTCAGCACGTATCCAATCACTGTAGTAGCTCCGTCTCCTTTCCCCCACCGTTTCGCAGAGCTTTTATCTCAGCCCTGCACTGCCCTTCTCTTTGAACTCGTCCGCCGCACCATCTCGCCTTAACAATGCGTCCGCAACAGTATTTTTTGTATGGAATGTTGGCTCTAACTGCATTATATTGCGAACAGTCTAAGATTATGTGTTTAATTTTAAAAACATTTGAATATATCACATGTATGAGGTACCCTTTCTGAAAGTATATTGCGATGCGTTATCTCTTCCTGGGTATCCTTTACCTAGATAATTTTATTCTTGTTTATGTTTACCAAAGCAGCACAAGGACCAAAGGACGTTCTGGCGATACAAATTCCATACTCAAAACTTTACAGAAGAGGAAATGATGCCGCAACGGGCCCCATCTCTGCCGTGATGCTCTTTCTCAGTCTATCAGTTGCATACTTGGTGTTGTGTCTCCTTGCATTGAATGCTCCTGCTAGGATTCCTCCGAATTCCTGAAATGTCTCCATGGTTGTTCGTGCAGTATGGGGTGTTGCATTATCCTGTTGCAATAAAACACTATAGGGGTTAACTAATGCTGGGTATCTCCGTCTCAAAATTTCATGAACTCGTTCCAGTTGTTGAGAATAAAGATCCACGTCAGCACATTTCACTCATGGAAGTCACCATTATACATTGGAGCAAACAAAGGCAGTCAAAACAAGAAGCCCGCCTTGGTAGCGTAGATGTAAGCCTGTACGCCTCACGTTCAAGAGGTCGCGAGTTCGAATCTCGTTCGGGGTAACTTACCTGGATAAGATTTTTCCTGGGGTTTCCCTTATCCTGAAAGACGAATGTCGGGTAACTCTAAGCTTCATGGACCCTGGACACATTTCAGAATCAGTTCACCCATTCCATTAAATGTCGGATATGACTTAACGTTGCAGGACGTAAACTTACATAAAAATCAAAACAAGAATTAATCTACAAGTATTCACTAAGTTTATTGCAAATAACATAGAATGACCACAGTTATTATGAACTGTTTTGTATTTTCTCAAGTGCTAAAACACCCAAGGTGGACTGACGACTTTTTATATGACATTTATATTTGAATGTTTCTGATTAAACACTTTGTATTGAATACATAGTAATAGTTTACCAAACTGTCCCTAGATAGCTGCACTAAGCTGTGCCGCAAAATGTGAACGCACTGTTAGAGAAACAGTTGCCGAAAAACGATCAGAATTGGCAAAAAACAGGCCATCGTGCTGGATAAGGAAGAAAGAGGGCATTTAAATGGCCACGGCCCGAACATTAAACGCTGCGCTAGACATTTAAAAATGGTGAAACAAAAACTCTTAGCGTAATTCAATAAAGGTTTGGGGAGCATTTGTATCTATAAATCTGTAAATAAAAAAACCTATAAATCTAAAAATTGTAATTTTTTAAACCTTTGGGCTATTTATCACTCCCAGTGTTCCTTAACTGAATTAACGTGAAGAAGACAGAAGAATATCTAAAGTTTGTAAGAATAATGTATACAAGCGTAGGGAAATAAATATGAGCATAGTAGTTTAAAGCTTTTAATTACTATACTTTTTTTGAACTGGGAAGACAGCTTGTTCCTTGTTTCGTCTTTTCCTCGGTGTCATGCAAAGTTCTTGGAATTTGAAAAGTATCACATGGCAACATTCTCTTTAAAAATGTGCCCTCTAGAGTTTCCTAATAGGTAAAACGAAACGTTTAGCTTTGAATATTGATAAATAACATTAGGAAACAAAAATAATTTTTGAATTTTTCGAGCACTTCAGGGGGCAATTCCTACTAATTTTTAGGTTGAGAAAAACAAATATGGCAATAAAAATTATTATTATGACATATGACATACACAAAGTGGAAGTATTACATATTAACGGATTGAGAGAAAAAGATACATTTTAATTACATACATGCTAACAACAGTGAAGGTGCACTTGAGCTTTTTAACTGGTAGGTACATGCTAAGAATTCTAAATTGCTTGAAAAATACTTTGTAGATAGTCGTGTCTGAAGAGAATCATGTGGTGGCCTATTGATTTCGTCGTTTTTTTAGCTTGCCTCTTGAGATGGAGTTCCGCAGAATCCCTATACAAAGACCAACAGTAATCCGCAAGCAATATTTCATTCCAACGGCCCTGATACTTTTGTTCCATTACAGAAATGTCCTGATAGAATCTCACCCATGTTCATCACTAAGAGCTCCACAACTAGGAGGGAAAAAGTCTAGGTGGGAGTGGAGAAAATGTATTTTAAGGGAGATGTTGCATCCAAGGTTACGGTACTCGTGCAGGAGCACTGTCATCAAGTGCTTGTGGTTGTCATCTCTTTTGTTGCCCTAAAATCCATGAACAGCACCCTTGAAGGCTTCCCAATTTTCCTTTTCTTTCCCCTCCAAAATTTGGTCAAAGGCTCCTGTACATGTTCTCTAATTTGTGGTTCGACAAAAATGCCTTCCTTAACTTTCGCATCACTTAATTTCCAAAATTTTTCTCTCTCTGATTGTGTCTTGTTATTTGACAGGTGTGCCAACTCCCAAAAATAATTCCCCCAAATTTAAAATTTTCTCTCTAAAGAATGAAATGTCACTTTATCTAAAAAACAAGAGCTGATCTATCATTTTATGGTGAATTTTTAATTCAGCAGATGGAAATGCATGTAGATTCACTATTTTTAAGCCCGAAATATTTTCATTGTTGCCCAGTGTAATTAGTAAAATAGTTTAGAAAGTGTAGTGTATGTAACACTCGACTTTTTGAAGTAGGAGTTACTGTAGTTGAAGTACATTCAAAGTCTGTGCTGTTGTGCGTTGTTAAAGACGAATGCAGCGAAAATCATACATATGCATACTGCTGTACTTCGTGCAACGCGCTTTACTTCCCCAGGTAAAAGCGATGCTGCATACGGACGGCATCATGAATTTCTGGCTGAGTACTTCTAATCAAGTCCTGCGCCGTGATGTAGCGGGCTAAGGCAGCATGCCTTGGTCCCTAGCAACGGTAAGCTGCCCGAGTTCGATCCCACACATGTGGTGGGAATTTTTGGTCCCGGGTATAGGACCAGTGCCCACTCAGCATCGTGAGGAAAGTGAGGAGCTTAGGCTATGTAAGCCACCCTGGTCATGAAAACCAACATACCGGCTGGGGGCCGCCGAGATGCTGACCACATCTCCTCCTCGTAACGGTTGGATGATCGCCCACTTCTACCGTGCGTGTGTGTGCGTGAGGCCGGCAGTCGGGTTGGTAGGCCAAGGCTCTGCATAGGGCTGTCGCGCCACGGGTTAACTTTTTAACTTCTAATCAAAGTGCGCAACATATGTTGAAGTGATTTACAAAGCGTTATGCAAACATACGATTTATTTATATTCCACTTGCCTCTTAAAATGTGTTCTGCCCTCATTTCAAACACAATACCATGCACGTTGAGTGTTTATTAATTTACATAATAAACACTTTTAATTCGACTTTCTACTTTACCTTAGTAGACAAAAATCCCGGGCCACTTTACCGTGGTCGCTTTCAAAGAGTCGCCAAAGACTGCACACCCGGTATATTTAGAGTTTGTACCATTTTATTGTATTAGCTGCTTTCCCAGGCTCTATCTTCACGATATTCACGCTTCTTCCTTTTTTATGCAGTCAGCTTTTTGCCAAAAGTAACTTTAATACTCGTATTCTCATAGATTCAGTAACAGAGGTAATTTCTCAAAATGGTAGTTCTGAATTTCTGAATGGGATCTGGGAATTTGAAATCTCTGGGTATAGTAGTATTCTAGCAGATTATTACACTTTCAAAAGTTCATTTTTGAGATAGTGAGTTTTCTTTTAGTGTACTCGAATTCATTTAGAGGGATTTTTAGGACGACCTTGAATACCGATAATGCCATTTTTTTTATTTTCACGTTTTTTCAAACCTCATCACATGGGTTCACGGGCCCAAATGACCTTGCTGTGGACGGGCCCTAAAACACCACACACACACACGCACGCACGCACGCACGCACGCACACACACACACACTCACTCACTCACACTCACTCCCTCACATGAGTTCATGTTCTTCCCTGGGGCTGGCATTCGTGAGGTCCCGGCTCGGATTCCCAGCAATCGATAACCCTCTCATGGTCTACAATTTAACTTCCCTTTAATAAAGATAGTTTCTCATCTTTCACATGTAATTCTGGGTTTCTGTGTGTGACGGTTCCAACCAGGAGAACTGATATTTTCTCTTAGCTATTGAATTGTAGATCTGAACTTTATTATTCTGCAGTAAATCCTTTACAATAATTTCAAAACATAAAGTTTTACCTTGTTCTCAAACTTCTTTTAAATTTCCTTTCCATTTACCTGGTTATAAGGCACAAGTCTGTATTATAATTTTATTTTATTGGCCTTAGTTAAAAGGAAAATTTTTAAATTGTGTCATTCGAAATTTGTTGTTGTTCTGGAAGATTTATATGACTTTAAAAATTATTAATTCAAAAACCAGCCTAAAGAAGAAAGATTATGTAACATTTAATGCCTGATATTTTAGGAATCTCTTTGAAAAATTTCAAAAAGAAATAGACAGATTGTTAAAGTGTGGACTATTTTGAAAATATTAATGTTTTGAACAGAATAGTTTTAAAATATCTATTATTTCAAAGCAAAAGGCACCTATATCTTTTTTTTTTACTTTTAACCTATTTTATACAAAAATAGGTGCTTTTATTAAAAATATCAATATTTATTTTGTATATATGTTCTCTAAGTAAATTTAGTCATGCAATACAATCGTGAACTTGCTGCTTTGTACTTTGTGAACGCGAGATATGCGTCTAATTTCAGTTGAGCATCTGCTAATCAATGTTTATTATTAGACACAACTGTGGTTTCAACGACATTTTCACAGATTTATAGACCCAAGAAAGTTTTTCTAGCATATGGCAGGGTCATAGGAAATTATGATTTTGTTCTGCCACTACCTCAGCTTTCATAAGAATGGCTCTGCTAGCATTTCTGTGGTCATCGTGCATATCCCTGTCAAGAGTAGTCATTCAAGATTCAAGGCCCGTTGCCTCAGACTTAACTGATGTATAGGTCCTTTCAAAATTGCTTGCACTATGTAACTAATATTCCATACTTACCGTTATTGTTGCTCTCCATCGTAGGTTGACATTGCAGCATAAGTGCGGTAAGTAATTTCACAATGGTATCACAAATATGTGATGCAAGAAGCCCTAGTTCGTTGAGTAAGAACATATATTCTTTAATACTGATTGTGATATTACAATTTGTAAAATTATATAACTAAACATATTGCCACCGAATGGCATTGTTGTGCGGCTGCCACAAGCCGGAGACGGGCACGTGGACGAGAGAGAAAGAGACAGACAAAGGCTGAAGAGAGTCCGGTCCATTGTTGTGGAGAAGTTTCTCGGAAGATCTGCGACATTCAGGCTGTAAAGTTTCGTTGGAAGGGTTACCGCCAAGTCTGGTTGGGACTTTACGACAGAAACCATTACAGGACTAAGTCGTTTACTGGTTCAATGGAGGCTTTGCTATTAAGACTGAGATAAGTGGTGGCATTTTCGTATGTAGTTTTTTATTTTTGTTTTGTATTATTTATTATTGTCTTTTATGTTGAGGAATTTGAAAGAGAGAGAGGATGTGTTTATGTTCCCCAGGTTCGATATCGTATTCCCCGAGACCACGAATATGGGCGTTGGAATTATGGGAAAGGGAGTCGAGGAATTTTTAGGAGAGGAGAGCATGTATTCAGCTAGGAGGGGAAAAAATAGGTCGCGGTGAATGTTTGTGTTTGGAATGTACCAATTGGCATTGGCTGCGGTACGGAGATATCTGTTTTGGAGGCGTTGGGTGTGAATTTTGGCGGCAGTAACCCAGACTGGGCAGGCGTAGGTGAGGGTGGGACGAAGAACTTGCTTGTACAGGAGAAATTTGTTGGATAGGGCCATGACGGATATTATCCGATGGAGGGTGCATAGAAATGCCATCCTAGTTGTACAGCAGCCTTGTTGTACAGGTCTGCGATGTGAGCTTTCCAGGTTAGCTTCTGGTTCAGCTTGACCCCTAGGTATTTTGCGCAAGTCGAATTATGGACCGAACCACCGGCAATCCGTAGCTCTAGAATATCGGCCTCTAAACGCCGCGTAAACGTCACTGCTTGAGACTTGCTGGGAGTTACTGTGACGCACCAGGTGTTAAACCAAATCGTCAGGTTGTCCGAATAGATCTGCAGCCTGCGTACAGCAACTTGGTGGCGTGTGGAGGCGGTTGTTATAGCATTATCGTCAGCAAACTGGTATAACGTACAGCTTTGGTAGGATGGTACTGTATTGATGAATATGAGAAACAGCAGGGGTCTGCGGCATACCCGCATGTCAGATTTCAATTGGTTGGTGTTTACTTTTGATTTGGGTTCTAATTGGAGCTATGAGATCTCTTATTCTTCAGGTGAATGGTTGTAGGAAATGGATTTGTTGTTTGTTGGCTGCTCAGTTGTCTCAATAATACACTGGTTCGTTGCAAAAATTGATTTAATTCTCACTAAATTCGTTGATTCAGATTGATTTGTAGCGGTGACCACCTGTTACTAAACTTCCTAACAGAATTCTCTTAATTCTTTATACGGCGAATACTTTGCTATTATAAACTTCTTCTGCTGCTTCTCTCACGCTGGTTGCGTTATTCTTGACTTCCCTACATTTCGGACTTAGAAATCTTTGCTCCTTCTTCTTCACGCGCACTAACACGTCTTTCCCCTCGTAGTATGACTGTTGAAGTGATTTACATTTCGGACTTAGAAATCTTCCCTACTTCTTCTTCACGCGCCCTAACACATCTTTCCCCTCGTAGTATGACTTTTGAAGTGAAGTTTCGTCTACTCTGCGATTCCGTTCGTACTTTATTCTGATCCCTACTCTAACCCTTATCACATGACCAAAATAACTCACCCTTCTTCCTATTTCTCAAATCTTACATTATTATTGGTTTCTCATTTTATTTCGATTTTTCTTTATTGGTTAGCAAAACTCATCGAACTCATTGTCGTTACATCCCACCGTGAGTTGGGTCACGCCTACCCTGGGCTCTTTGTAACGGTATACATCGTTATCGCCTCAGCAAAGTAAATCCTTTTAGGTCTTACGCTTGACCGCATCTAGAAAACCTTATTGTTCCTACACATTTTTGCTTATAGTTCTCAGACATTGAACCTTTCCTTAAACAAAGAGGCTAACGGTCACCTCTTCCTGTCTCCCCGACTTGTGTTCAGATTTTACAGAAATATTTTCTCTCCCTTACATGGATTCTAGCATGTTAGTTGTCTTAAATTATATTCTTCCCATCTTATTCTTAATTAAACCGCTATTTTCATCATTACTCTAATTTCATTCTAATTTCATATTAATATAACAATATTTTATATTAGTTTAGCAAAGCATTTTCTTATTAATTTATCTTCTTTTTTAATTCTCTCGTGATTTCAGTTCATTCGCCGCCTCCTAATCGCTGTCTGATACTGCGGTTACATAATGCCCGTTTGACAAAAATGAAATACCCATTATTTAAATTTTGTCAAACCCCCGTCATGACATTTCCTCCTTATATCTTATAATTTCTCATTCCCTACTCGAAACATTTTTCGGTGGTCACCGTTTCCCTCATCTTCATCAGTGTGTTACTTTATACACATAGAATGGTCAATATGGTACATCATATACATAGAATTATAGATATGATACATTACGTACATAGACAAGTACACTGTCGTATATGTGGTTATTACCCTATATACAAATAACATTCGTGATACCTCAACTATATATACACTTCACTGAATTATCCTTGTCTCACTTGACATCAACTTGATTTTACCTTATTACATTCCTTAAGTACTACATTAATGTTACTATATTACAGTTTACAATATTAAATCTTACATTCAATGATTTTTTTAATATTATTATATTAACTTATTGGGACGTTTCTTTATCTTTCAGTCCTTCACCGTAAGAACATTCGTCCTCACACTATTATATTTTGCGTAACGATGTCCAAATATGGTTACCTCTACCTGCACTCAGTTGTCTACCTGTAATCAGGTGGTTCGTTTACCTGACAGTAAACATTGGCAGTTCATTGTCCTGTCTTTCCACTTCACTTTTCACTCTCAACTTTCTTTCACTTTGTCACGCCTAAGTCTGTGACCTTTACAATAACAACATAGCCTTTTGGCACATGAATACATCAGTACTTATACTATATTTACATTTCACAAATTATTTTTAAAGATCTTTCTAACATGTTCATTAGCTGTGGTTATTCTTATTACATTATCATTTTTGTTTGTGCACAGGAATTTTGGAACTTGCAACTCCCACGCAGTGTTTGAATTTCAAACGAAAACGTTACCCGTACTAATTATATAACTTTTACTTGGTATTCTTTACATCTTCGTATATATAATTTCAATCACATTCACACCGGTGATTCTTGGGCCTGCTCTGTACTGTTTACAACGTTTTTTTTTTTTGACGATATGGCCTTATTAGGGAGATGTTATATCTGCCTATCGGTTTACCATTTCTTGGGTGTGATAGAGCATACGCTCTGTCACCAAATATTTTCTCAATCCGGTATGGGCCTTTCCATAGCATATATAGCTTTCTAGTCTTTTTTCCTAACAAATCTGACTTGTCGAACGATTTCACTAGAACTAAGTCGCCGACCTTTGGTTCCCAATTCTTCTTATACCGCAGTTTCTTTGCGTTTCTTTTCTCTACTTTTTCCATTATTCTTTTAACAGCATTCTGGATCCGTTCTCGATCTGTCTCGGTCGTCACTTGTATACTTTCCGGAACACCCTCTATTATTGGTTCCGGTGTTAAATTCCTATGCAATTGGATAGGAGCATATCCTGTGGTTAAATTGACTGAATTATTGAATATAAACTCAATATAGTTGATGTGGTCTGGCCAGGTAGTCTGTTTCAATGAACAAAGGACTCAGAGATGAACACCTAGGTCTTTCATTACGCGCTCGCTTGGATTAGAGCACGGATGGTACGACGTTGTATTATAGATGCGAATTCCGGCATCCTGAATGGTGTGTACTTATATTTGAATGGGGGAACATCATGTATCTCGAATTCATACTCACAATCACTATAGGTCCCAGTGTGTTCCGAAAATACATTTCTGTGTTTACATAAAATGTTATAAAAAATCTCTTTTTGGTGGTCGTTAAGTAGGTTCGAGTTTGCTACTGTTTCTCTTATTCTATAGGTCATGTTTACATTATTTTCGACTACCTGGAAATCACCTGGTAGGGTAATTATCTCCTGCCCAAGTCCGTATGACGTCATCTCTGCAAGCCTTTCTTCTCCAGCTATATACTCATACTTATCATAGTTTCTCATCTCTTCTGCTTCTAATGGATTCATCTTAACTAGCTCCATTCCTCCTATTCGTATAAATTCTACAAAAAATGTTTCTCCATCTATTTCTTTTTCTTCATCTGTCTATCTTATCTCATTTTCTGCTTCCCTTGAGCTAAACGGAACTTTAACTATGACGTCTTTAATTTTGATTTCCAAGGCTTCCATTTGATAATTCAACTTAGCTTGAAGCGCATACAACACGTCATTACCCATAATAATGTCTACAGATAGCCTATTAATAACAAAACATACAAATTCCATTGTATCCTCCCCAATAGTGACTTTCAAAAGCATTTGTGTATTAATCTTTTGTTTGGCACGACCTACTGCCAGAGTACAATATGCACTTTTCACGGGCAATGTTTGCAATTTCATTCCATTGTTTTTTTAAGTGATAAAAGAATGCTTGACTTATAGCTGAAAGTGAGGATCCTGAATCTATGGTAATGTGCCATTTTTCTTTGTTTATTATTGCAGCAATACGTGGAGCATCTCTCACTTCTTGCAATTCTGTTAAGTGATTGTTTATTTGAGTACCGTTTACTATTTCTGTTTCTGTTTTATTCTGTACCACCCTACTCAGAGCTGTGTCCCTGTTCAAATTAAGAACTAGCGTGTTCATCCGGGTCCGATGCGGGACGTCTTCTATCGCACCCTGGAGTCGTTTCCCGTCTGCTGTGTCGTACCTGGCCTTTCATCTCCCTCGGGCGCCGCGTCCCTCGGTGTGGGTGGAGGAGAACGCACCCATTCTCTTGAGAGAAGTTGATTCCTCTGTCTTACTTCAGGTCTGTCTGTATTGTTCTCTCTACCAGCGTCACGTGGTTGGTACTGTCTATTAGCTTCTGGTAGTCGGAACGTCGGTCTTGCATTCCCTCTTCGAAGAAATGGGGGGTGACCCCTATTTCCATTCCTAGTTACATGTACATATCTCATAGGGAAATTATATGAATTTGAATTTGGAGGTCCCTGTCTCACTCTATTGTTGTTAGGGAATTCCCTCGGGACGTGGGCATCGTATCTTTGACGAGTAGCCATATGGTTCGTGTTAAAATTTCGGGGATTGTGTGCCCTTTCCCCGTCATGATTATTATTATTCCACGGTCTGTGTGGATTTCTCACTGGCATTCGATTCTCATGTCTATTTTGTGAATTTTGCGTCCCAACGCTTTGTAAAGCTGTTAATAATGTAATTGCCTCTCTCAATGTCTGAGGTCTTGCTACCACCATGTGATTTCTAATGTTCTCAGGAAGATAGGGCGTGAGAAGAGAAATCAGTTCGGCTTCCTGTAATGGAGGTTGTAGATATTTACTCATTTGCGAATATCTCAGGAAATAATCAGTAATAGACTCTCCATTATTACCTTGGTATCGGCCATTTGTTATCTGATTCCTTACTTGGTATTGGACATTGGCGTTCCAATACTTTTCTAGGAAAGCTGTTTTGAACAACTCGTAGCTGCATCCTTCTCCCACAGTTACTCGTAGCCAATTAAGTTCGGCAGATTCTAACGCCCTTTGAACTATTATCATCTTATATTGCTCGGGTACACCTCTGATGACAAAATACTTTTCTAAGTCGGCCAAAAATTGTACTGCGTTGTCATTGCGACAATTAAATTTCGGGAGGGGCAATTCGCTTAGAAAATTGATGTGCAGTGGTGGATACATATTTACGTTTTGCATATTTACTTCGCAATTATTGCTGCTTTGAGGAGAGACAGAAGGGGCGCTAACCTGGTCGTTCTGCCTCTCTCCATTGTGTGTATGTATAGAACAATTGGAACTCTCAGGTACCGGCCCTTGCTGTCCCAGCTGTAAGCCAGTTACAGTATCTCTGATTTGAGATATCTCGCTTACTGTTTCCCTCAACATTTGTGTATTCTCTGATTGAATATTTGTTACACGTGCTACCTTTTCTTTTAACTTCTCCATGTCAGCTGCTATACTATTGTTTACAGTGTCAAACCGGTCATTTATCTCTTGTACAAAAGTTACCTGTGTCGTGGTCAGTTCATCTAATCTTATTCTTTCCTTATGAATTTCCTCCCCTATTCTATTTTCTACTCCTGCAACCAGAGATTTGGTAGCTTCTAGGTCACTTCTTATAGTACCTACTTCTCGCTGCAGTGCCTCTTTTACAGATTGGATTTCCCCTGTTATTCCTTGAATTCTGACAGTGATTCTAGTTTCTGTTTCTTTCCCTTGGCTTGTAATTTGACTTACTAATTTAGCTTCTAGTGTTTGGTTCTGTCCTACTAATTTAGCTTCTAGTGTGTGGTTCTGTTCTACTAATTTAGCTTCTAGTGTTTGGTTCTGTTCTACTAATTTAGCCTCTAGTGATTGACTCTGAATAGTCATTTGCGCCATGAGTTTCTGGAACATCTCTTGTAGATTTTCCATAACCCCAGGATTGTCACTTCTCCTATTTACATTTAAGCTACTTACACCATTTACACCCTCATCTACTGATCCTATAACATTGCTTTCCATTATCTCTTCATTAACAACTTCCAACTCTTTCTCTGTCTCCATAATTATTTGTTCCCCAGAATTTTCCATTTTAAATTTGTTCTGTACGATCTTCTTATTTCTCAAAAGCATTGAATTTCCCCTTTAAATGTTCTAATTTCCCTTCCAAAATACTTATTACTAAGACATTACATAGATATTGATTTCACTGAATGATATTACATTTACAAGAAATATAAATTGAGTATGTGTAACTCACAGTTCTGTTGTACGGCTGTGGTGTTTATGTGATGTCTTTACCAATTTTTGTCGTGCTGCTCGTCGTCTAGTAGGCTCAGTTGATGTCGAAAGAACTTGAACTTCTCTCTTGGTTGGGGGAAAATTCTATGTAGTTGTTTTTGCCGTCTTCTTCGTAGTCTCTGCTGTCCTCATCGTAGTTGTCGTCGTCGGTCTTCTCACTTCTCCTCGTAGTCGTCCTTCGTCGTCGTTCTTCTCACTTCTCCTCGTAGTCGTCCTTCGTCGTCGTTCTTCTCACTTCTCCTTGTAGTCGTCCTTCGTCGTTACATTTCACCCATTTCCTACAATTCGAAGCCCCAACGTGTCGGCGCCATTATGCGGCATACCCGCATGTCAGATTTCAATTGGTTGGTGTTTACTTTTGATTTGGGTTCTAATTGGAGCTATAAGATCTCTTATTCTTCAGGTGAATGGTTGTAGGAAATGGATTTGTTGTTTGTTGGCTGCTCAGTTGTCTCAATAATACACTGGTTCGTTGCAAAAATTGATTTAATTCTCACTAAATTCGTTGATTCAGATTGATTTGTAGCGGTGACCACCTGTTACTAAACTTCCTAACAGAATTCTCTTAATTCTTTATACGGCGAATACTTTGCTATTATAAACTTCTTCTGCTGCTTCTCTCACGCTGGTTGCGTTATTCTTGACTTCCCTACATTTCGGACTTAGAAATCTTTGCTCCTTCTTCTTCACGCGCACTAACACGTCTTTCCCCTCGTAGTATGACTGTTGAAGTGATTTACATTTCGGACTTAGAAATCTTCCCTACTTCTTCTTCACGCGCCCTAACACATCTTTCCCCTCGTAGTATGACTTTTGAAGTGAAGTTTCGTCTACTCTGCGATTCCGTTCGTACTTTATTCTGATCCCTACTCTAACCCTTATCACATGACCAAAATAACTCACCCTTCTTCCTATTTCTCAAATCTTACATTATTATTGGTTTCTCATTTTATTTCGATTTTTCTTTATTGGTTAGCAAAACTCATCGAACTCATTGTCGTTACATCCCACCGTGAGTTGGGTCACGCCTACCCTGGGCTCTTTGTAACGGTATACATCGTTATCGCCTCAGCAAAGTAAATCCTTTTAGGTCTTACGCTTGACCGCATCTAGAAAACCTTATTGTTCCTACACATTTTTGCTTATAGTTCTCAGACATTGAACCTTTCCTTAAACAAAGAGGCTAACGGTCACCTCTTCCTGTCTCCCCGACTTGTGTTCAGATTTTACAGAAATATTTTCTCTCCCTTACATGGATTCTAGCATGTTAGTTGTCTTAAATTATATTCTTCCCATCTTATTCTTAATTAAACCGCTATTTTCATCATTACTCTAATTTCATTCTAATTTCATATTAATATAACAATATTTTATATTAGTTTAGCAAAGCATTTTCTTATTAATTTATCTTCTTTTTTAATTCTCTCGTGATTTCAGTTCATTCGCCGCCTCCTAATCGCTGTCTGATACTGCGGTTACATAATGCCCGTTTGACAAAAATGAAATACCCATTATTTAAATTTTGTCAAACCCCCGTCATGACATTTCCTCCTTATATCTTATAATTTCTCATTCCCTACTCGAAACATTTTTCGGTGGTCACCGTTTCCCTCATCTTCATCAGTGTGTTACTTTATACACATAGAATGGTCAATATGGTACATCATATACATAGAATTATAGATATGATACATTACGTACATAGACAAGTACACTGTCGTATATGTGGTTATTACCCTATATACAAATAACATTCGTGATACCTCAACTATATATACACTTCACTGAATTATCCTTGTCTCACTTGACATCAACTTGATTTTACCTTATTACATTCCTTAAGTACTACATTAATGTTACTATATTACAGTTTACAATATTAAATCTTACATTCAATGATTTTTTTAATATTATTATATTAACTTATTGGGACGTTTCTTTATCTTTCAGTCCTTCACCGTAAGAACATTCGTCCTCACACTATTATATTTTGCGTAACGATGTCCAAATATGGTTACCTCTACCTGCACTCAGTTGTCTACCTGTAATCAGGTGGTTCGTTTACCTGACAGTAAACATTGGCAGTTCATTGTCCTGTCTTTCCACTTCACTTTTCACTCTCAACTTTCTTTCACTTTGTCACGCCTAAGTCTGTGACCTTTACAATAACAACATAGCCTTTTGGCACATGAATACATCAGTACTTATACTATATTTACATTTCACAAATTATTTTTAAAGATCTTTCTAACATGTTCATTAGCTGTGGTTATTCTTATTACATTATCATTTTTGTTTGTGCACAGGAATTTTGGAACTTGCAACTCCCACGCAGTGTTTGAATTTCAAACGAAAACGTTACCCGTACTAATTATATAACTTTTACTTGGTATTCTTTACATCTTCGTATATATAATTTCAATCACATTCACACCGGTGATTCTTGGGCCTGCTCTGTACTGTTTACAACGTTTTTTTTTTTGACGATATGGCCTTATTAGGGAGATGTTATATCTGCCTATCGGTTTACCATTTCTTGGGTGTGATAGAGCATACGCTCTGTCACCAAATATTTTCTCAATCCGGTATGGGCCTTTCCATAGCATATATAGCTTTCTAGTCTTTTTTCCTAACAAATCTGACTTGTCGAACGATTTCACTAGAACTAAGTCGCCGACCTTTGGTTCCCAATTCTTCTTATACCGCAGTTTCTTTGCGTTTCTTTTCTCTACTTTTTCCATTATTCTTTTAACAGCATTCTGGATCCGTTCTCGATCTGTCTCGGTCGTCACTTGTATACTTTCCGGAACACCCTCTATTATTGGTTCCGGTGTTAAATTCCTATGCAATTGGATAGGAGCATATCCTGTGGTTAAATTGACTGAATTATTGAATATAAACTCAATATAGTTGATGTGGTCTGGCCAGGTAGTCTGTTTCAATGAACAAAGGACTCAGAGATGAACACCTAGGTCTTTCATTACGCGCTCGCTTGGATTAGAGCACGGATGGTACGACGTTGTATTATAGATGCGAATTCCGGCATCCTGAATGGTGTGTACTTATATTTGAATGGGGGAACATCATGTATCTCGAATTCATACTCACAATCACTATAGGTCCCAGTGTGTTCCGAAAATACATTTCTGTGTTTACATAAAATGTTATAAAAAATCTCTTTTTGGTGGTCGTTAAGTAGGTTCGAGTTTGCTACTGTTTCTCTTATTCTATAGGTCATGTTTACATTATTTTCGACTACCTGGAAATCACCTGGTAGGGTAATTATCTCCTGCCCAAGTCCGTATGACGTCATCTCTGCAAGCCTTTCTTCTCCAGCTATATACTCATACTTATCATAGTTTCTCATCTCTTCTGCTTCTAATGGATTCATCTTAACTAGCTCCATTCCTCCTATTCGTATAAATTCTACAAAAAATGTTTCTCCATCTATTTCTTTTTCTTCATCTGTCTATCTTATCTCATTTTCTGCTTCCCTTGAGCTAAACGGAACTTTAACTATGACGTCTTTAATTTTGATTTCCAAGGCTTCCATTTGATAATTCAACTTAGCTTGAAGCGCATACAACACGTCATTACCCATAATAATGTCTACAGATAGCCTATTAATAACAAAACATACAAATTCCATTGTATCCTCCCCAATAGTGACTTTCAAAAGCATTTGTGTATTAATCTTTTGTTTGGCACGACCTACTGCCAGAGTACAATATGCACTTTTCACGGGCAATGTTTGCAATTTCATTCCATTGTTTTTTTAAGTGATAAAAGAATGCTTGACTTATAGCTGAAAGTGAGGATCCTGAATCTATGGTAATGTGCCATTTTTCTTTGTTTATTATTGCAGCAATACGTGGAGCATCTCTCACTTCTTGCAATTCTGTTAAGTGATTGTTTATTTGAGTACCGTTTACTATTTCTGTTTCTGTTTTATTCTGTACCACCCTACTCAGAGCTGTGTCCCTGTTCAAATTAAGAACTAGCGTGTTCATCCGGGTCCGATGCGGGACGTCTTCTATCGCACCCTGGAGTCGTTTCCCGTCTGCTGTGTCGTACCTGGCCTTTCATCTCCCTCGGGCGCCGCGTCCCTCGGTGTGGGTGGAGGAGAACGCACCCATTCTCTTGAGAGAAGTTGATTCCTCTGTCTTACTTCAGGTCTGTCTGTATTGTTCTCTCTACCAGCGTCACGTGGTTGGTACTGTCTATTAGCTTCTGGTAGTCGGAACGTCGGTCTTGCATTCCCTCTTCGAAGAAATGGGGGGTGACCCCTATTTCCATTCCTAGTTACATGTACATATCTCATAGGGAAATTATATGAATTTGAATTTGGAGGTCCCTGTCTCACTCTATTGTTGTTAGGGAATTCCCTCGGGACGTGGGCATCGTATCTTTGACGAGTAGCCATATGGTTCGTGTTAAAATTTCGGGGATTGTGTGCCCTTTCCCCGTCATGATTATTATTATTCCACGGTCTGTGTGGATTTCTCACTGGCATTCGATTCTCATGTCTATTTTGTGAATTTTGCGTCCCAACGCTTTGTAAAGCTGTTAATAATGTAATTGCCTCTCTCAATGTCTGAGGTCTTGCTACCACCATGTGATTTCTAATGTTCTCAGGAAGATAGGGCGTGAGAAGAGAAATCAGTTCGGCTTCCTGTAATGGAGGTTGTAGATATTTACTCATTTGCGAATATCTCAGGAAATAATCAGTAATAGACTCTCCATTATTACCTTGGTATCGGCCATTTGTTATCTGATTCCTTACTTGGTATTGGACATTGGCGTTCCAATACTTTTCTAGGAAAGCTGTTTTGAACAACTCGTAGCTGCATCCTTCTCCCACAGTTACTCGTAGCCAATTAAGTTCGGCAGATTCTAACGCCCTTTGAACTATTATCATCTTATATTGCTCGGGTACACCTCTGATGACAAAATACTTTTCTAAGTCGGCCAAAAATTGTACTGCGTTGTCATTGCGACAATTAAATTTCGGGAGGGGCAATTCGCTTAGAAAATTGATGTGCAGTGGTGGATACATATTTACGTTTTGCATATTTACTTCGCAATTATTGCTGCTTTGAGGAGAGACAGAAGGGGCGCTAACCTGGTCGTTCTGCCTCTCTCCATTGTGTGTATGTATAGAACAATTGGAACTCTCAGGTACCGGCCCTTGCTGTCCCAGCTGTAAGCCAGTTACAGTATCTCTGATTTGAGATATCTCGCTTACTGTTTCCCTCAACATTTGTATATTCTCTGATTGAATATTTGTTACACGTGCTACCTTTTCTTTTAACTTCTCCATGTCAGCTGCTATACTATTGTTTACAGTGTCAAACCGGTCATTTATCTCTTGTACAAAAGTTACCTGTGTCGTGGTCAGTTCATCTAATCTTATTCTTTCCTTATGAATTTCCTCCCCTATTCTATTTTCTACTCCTGCAACCAGAGATTTGGTAGCTTCTAGGTCACTTCTTATAGTACCTACTTCTCGCTGCAGGGCCTCTTTTACAGATTGGATTTCCCCTGTTATTCCTTGAATTCTGACAGTGATTCTAGTTTCTGTTTCTTTCCCTTGGCTTGTAATTTGACTTACTAATTTAGCTTCTAGTGTTTGGTTCTGTCCTACTAATTTAGCTTCTAGTGTGTGGTTCTGTTCTACTAATTTAGCTTCTAGTGTTTGGTTCTGTTCTACTAATTTAGCCTCTAGTGATTGACTCTGAATAGTCATTTGCGCCATGAGTTTCTGGAACATCTCTTGTAGATTTTCCATAACCCCAGGATTGTCACTTCTCCTATTTACATTTAAGCTACTTACACCATTTACACCCTCATCTACTGATCCTATAACATTGCTTTCCATTATCTCTTCATTAACAACTTCCAACTCTTTCTCTGTCTCCATAATTATTTGTTCCCCAGAATTTTCCATTTTAAATTTGTTCTGTACGATCTTCTTATTTCTCAAAAGCATTGAATTTCCCCTTTAAATGTTCTAATTTCCCTTCCAAAATACTTATTACTAAGACATTACATAGATATTGATTTCACTGAATGATATTACATTTACAAGAAATATAAATTGAGTATGTGTAACTCACAGTTCTGTTGTACGGCTGTGGTGTTTATGTGATGTCTTTACCAATTTTTGTCGTGCTGCTCGTCGTCTAGTAGGCTCAGTTGATGTCGAAAGAACTTGAACTTCTCTCTTGGTTGGGGGAAAATTCTATGTAGTTGTTTTTGCCGTCTTCTTCGTAGTCTCTGCTGTCCTCATCGTAGTTGTCGTCGTCGGTCTTCTCACTTCTCCTCGTAGTCGTCCTTCGTCGTCGTTCTTCTCACTTCTCCTCGTAGTCGTCCTTCGTCGTCGTTCTTCTCACTTCTCCTTGTAGTCGTCCTTCGTCGTTACATTTCACCCATTTCCTACAATTCGAAGCCCCAACGTGTCGGCGCCATTATGCGGCATACCCGCATGTCAGATTTCAATTGGTTGGTGTTTACTTTTGATTTGGGTTCTAATTGGAGCTATGAGATCTCTTATTCTTCAGGTGAATGGTTGTAGGAAATGGATTTGTTGTTTGTTGGCTGCTCAGTTGTCTCAATAATACACTGGTTCGTTGCAAAAATTGATTTAATTCTCACTAAATTCGTTGATTCAGATTGATTTGTAGCGGTGACCACCTGTTACTAAACTTCCTAACAGAATTCTCTTAATTCTTTATACGGCGAATACTTTGCTATTATAAACTTCTTCTGCTGCTTCTCTCACGCTGGTTGCGTTATTCTTGACTTCCCTACATTTCGGACTTAGAAATCTTTGCTCCTTCTTCTTCACGCGCACTAACACGTCTTTCCCCTCGTAGTATGACTGTTGAAGTGATTTACATTTCGGACTTAGAAATCTTCCCTACTTCTTCTTCACGCGCCCTAACACATCTTTCCCCTCGTAGTATGACTTTTGAAGTGAAGTTTCGTCTACTCTGCGATTCCGTTCGTACTTTATTCTGATCCCTACTCTAACCCTTATCACATGACCAAAATAACTCACCCTTCTTCCTATTTCTCAAATCTTACATTATTATTGGTTTCTCATTTTATTTCGATTTTTCTTTATTGGTTAGCAAAACTCATCGAACTCATTGTCGTTACATCCCACCGTGAGTTGGGTCACGCCTACCCTGGGCTCTTTGTAACGGTATACATCGTTATCGCCTCAGCAAAGTAAATCCTTTTAGGTCTTACGCTTGACCGCATCTAGAAAACCTTATTGTTCCTACACATTTTTGCTTATAGTTCTCAGACATTGAACCTTTCCATAATCAAAGAGGCTAACGGTCACCTCTTCCTGTCTCCCCGACTTGTGTTCAGATTTTACAGAAATATTTTCTCTCCCTTACATGGATTCTAGCATGTTAGTTGTCTTAAATTATATTCTTCCCATCTTATTCTTAATTAAA
>JAUKNK010000247.1:115000-157500 GCA_030765055.1 Mantis religiosa
TTTAGTGTGTAGATTGCTGTAAATGGCCACCTAAAGGAAAAGGTGTAGCGGAAGGAACACAGATGTTTGCATATAGCTAGAGATAGATTCACATACATAGAGTACTATCTTGGGTAATTTCCTAACGTTATCTGTTACTTTTTACAGTATTTAATAGCCTTCACTCTACCATGTATCATTCAAGGTAAGAAGTTCCGAGCTGATTCATTTTGATAATATAAATTATTTCAATGGAAGGTTTACAGATAAAATTAGTGTCTAATTGTTTTACAGGAATATCAGTCCCACACATTTCAAATCTGTATTCCTCAACATGCATCGAAAAGATGTGGAATAATTTCTTTAATTTTTGAGCTAGCACTATATAAACGAGGTCCCAATTCACTTGTTGACACACTACAACTGCTCAGTTTACCTCAATGACGTGCCTCCTGTTTCCAGCTGACGAGCTTACTTCCTCTTTAAGACAAAAATTGCTTAACTCAATAGCTAAAGGCAACATTCTAATAGAATGTGGACGAAATCTCGTTGGTAATTACTGACACAATCCGTAGAGTCAGGGATTTTATTGAGCTGTTACACTACAGGGTGCCTCACAAAGAAGCAGGGAATTTGTATTGACAGACGCCTGGAAAAACGTCACACTTGAAACCATCCAGAATGCCATCCGATGTTGGTTCAACGTCTACGATCCTGTGTGGAATCCAAACGAAATCAGCTTGAGCACGTGCATTATGAACATTGGAGGGATGGTGTCAGTAAAATAAAAATGAAAATGCTTATTCAACTTATATTACAGAATCTAAGAAATTTACTGCTTTTTTGTGGGGCACCCTGTAAAATAAATACAAGTAGTGATCTTTCCCATTATGAGTTTTATTTTGTAAGTCAACAAACTTTGACAGACATATTATAATGACTGAGGCGGAGATTTATTTAAGAGTACTTCATAATTTTGTACTCACCTATACTTTAAATACTTTGTACACTTGCTCTACATCTTCTTACTTTTTTCTTCTTGTTTACAGTTTCTATCAATTGGGGAAAATTAATGTACTCTTAAAGATTCTCATTTAAGCGTCTCTCCTCTGTGTTAAAAGTTTATTAACCATCATAGTAATTGAATCTTAAATATTGTAATATTACTGGAATGCTAACAATCGTAAAATCTGTTTACATACCTAAACATTTTTACATGGAACACATATTAACATATTCATACGAATTATATATCTAAAACTATATAATCCGTTTACAATTGTGTACATATAAACATATTAATCCTTAAATTGTCACATGCGTTCATACATATTTATGTCTTCACAATGTTTTTCATTGCAAGTCAATATTTCCTTATTTCGTTTTAAAATGTAGTTTGAGGTATTTACAACTTATTCAATCTTTATTTCTGCAGTAACCATCACAAATCTTTGATACTTTTAAAAATATTTCATTGCTCTTGGCAAAAGTGATTTTACAAATGGAGTTTTAAAATTAGAGTGATTAATAATTGAGATTTACAATGCATAAATAAATACAACGGTGCCTGAACGTCTGCCAGTTCCCTTGGATTTCTCTTTTACAATTTTAGCAAGGTCATTAAATTATTTGAAAAGTTTTTGATGAACAACTGCTTCAGTTACCCCTATTCCGGCCAAAAAACTTTATATCCAGATATTGTCAGAAATAAAGGTTTTGAAGCGGGATTTGTGGAGAGATTTAACTTTCAATATCACGTCCATTGAAGCTACATCCACTTAATGACATCATGATTTGCAAGAAATCATCAAAGCAGTAATTCATTACGTGCTACGTACAAACCGGTTGCCCCGCTGAAACTTTTATGCACCAAATTGTTTAAACTACATGCAAATTTGCTTATGATGAAGTAGCTTTTATCTGATTGTTTCATGGAACAAAGATAAATAAGTTCAAGCAACAGATATGAAGTGTTTAATGTCTTCAGCAGGTTGCATTCTAAATCGTATAAAATAAATAAATACAAACAATGACTTCAGTGAAGAAGTATGTCTAAGCAAGACTTAGATATTTTCGTATTAAATGAAAAGTTAATGTATATGTGTACTTAGAACATGTTCAACACAGCGTAATAAGGCAAGTAGATAAGCCTTTCAATTGTTGAAGCAACATTAAATGAATTTTTCACGCTTTTCATTTTGCTCCTCCGTTTACTTTGGCAATTATAGCAAAAGTTTCAGTGTTACTCAACCTTTGCATAGCTAAAACTGTTCCAAAACATAAACCACTTGGTCAGAGGGACCAAGAAAGACCAGTGAAGGCACAGAATGGTCAATGTAAGCCACTGTTTTGTCTATCATTTATCATAACTTCTTTTACTTTCCATAACAGGTGCATTTCATCAAAAATTCAATCTAGAAATTTCACTAGAATTACGCCTTTTGGGACTCCCTGAATAAAAATAAGAATCCACAAGTTACTTTCACCACAAATGAAATGTAATATTTTGTATGTTCTGGCAATTGTTTCTGAAGAACCTCTTCATTCTGCTTTACTTTTATATAATCAGTAAACTGTAAGAGATCGACAAAATATTACTGCACAAAAAACGTGGAATTCGCTGGAGCACTCATTTTCTGTCAAATTCAAACGGAAACGGAATTTCGTCTCAAAGCCATCTGATGGGATTAGGACTTAAAATATTTTATTAACCCTTAAGCCTACTGTATTTTCCTTTTCTTACTGTGTATACGTATAAGTAAACTTATAGTAAACCATTTCTAGAACTATTTTGTCTAAGTGGGTAGAAGAATATGCTTTTTAAACAATGGTTCAGCGAAGAGTGGGTAGGGAAGATAAAGCATCGTGTCTTTTATGATATAATATATTGATTATGTGCAATGAATCCACGTATGCGTACGTCTTTCTGATGGAGTAAAACAGATTTAATAGCTAGTGATGTAGTGCTGTCTAATTTGTCTTACAATTGAATCTAAAAGTGCGTAGAATATGCGACAAAACTTTCATGGAATAGCGGCCTATGTCACCAAACTACCAATAAACTTTAGGACAGGAAATACCATGTTAACATTTCTGCTTGTCGTGATTAAGAGTTCTAATTCGTAACAGACCGCTATTCAGCTCAACGGTTCAATTATTTTTAACAATGATGCATTTTTAAATGTTGCATTATAATGCAGTGAGGTATTTATAATCGTGGACTTATTTTAACTTGATCCAATTTCTCTAGTGCTAGCAGAAGACAATGAACACAATTCTACGATAGAGTGTTTGGTTGCACATAATACATCGCCCTCAGGATGGAAGTTTCGGTGTGTTTGTATAACATTTACAATAGTATACCAGATAATGATAGATTGTGGGGAATAAGAGTATTCAATACCCCAGAATTTTCTCCAAAAAAGTTTGAAAAGGATGTACATATCTGTGTTTTCGTCATCTTAAGCCATATAAGGAAGTGGAAACGTAGAGGACGATATGAATTATGGTTTATGGATTTGGGGTGATACCATGGATATTGGAAAATCAACTATTCGTATGCTACAAGTGACCATGAGCAAAGTGACACGGTAGAAGTTAAACACCAAACATTCGGGCCATTCCTTGTGGAAATTATTAAGGGCATTTAAAGTCTCCTCGAGCGCCAACTCAAGCACTGAGGCGCGGCACACTCGCCTCGGCCTGCACTTCTCCGAGGAGAAGGCCGAGGTTTTTGCAGACTGTCTGGCAGAAAAATTCACAGAGAACCCTACGACGAACCCCGAGTTAGAACGGGAAGTCCAGACATGGGTACAAAACTGGGTGGCGCAGAGGCATGAGCAACACTTGCCCTTCAGAACACCGCAGGAATTCTGCAAGCTCATTAGGAAGCTACCTAATGGGAAAGCCGCCGGCCCGGACACGGTGACTAATGAGGAACTCAAGCATCTCCCGAGAAAAGCCCTGGTGCAACTTACGAAAATTTTCAATGCTTGTTTGCAGCAAAATTATTTCCCGGACACTTGGATATGAGCCAAGATAATAATGCTAACGAAGCATGGGAAAAGCACCAGGCAGCCTCAGAATTACCGCCCCATTAGCCTCCTGTCTAATATTGGCAAATTTCTGGATAAAATAATTCTCTTTTGACTCCAAAATCAAATTTCGTTGATTGGCATTTCTAACTCGCAATTTGGCTTTAGAAAGGGACACTCCACAGACCTCCAACTCTTAAGATTAGCAGATGACGTCACCGAGCAATTTAACAAAGAGGCTTCAAAGTTGGCGCTATTTTTGGACGTAGAAGGCGCATTCGACCGGTGCTGGCAAAACGGCCTGATTTACAAACTGTACCGAGTGGTTCACGGCCTCCAAAATTCTCTACCATTGCTGCATAATTTCTTAGAAAATCGGAGCTTCTTCGTCCAAGTGGGTCGCTCCTCCTCAAAGGAAAGAGTGATGCAGGCTTTCATACCACAGGGGGCCATTATATCTCCCTTCCTGACAATACTGTTCACCAACGACTTTCCCGTGGACGCCAGATGCAAATTTGCAATGTATGCTGACGACACTGCAATTTACAACCATCATAAAAATCCTCTTTATGGACATTTATAGATGCAGCGGTACATTGACCGCTTCCTTTCATGGCTCCATAACTGGAAAATCAAAATTAATGCGAGCAATTGCCAGCTTATACATGTTACAAAGCAGCGCCCTTTGGAAATGGACCTAACGGTCGATGGTCAAGTGTTGCACAGCCGTCAGCAGGTGAAGTACTTCGGCGTGACCTTGACACGCACGATGCAGTGGACTACCCACCCAAAATATTGCGCCAACAAAGGGCTTCAGCGATTAAAGATGTGCACCCCTATATTTAGGACCAAACAGCTAAACCTGTGCTCTAAGTTTGTGCTCTAAATATCTTTTATTTTATCAGTGGTCCTGTACACCTGCGTGGTCTGGGCCAACACCTCCAAAACCGCCCTAAAATACCTCAAAACCTTACAAAATCTCTCCTTACCTACAATCCTATCTGTCCCTATCCGCACGACTACTGCCAGCTTTCAGCTAGAAACCCATATCCCCTACTTCCCCGAGGACGTAATAAAACGAGCCTCTTCCATCTAAGCACGCATACGACAACATAACAATCCAAAAATTAACAGCATTGGGATGCGTGAACCAAAACACCGTAAGCATGCACGCATAACAATATTCTAATGCCACCGTTTCACCACAATGTGCGCCCAAGTGTTTCCGGCCCAGACCTTTTCCCATATGCTGAGGCCGCCGCCAAAGTAGCCCAGGAGACAGCAGCACGCTTCCACGCGGAGCAGTGTAAATAGTGAAGTGCGTGTGTGTGTGTGGGTGTAAATAAAATTGCAAAATAAGCGCTTGTAAATACTGTACATAACAAAAAAGGGCACTGCAAGACACTAGCATAATAAAGCTGCTCTCGGTGGGCTAAGAAAGGTCACCGAATGGGTTTTATATATACCCACGTAGACAATAAGCACTTAATTCCAAAAATATAACCTCAATGAAAATTTTAGCCTGTAAGCCGGGCCCCTTTGTACCGGCACCTGGCCATGAAAGTGAAAATAAAAACCTGAAACCTGAAAAGTAGAGTCATACTGAAAAATTCAATGCTATATCCGGGATTCTCATATTAGAAAAATTGTTACTCTCATTTTGCGTACCCCTCGATGACCCAGGTATCAGCGTTAGCAGTTTCGTTCCATGGCTCTTCTTCCCTTTGGTATTTGTTTCAGAAAAACTTTTCTTTGTATCCTTCTGACTTTTTCAGTCTGACTCCACGTTTCCACAATTTAGCCTAAACACGACCTGTGTGAAAGAACAATCAATTTCCACATAAGGAAGATCCGGTTAAATATTCACTTCCGTATTTGAGTTAGAGAGAAGAGGCGACACTTCCTCTAACCCAAGTAACGGCTTAAGTTGTAAAAGGTGCCTATTTATGCTCTATTTATATGCCGCTCTTAATATCTAAGACCATATTAGGCTACTTTAGAGCAATTCCTCTATAGCAATGTTGCTCATTCGCTTACAGTGGCGTTGGATTGGTTTTCTTTTGGATGTTACTCTAACTTCAGACACATTCACACTCTCATTTATACTTCCGGATTCTAGGGAGAATCCGGAATAATCCTGGCTAATGAATAGCTCCCACACTTCAGCCGGGAATCTAATCCGGGACCTCTGCATTTAAAGGAAGACATGCTCAACACCAAGATACAGATACAGGGTGTCTGGACTTCCTACCACTATAGGATTCATAAACCACCAAAAGTAGATTAAAATCAATTACTCCAAAATATGAATCATTGGAGGATGTAACTTATGTAAAATAATCATTTTTGTAAAACTAACACTTTTAGAAACATACGTTGCTATATATTTCCTTGATTGCACTGCCATGAGGCTTCTGTATAAAACATCAGAAAAACTGTTATTCTCATTTTGTGTACCCTCGATGACCCAGGTATCTGCGTCAGGAGTTTTGTTCCATGACTGTTCTTCCCTTTGGTATTTGTGTCAGAAACGTTTTTCTTTGTATCATTCTTCTGAATGATTTATCATAGTAATTTAGCACCACTTTCTAATTTTAAAATATTTCAAAAACAAAATAGTAGGGAAATCACTTTCCCCAAATAAAATTGGTTTGTTAAAAATGGACTTCGAACAAACGTCTGAGCAACCAGCATTCCGTTTTCAGGCGCTGTATAGATGACCGTTGGGGAGATTATCGGCAGACCCCGGGCTGTTGAGGCGTTCTTAAACCTTACACACTCACTCACTCCCTCTCAACACACCCTGTTCGTTGAAATTTGTTCCATAACGTACTAATTGTTATCCTGGATGGCGGTGTTTGAAATTATGCACCCCAAGGCTCTCGAAGTCGTTGGCATTTTCCCGCCATCTATTAATTTTCCACTGTAACATTTATCATAAAAGTTTTGTTACTTCTTTTATACAACTAGCTTGGTTAACCTTAGCCATAACAATATATTCTGAGGCACAGAATACGAGTATATAATATTGAGGTCTTATTTTCCATTTTTGATTCAAGTTGCATGGCGTTAATCGCTTACTAGTGTATGACTTTAGTAAGCATATGTCGCATTACTCTTTTCACCATCTGGAAAGCTAGGCAAAAGGAAATAATTTTGTACACGTTCCGCTAATCTTAGCTACAAATGTAGACGTATTTCTGAAAATACAGGAGTTAACCAAACTGTTTCTGAGAGCAGGAGCCCTCTGTGGATGTTTTCTGATACTAATTCCTTCCACAGATTATTATGAAAGCTAATGTGTATAGGTAAAATGTTTTTGCCCAGCACACCTTAGGACGTCTCTGCAGCTGCCCGGCAGCTATGCAGAAATGCTGGCGAATGACAACAAAGCGGCGGAGAAGCTTTTTAACTTCTTTTCTGAGTTAGATGTTAGAATTCAGTGAAGATAATTTTTTTCTGTTTGGCCTTATATATCTTTTTATTGTCCCTTTGTTTTGTTGTGTACATGCATATTTTAAGAGTTTATTTACACTTGTATTAAGTTTTAGAACCATTTATATCTGGCTTATGCCATGAATGATAACCTCTGCAGTTGAGCACCCTTATACACATATCATCACGCCCCCCCCTCAAATGGAAATAAAGTATGTGTCTTTTCTCATAGATTTACAGCACATAAAAGATCCTCAAGCCTCATAAAGAGACCTCTGAGAAAAATTGAAGACCATTTCTCAAAAAATACACAACTGAACGCTGAGAAACTTAGGGTCTAAAGAGCCATCATAGGCAAAAGCACAATTGGTTGCACTTCAAGTATTGTTTGTATGTTAATCATTTGTGTCAATAACGTGGTTTTGTGCTTTATCGCAAAAGGTCACCTAATTATTTCGTCGGTATCTGCTTACGTTTACTCTATTCTTCCACCTTTTTGGTCCTTGTTCCTTCGTCTTTACTTCACGAAAACCTACAGATATATTTCTTCAGTAGAAATAGATATGTTTCTGTTGCGCACGGGTTACGTTGTTGGGATATTTAGCTAAGCTTTTCTGTTAAGTTAAATTTCAACAAACCCGCTTATTGCAGTTTCATCGACAGAAAAATGCCCGTACCATTTGGTGTTCTACAAACCTATACCGCCATTTGACTTGAAATATCCTTTGCTCGCATTCTTATTATTATGTAGCTGAAAGCAGCAATGGTTCTATCTGCTGTGGCATGATCACCGTAGAAGGGTCAGGCTGCTTCTGTTAACTTCTCTAAGGGATGAGCTTGAGCGACCTATTTTGAGGCAAAACAATGTTTTATGTCTTAGTGGCGCATGGCTTCTTTGAACTTCTTACCGAGGATGACAGTACCATTATCACATCACATAGATTACTTCAAATTCTTTTTGCAGGTGCAATTGAGCTTAAAATATAGTTGAACATTTGGTACTACTGGTCATTCTCAGACATTGTAGCTCTAAAAGCCTGGTAGAGAGATGTTCAACGATGGGAATTGTGGGAATATTCAAGCAGTTGCAGAAGATTTGTAGTTGAATAGGTAGCATACTGACAGCTACATTTTTTGGAGAGATATCGGTTATTGTAAATGAACGGAAAAAGAAGGAATCGTTGACTAGAAATCGGAGTTCTGATACTGAACCGAAAGGTATGGTAGAAATTTCGTTACTTCAATAGCATTCCTAGAATTCTTCTAAGCTGTTTTAAGGGTCTGGGTGCTGGTGTCCTTTTGAAAGTGTTATAGGAAGGATTTTGGGATTTGCTTTCTCGTTCACTACATAGACAAAGAATTTTCCTTCCTCTGTACAAGACTATAATCTGCAGATTTTATAGTTCATGCTCGTTAGTGTTTTTTGGCACATAGTTAACATATTTGGTGTGTTATTCAGTGCTTTAAACATACCTGATGATAATATACGTGCATCTCAAAGGGTTCTTTGTTTTGTAGTGAGTTAACGGTAAGCCTTAGTGTCTCAGGTTGCAAAGGTTAGGTAGATAACTGTGAGCATTCTTATGATGCTGTATATTACCTCCACTTAAAGTGTGTCTATATCTGACATTCTCACTGTTAGTCTAAAGCACTTATGACAGGAAGCTCATTTAATGACACTAGTTTTAGTAACAATCACTGCTTCGCTTAGTTAAACACGATTTCATGTAACGTTTCGTTGTAGAATAACATTAATCTATTCCACAGAATTTATTCCTGACACCTGCTTATCTTGGTAGCGATGACCCACAACACGCAAGTGTTGTTTCAAT
This sequence comes from Mantis religiosa, assembly GCA_030765055.1. Classification (NCBI taxonomy): domain Eukaryota; kingdom Metazoa; phylum Arthropoda; class Insecta; order Mantodea; family Mantidae; genus Mantis; species Mantis religiosa. The sequence goes on from JAUKNK010000247.1 coordinate 124,281, forward strand.
TTCCTCTCTTGTTCTCCTGTTGAAACTACAACTTACTATCTGCAAAGTTTTCCTCATAGTCTTTAGTTTTTCTTTAGCCCGAGCTTCGAACACCAGGGATGCCGTTCATTCTTCATGGAGCAGTTTTAATCCTTTGCCGATGTTCTTGCTGCTTAAACAATACATAAATTAATATTAACTTTCGAAACTTACCAAAAATGTTTTGCTCCAATCATTAGCACTACAACTTGTTAAAATTAAGCTGTGCAAAATTGTGCTATTTAATGTGCCAAACATATAAATTAGTGGAATCCTAGAGAAAGAATCACCCTGCAGTAATTTTTAAAGTGTCAGCATAAGAACAACAGAGGAAATTGAAACTTCAGACATGAATTTGAGGGGCATTGCTACGGAGGTCAACAGATACCAGAATTGAATTCTGACGAAAAGGAGGTTGTCGTCCAAAATGGAAGCGTTAAATAAAATGGTTTTCAATCAGAATCTTGATGAAGATGCGATTGCTAGTAAAAAATAGGGCCATTAAATGAGCCCACGATCGTAAGAACAGAGCCTTATAATTTCTGCTGAGAAACAATATGAACATGAAGCTCATTGAAAATTTTAGATACCCTGAGGTTTTTAGCAGCTATAGCCGAATCAATGTAAAGCAAATAAAATATGTTACCCAAGTGCTAAAAAAACTAAGGATAATGAGCGATAAAACCTGCAAATTTTAGTCTTGTACAGGGGAAGTAGAATTCCCTGGCAATGCAGTGAACGAGAAAGCCAATCCCAAATTCATTCCTATAACACTTTTAAAAGGATTCCAACACCTTGAACCTTAAAACAGCTTAAGGGAATTCTAGGAATAATAATGAAGTAACGTAATTCCCACCATGTCTTTCGGTTCAATATCAGAAACCCGATTTCTAGCCCACGATTCCTTCTTTCTCCGTTCATTTACAATCACAGATATCACTCCAAAAATGTATCTGTCAGCATGCTAACTCTTCAACTACAAATCTTGTGCAACTGAGTGAATATTCCCACATATCCCTTCATTGAGCATCTGTCTAGCAGGATTTTAGAGCTACACTTGCTGAGATTGACCATTATTACCAAATGTTCAACTGTATTTAAAGCTCAATTGTACGTGCAAAAGAGAGTTGAACTAATCGATATTGAGTTATAACTGTACTGTCATCATCACAAAGGAATTCAAGGAAGGCATGCGCGATTAAGACATAAAACATTATTTTGTCTCGAAATATGTCGCTCAAGTTCATCCCTTAGAGAAAATAACAGAAGCGGTCTCATCTTTCTACGATTAGCATGAAACAGCAGACAGAACCATTACTACTTTCAGCTACATAATATTCGGAATGCGATCAACGATATTTCCAAATCAAATGCCGGTATAGGTTTGTGGAACAACAAATGGTACGTGCATTTTTCTGTAGATAAAGCTACAAGAAGCGGGTTTATTGAAATTTTTCTTAACAGAAAAGCTTAGCCGAACATCCAAACAATGTAACCCGTCCACAACAGAAATATCTGTTTCTACTGAAGAAATATAACTGTAGGTTTTCATGAAGTAAAGCCTAAGGAACAATGACCAAAAGAGTTGACGAACAGAGTAAATGTAAGGAGATAACGGGAAATATCTAGGTGACCCTGTGCGATAAAGCACGAAGCCATGCAACTGACACAAATGTTTAACATACAAACGATACTTGAAGTGCTACCAATCATGTTAAGTTATGAAGACATTAGGTAGTAACGCTGAGTTATACGACAGTAACGAACAACTAATTGTCCGAAATGGTCATATTGCTGTTCTCAAGTCATTTGTTTAAGGACTAAGGACACAAACCAGTGAAATAGATAGATACGATTGGACATGATGAAGAAAAGTGGAGAAACAGCTACCAATATATCATGTACTTATCGCCAGCACATTTTGTCGGGTCTAAGTCTATATAAGATAGCTGAATAAAGCAAATTCTAATAACAATTGCCATATGTAAACAGAAATGATTATCGCCTTGAAGTTAGACAGATAAGAGTATATTGATATGTACAATGAAGTCCTATATATCTGTGTAGGAGCATACGTAGATATGCACTTCCATGATCGGTTTATTAAATGAATTGAAAAAAGTAATTCGGATTTTAATGTTTATTTTATTTTTTCCAGTTCTGTTGAGTTGTTATTCTAACAATTTGTTTGTGTTTGGTTTGTGCCCTGTTTTTTGTCAACTGAATGTTATTGGGCAGAAGTTTAACTCAAGATAAATGATTCTGTACTTTATAACTGGAAACCTGGACTTTGGGCACAGATTTGGGAAATATGACACGATTTACGCGTATTTAAAATCCATGATCCACCCAGAAGAATGTAATAAATATTACGCAACAAATTACATAAGACAGCGTCTGTCGGTAATGCGGAAGTTAAGCAAGTTTAGTAGCCAATACTTCCAATTAGAGAAAGCAATATTTGCTGAGAAGTATGTCCAAAGTCTTCTAGGAACAAAGTGAAGACGAGCAATGGAACTTTGCGCCATCCTGGTTCTTTGAATCGTATCGCGTAGCATCTAAAATTGGTACTGCTTCGACCAAGTTTGATACACATTTACACAGAAAATGATCCAGTTTGATCTTTGAGTTCTTTGCAGTTATTTAAAACGAGGTTTAGAAAGGTGATGCAATTATCTGAGTCGCGTTTGGTGAAATAGGCATTGTGGTGCCACTAATCTATGGGAAAAAGCACCTGACAGCCGAGGATCAGTTGATTGAGCCCGACATTACAGATTAGGCGGATCTGTAATGTAGAGAAGGCCTTGGACCATTCTTTCAACACAATGGTATACAAAAAAGTGTGTCTCAACAATATCAGACGTATTGAGAGCAACCATTCTGATTCTAAAGGATGGTGATGATGACTTATTATCAACACGAAAGAGTTTGAGTGTACTATACGCTGATTAATCAGAAGTTTTTAAAAGGAATACTTGTAAATATGTGGATGTTTGGTTCAAGCAAATAACCACCAAGTACTCCAGAAATTGAAAATATGCTTTGGCTTATGATTTCTCTTTAAACCCCATGGTTCTCATCATCACGTTGTGCATTTTTGTGAAATTGTCTCCAATTTTCCTCAGAGGCCTGTTTATGAGGCTTGAGAATCTTTTACGTGCCGTAAATCTACGAGAAAAAGCACAGACTTGATTTCCCCCCGAGGGGGGGGGGGCATGATGATATGTGTACTAGGGTGCTCAACTGCAGAGGTATCATTCATGGCAAAAGCCAGATATAAACGGTCCTAAAACTTAATACTAGCGTAAATAAACTCTTAAAATATACATGTACACAACAAGACAAAGAGGCAGTAAAAAGAAATGTAAGGCCAAAAAGAAAAAAAATCTCTTCACCTAATTCTAAAATCTAACTCACAAAAGAAGTTAAAAATCTTCTCCACCTCTTTGTTGTCATCCGCCAGCATTTCTGCAAAGCTGACCGGCAGCTGCAGAGATGTCCTAAGGTTTGCTAGGCAAAAGGACTCTAGCAGAACGTGGCGGGCAGATAACGCTTCGTTGGAAGAGCGGGGTGGGGCATGCTAAGGATTTTTAAGCCCGATGAAAATGCATTGCCCTCCGCTGGTTATGAACCTGCAAACTCGGAATCCAGAGAATAACATGTTAACCCTATTATGTGTTTCAAATGGGAAGAGTTCTCGCTTGTAGCGAATCAGATGCGTTAGAGCCTTCAGCGTTGACACCTTGTTATCCCCCACTCCTTTTATGTTTCCCTCTCTCTCTCGCACACTTGCGAATGTTCCTGGCGTTAAACGTAATTTTCCACTGTTATAATAATGCAGCTGTTGAAATCATAATTGCAGCATGAATATTCGTATACTTCGCAAACGTTTTAGACATTTAAAGTTAATTATAGTTTATGAATTACTCTTTTTTTCAACCAAGATACCAGCGGTTCATCCGTATAGCTGTGAATGTTACATACGTTAAGAGATAATTTGTCATTGTCATAGTCTGCAATTTTTTGATAGGTTCTAAAATCTGGGCAGGTGCTATTTCTTTCCAAAAGTCGCCTTCTTGTAGTTTATGTGATGTTTCACGCAGTTTTCCCAGTCTTGTTTTGTTCCTTGTCAATTCCTTCGTCAATAAGTCGTTAACGTCAGTCAGTTTAAATATATTATTGCTGTTTGCAATATAATTTTAGCCCACATTAACTCTATTGGATTGTCCTAGTAGTAGAAGATCGCTTCTCACTGATGCAGCTGATACACTTTTTCATGGAAGAGTAACTAAATAATAATGCTTGGAACTCTCTTGAGTAAATAGAGACTACGAACCATTCATAAACAAAGTCCGCCTCGGTAGCGTAGTGGTAACATGTCTACCTCACGTTCAAGAGGTCCCGAGTTCGAATCTTGGTCAGCGTAAGTAACCTGGATAAGGTTTTTCCCTGAGTTTTCCCTTATCCTGAATGACGAATGTCGGGTAACTCTAAGCTCTATGGACCTCGGACTCATTTGAGCATAATTTCAACCATTCCATTCATCGTCCGATATGACAACGTTGGAGGACGTGAATAAAAAATATATCATAAACAAAGATATATGTGACCAGACACGTTCTGCCAGACTATCAAGAAGTGTATGGTTTCCTCTCATCGAATTTAACAAACAACTTGGCTTATTCAAAGTACATATTTCTTTTACCACGTCATGTCAAAATGTTTACGTTTCAGTTCTGAGTACTTTGAGATATACGTTCGCGCTTACATGCCAACCAATAATGATATTCATTACAGTGCTTACATCACATTGCACTGTTATAATATAGTGGTATCTATTTATTTGCATTAGGAAACCTATTTTAGCTAAAAATTTGGGCGTTTTACGGTTATGTTAAATACATTACTCTCTCCTTTCTCATCGTTCAGTTTTCGCAAGATCTGAATTTTGGTCTTAGCGCGAATGGTATTTATAAGAGATTCATTAGTTTAGCGCTCCTCACGCACCACTTAGGGGGAATGCAATACGACAACACTGCAGGTTTCCGATTGGTTGCTCACCTAGTAGCGCTCAAAGCCAAACACCTTGCCATTTGAAACATATGATAGTCCATGAATCATTTGCTATGAGTCAAAAATTTTCGAAATTAATCAATACGAGGGTGCGGTGTGGTACGAAACAGATGACGAACTTTTATGTGCTGGTTTTGTAAACATTGCTAGAATATATAAATGGAAAGGTAAATGATTTAAACGATTGTCTTAATGATAATGGTCTCCAACTTTGGCGTTTTAGTGAAATGACTACTTATGCCCCTACTCCAGATACAACTTTCCTTGAGTGAAAAACAAATCTGTATCACCATTGGAAAACTACTTTTATCCATACATTAGCTTTGTGCTTAAATATGGTGCAACAGGTTAATATAGGTAGGAATTATATATTTATTGCTTGCGTTCTGTTTGTTGATATTTGACATTCTCACTCCTGGAAAACAGATATCATGGATCCCACAGCTAACTTTAACTGAAATAATTCTAAAGTAGTACCGTCAAAATCAAAATCTGATTTGCTCCCAAAGAAGTACACACCGAACTGTAGTCGGAAGCAATAACTCCAAGTTTTCCAAAAATCATTCACGGTACCAGCACACTGAAAGTCAAAATAGCATGAATACTTTGGAAGGTGCGAGGAATAAGGTAACTGAAAAAAAGCAATTCAAGTATCACTGGACACCATTGGTGGAAATAAAGTTCTCATCAGAGCAAACACGTTATCGTAGAAGAAATATCGTATCGACAAACCCCCTTTCTTCAAAAGCCAGACCATAACAGTCAACGTATTGAGTGAAACCTCACACAAGTCAGTGTCAAATATAAAGAACAATTTTTAAATCAAATAGTTACAAAATCTGAAACTTCCAAACCTGTACTGAAAGCACTAGCATTACAAACTGTGAACAATAAATACCCACCTGAAGAATGGTTACATATCTAAACATATTTGATCTAACTTGGACAACAACTCAGGAGCAGGAATTAAGTGTGAACTCTTCTGATTCTATCAACCAGCAGGATACTACACAAAAAATTTTAATGCAGAAGTAACGGCTATTCATATTTAACTCCAGCACCTTCTATACAGAATAGATAAATTCAAAACTGCTGTCATGCTTTCTGATTGTAAAGCAGCATTATGTGCAATAAGTTCATATAAAATGAGGTCAATCTAAATTAAAGAATGTCAAAAAATATCTAACAACTTCAAAAACTACAAAAAAGAATTATATTACAGAGGATACCTGAACATTGTGGAATTGCTGGAAAGGAATCAGGTGATTTTCTTGCCAAAAAGGTGCAAATTTAATTCAGAACAGAATTAAAAACTTAAACTTTTCATCCATAAAAAGATTAATAAAAAGCAAATATAGAAACGAACAAAACCAATCAATATCTAACAAAGCCAAAGATAAAAAATGGAACATATCAATTATAAATCCAGAAATTATCCCAGAAATCCCAAGTAAAGCTGCATTAGCAAATTTTATATTACTTACGGAATATGATTATTTGGCCAAACACTTACATAGAATAGGAATTTATACAAGTCCAAATTTTCCTCTGTGCAACTAAGAAGAGGAAATGACTGAAGAACATCTTTCAACCTGTGAAGTCCTACCAGCCGGACCCACTAAACAGAAATATTGGAGAGCAAGAGAGCTAACGGCTTCATTGCCAAAGCCTACCATTTGAAAACAATAACAACATTATTGTAGGTATAATCAACACTATTTATCTATGTGTATTAACAATGTTTGGCACATAATATAGCACATTTTTGCTTACCTGTATCATAAATTACGTGCAGCTGATGATTGCAGCAAACCATTGATGGTTCTCTAAATCAATTTTGAAACCATTGCCTCATCTGCTGTCCTTTGCGATGTTGATGGCTTATACCTTGTTACCCTTGTACAACACATACACGGGTATGGATATATATTGGTATATGTATTGGTCCTTTTATAAAAAATTCATAAATTTTTTACTAATGATAACGGGGTCATCGATTAATTCCCCATCTATACTTAATTCTATATTTTTATGAGGATCAATGTGTTTTATGGTTTCACTTATTACTCCCCTAGCTGTTTTACTAACATTTTTTGATTTTACCATCTTCTCTCTGTATGCATCATATATCTTATCTTTAAACTTAATCATCTTCAGTGACAATCCTACTTTTTTCTTTCTATTATTGCTTACAAATATGCATTTATACTCAGCGAGGCCATTGAAGTGCCAGGTATATTCTTCTTTGATGACCTGCCATCTAGCTGCCACATCTCAAGTACCTAACATGAGCATCTACTTTACACCTATATGCTTCTTCTATTTGGTTAAAAAGTACACTCACACACCAGAATAAAACAAAAGAAAATCTTATCCCAATTAAAGAAAAGGCAATATATTTTACTCCTACTGAGCGTTTACCTATATGAGCATGGATATAGAAATTGCTAGTCAATATATAAGTGAAAATAATACATAATTGATTAAATTTAAATGCAGCAAAATGTTACAAACTTTGGATAAATAACACTATACGAGAAATAATAATAAACCCATTTTTAAATCATTAACTGAAAAATATTTAAGTTTTGACTAGAGCGGATGGGATTAATAGGACTGAAATTTTAGATAAATGAGGTTGTATTAATAAAGTAGAACCTTAACCTCAAGGTGAAGATTTCATAAAATTTAATAAAGACCTTTGAAAGTACTCCATGTGGTACTAGGTCACATAATAACAAAAATTTAAAGAAACTGTTACTTTATTACGCTGTTTATTGAATACAAGTGTGTATACATTAAGTGGTGCTTTTAAAAGCCTTATCATGTGAAGTAGTTCATATCAAATGTTACGTGAAGGAGGAGAAAGATACCGGAACACAAGTTCAAACACAGGCTCATATAGCAAACCATGCTGGTTAATCAGAAACGGTGCTTTTTTCACCTTGGAGATTAGACACAATAGGGAGAACTTATAATAGCAGATTATAAGGTTTAACGTACTGAATTCTGAGTCTGTGCTTTAACAGGTAATGTGCCTGCCCTAAACTCTCTTTCAGACACTGAAAGTACTCACAGCAAAGGAGCACTCTCCTCGAGATCAAAGAGATGATGCCTCAAACCGAAAGCATAAGAAAGGAAATAAATTTAAAGAAATATGCTACATTATTGTGCTATTTATTAAATACAAGTGTGTATATATTAAGTGGTGCTTTTAGAAGGATTGTCATGTAAAGTAGTTTTCTGATGCTGTATAATTATATTTTGACACATAAAGGCATACATACGCATACGGGACATAAAATATGTAGGCACAGTCGTTTACAGTACATACCTCCACCAACTGCCATGTATGTATTAATTATGCAGCCTAGATAATAAAGGTATTTAAGTGTATTAATAAACTATGAGTTTTAAGCAGTAATGAATTGTGTTATTAGAACAGTTGCTCCGCCTCGAGGTTTAACGTTTACTAGTTATACACATTTCATTCAGACTGACGAGTGACGTCTAACGGTTGGGCACGCAGCAAAAAGCTTCTGGCTTTATACAGCCAGTCAGCACCTCGGACGGACGTACTCAGGACCAATCCAATGAAAACATGGATAAGGACCATAGTGAAAATGATAACTCCAAAGTGAAAGCTGATAAACCACCACCTATTTACATAAATAACACTAGGGACATGAATTTAGTTCTGCAGGCACTAAAACGCGAAGCAGTAGGCATCTTGAAACACACTACTATTTCAAATCAGATAGTTAAGGTTTGTTTTGAAACAGTAGAAGGAAATAGAAAGGCAATTCATTAATTTGAAAAGAATAAAGCCGAGTACAACACTTACCAAATGATGCAGGATCGTAATTTCCAAGTAGTTATTCGCAGTTCATATCCTACATGTTATACGGGCATTGTAAGGAATTAAGAGCATTGGGTGTCTCACCTACACAGATGGTTCCTATTTACCACCTACTATAAAGGGACCCGCTACCACTATTTTTCGTGTATCTCAAACCAAGTCCAGATAATGAAAAAATCTATGATTTAACTAGATTGTACCATGCAGTCATAAAAGTAGAACCTAAACCAAAACGTCATATGATCCAGTGCTACAGGTGCCAAGAATATGGACACAGTAAAAATTGTCATAACAGCGCTTGCTCTGTAAACTGCGATGGTGCACTTGCTACCGCAGAATGTAAGAAACCCAATAATGCGCCTCCAGTGTGTGTAAACTGTAAAGGGCAACATAAAGCTACTTACAAGGGATGTCCAATTCACGTAAAGCTTCATAATTCAACATCCATTTTTCAAAGAAGGAACACCGAAAGTATAGCTGGGCAGCGCCACTTACAATTAATGTGGCTTCTGAAACGCAATTTCCTTTGCTCCCAGTACCATCTCAGCCATAGTCAAAAATTGTATTCAGAAGCAAGCCAGTCAAAACACAGCGAGACACAAATGGAGTGCCTAATGGGTAAATTAGATTCTCTACTATCGCTCTTAGTTCCTCTCATAAATACTGTTACACAATTAATGCTTCTGATTATAAATAACTAATGAAGCAAACGCTTAAAGAAAAATTCGCATATGCAGGTGGAATTATCAGGGCATAAGTAACAAATATCATGTACTGTTACAGTTTCTCTCTGCTTATGACAGAGATTCTGCTAGCTACAGAAATTAAACTAGAGCCACATGACCATTTTAGAATTCCAGGGTACAGGATTTATCACGCTGCAATTGGCTTCATTTTTACGTAATTAATTGAACTTATAAGTTGGGTATTTAAACGACTTTTCGTTTCTGAATTGTGGTGTTCACTGGCACATATGAACACATGAAATTACGCATTGTTTTTCTGTAATTTTTATGTCATTATTCTATCATTCTTCTGCCACGCAGTATATCATCATTATTTTTCTGTCTGCCGAACTCAACCTAAACTTTTGCAGGAATTGTTTCATTGCACACCTCAATGCGGTTACAAGGGCAATTGTGTAAACCTGATTAAGTCAGATGATTAAAAAGCGCTTCGCAGTATTCTGATCTTGAAATTCCACATTCATTATATTACATTCAAACACAACTGAATAGCGGCAGAGCTTTATATATGACAGTTTCAAAAATTCAAACCAAATAACTAGTACCTTAGAAATGGCTATTAAAATTACGAGTTTTAAAGAGATGTGTATTTCATTCTGTATTAGGTGCCCTTTTGCCTATCTATTATGCTTTACTTCTTTTGCTGTATTACATAATATTCCTTCTGTAAGAAGTGCACTTCAACTGCTATTTCTGGAAACATAAAAATACATATCTTACCAAAAATGTGATGCGTTGACCCATATTACTTCCTCACTATTCAATAAACCATTGTTACAAATACTTATTCCTCTATTTATTTCGTGTTAATTTGGATAAATGCTCGCAGAAAATATCTTACTGCCAGCTTTCCTGCATGTGCAAGGAATATGGGGAAACAGTAGGCTCTAGAAGATGCTCAAAACTTTTTAAACTATGATGGCTCTGACTATAGTTCTCTTTGTATAGCCAAGAGATAAAACAAAACTGAAAAACGCCTCGCTAATTAAGAAAAACAAAAATGTTTGAAAATTAAAATAAATAATGAGTAGCGGTATCGAATAGATATTGAAAAAATAAAAGATACTGAATGGACAAGAACTTATACAGAGATTTTTTGTTAATTGTAAAAGTTATTCTTATGTACATTATGTAGTGTAAACAAATAATGTAAATGTTGATTAATGATATGAAACGTGGTCTAACGTAATGGAATTAAAACGGCAACTAACGTTGGTGACCCCGACGTAATAATAAAACATAAAGAAATGGCCAATTAAACAACAGCACGCTGTTACGTGAGTAGAGTTTTCTGTCGCATTTATTTCATCCTGTGGCGAATATCCAGTCTAGACTGTATACTGTGTTTTAAATTGTGTATTTGGGGACATAAACAAAAGGAAGTAATTTGAAATGGCAACCGTGGAAGACAACGATGTTTACCGAGGAATATCGGGAGGGAACCCAATACAAGATTGTCAGATCTTACGTTCTTATTGTAAAATAAAAAGCTGGAATATGTGCAAGTTTTTAACTTAATGATTACTTTGTTGTTTATTCATAAGAAGAAATTTGTTATATTTGTGGCATTGTGGCATTTTATTACATTTGTTTAAATTTATAGTGACTTTCATATAAATTTCAACGTACAATTAATCAGAAAGAAAGGATCTGATAATTGTAAACCCAAGAAGTATCCAGCCAATCAGAAACATCAGGAATACATTGTTTTTTATCCATAACAAGAAGCAAGTGCTGTTTATATTTGTGGCATTTAGGTATTTGACTGCGCATTATTTTTTATTTTTATCTTTTAATACAGTTGTTAAAATACACAATACATGATCAAGCGACAAAACTCTCGCATCCTCACTTAACTTTCGACACAAGAGTGATCTGTTTAAGTGGATATATCATTATTAATAACACTGATACATTAACATTTCTTTTGCCAGAACTTTTACATTTCATTTGTTTGAACATTTAATTATGAATAATTATAGTTAAGGAGAACCATTTCCTTCAGCTTCAGGAAAAATTGAAGTATAAATGCCTGGTAAAACTGCAGTTGTATCAGCATTTAACTGAATTTATTACAGACAGGATTATATTAGCATCTCTAACAGAGGGGGTATATTTTCCTGTAGTTGCTATCTTCGAACATGAATCATTTTTAACTGGTCCGCGGAATAATCTAATAAGGATGAAGAAAGTTTAAGGCTTGATACTTATGGCACAAAATGTTCATCACGACTTTCTCTGTCAAAGTGAAATGCTTGGTGGTCAACACAGTGCACTATGCACTTGCTGCTTAGTCTTATTATATATTAGTAATTTTATTTGATTTGAAAGTTTCAACAGATGTATTATCATTATTTCTTATTCTTTGTTTATTTGTTAATTTTTTCTTTCTGCCAGAAAAGCACCAGAAATTTTAATTACCTTAGAGAACATATTCTTCTCAATTAAGCTGTATGCGAACTCAAAGATGTGGACGTTTTTAAAACAGATTATTTTGAATACAAGAGAGCATGAATCAGGTACTTTTGTGAAATCTTGGCATCAGACTTAAGTGGAATAGCTACTTCTTGTAAATATAAGTAAACAGTAGCAAAATAATGTGTGAAAATATGGTGATGTTTTTTAAAATATACTCTTCAACTTTCCCTACATAACCGATTTGTTTGTTTACTTGCTTTTAATTAAATAAAGAATGACATGCAGTTTGGGAAGTACTGATTAAAACGTTTAAATGGAAAAGGACAGACACAGGAGCACCCTATTAGCTAGTGTTGCATTCTTACGAATCTATGTGTCTAAAAGCCATAATTCTCTTCATGCAAATTATTAATCAAACTAAGTAACCCTTTCACTGATAAATTCTTACACTGATATTCTGTATCTGCAGGAAGGTCGTACTCCAGTCCGCATATCGCCTTTGGTGCTCCAAATATTTGAGGATGGTTATTTTCATGCTTTCTGAAGGAAGCCAGCACTGGGACACAGGGATGTTATTGCAAGTTTCCGGTACTTTTATTAGCGGAATGTTTTCTGTCAGATGTATCCAGATATTCCCCACGTAATGGTTTACAACTACATACCTCTCCGATTAGTGTTGCCTTTGCCACTCACACTTTGGAAAGTTAAGTTGGTGTGTCCTACCTTGGGGTAAAAATCGAAGAACAGATTGGTCAGGAGCCACTAGCTGACGTGTTCCAAGTTGTGCTACTTGGAGACTGAGCGACAGACTTCTGAGCGGGTACCACAAGTAGTTCTGGCCTTCACCAGTGGAAGGGAGAAGAAGTAGTATACCAGCTAGTGTACTCTTCGCAGAGCGACGAACGCCGAGTCTTTCCAGCTGTACAGATGACACACATCGACGGCTTCAGAACGTCCAGCAGCCATAACGTCGCAAGTTAACCTAGAAAAAGTTTTAACAAGGAAGGTTTATTATTTCATAGATTTTATATACGAGGTGTTTTTAAAAAGTATCGCGAATTTTGAATTTTCGCGGACTACGTATATTCGATTTCCAATTGTTTTGTGGCGTTATGGTGGTGCTTATGTCCCTCACTTATGTGGAAAAGCTTGGCAATTTTGAATTTTCAGTTAATTGTGTACAGCTGTTTTGCTTGGACGTGTTTTATCTCCGATTTTTGTCTATTCCACAAAATTTATGAAAGAATCTGTATCAAATTTTGCGTGGAAAACAAAATTAAGTTCGCGGTTGCATTCCGAATGTTGACCAAGGCATATGGTGAAGCTACCCTGGCCCAAAGTAACGTTTATCGGTGGTACAAAAGGTTCTCGAAGGGTCGAACAGATGTGAACGAAAAAGAGTGTCCCGAGCGCCGGAGATCGTCAACAACAGAGGAAAACAATGAAGTACTAAAGAAAATAATATTTGTGAATCGTCAAACCACCGTTAGAGAAGTAGCTAGTGATTGGCTCGTGCCATTCGATTTAAACCAGTGATTCAGGCATGGGACGGGTCTCCGCAAAATTCGTAGATAAGTTGCTGAAATTCGACCAAAAACTCCATTGCATTAACGTCCGCCAAATTTTCTCCAGAGAGTCATAACTGGTAACGAATCATGAGTTTATGGTTTTGTCATAGAAGCTAAAGTTCAAACATCTCAATGGATGCTGCCACACCAGCCAATACCGAAAAAGGCGCGTCAAGTTTGGTCGCATGTGAAGGTTTTTCTTAGAGTTTTCTTCGATTGCAGGGGCGTGGGGCATGACGAGTTCTTACCCCAGGGTAGAATGGTAAATAACGGTACTACCTGCAAGTTATGCGTAGTTTTCACGAAGCAATCCGCCAGAAACACCCAGATTTGTGAAAGAACAAAATTGGCTTGTACATCATTCTAAGTTCCTGCTCATACATCGTTGATTGTTAGCGAAGTTTTGGCCAAAAACAATAGACCTATGATGCGGCAGCCACCGTACTCCCCAGATATGGCCCCTATGACTTTATATTGTCCCGGAAACTGGAGATGCCGATGAAAGTACGAATCTACGCCATGATTGAGGAGATAAAGTTGGCCTCGAAGTAGGAGTTGAACAAGATCACTGAAAACGATGTTTTAAAAAACGTCGAAGTGTTTAATATCTGTGAGGGAGCTCACTTTGAAGCGGAAAAAATGGATATTTATGAATAATCATGTACTTTTTACATGAGAAAAAACAAATTTTGCGATACTTTTTGAATAGACCTCGAATAAGACTTCACATAATAGACCTCGTAGGTTGCCACAAAAGGTGCGTGTATGAGAACCCCTAGTGGTCTACCGGGAAACATAACAGTAAGTTGGAGTATTTAATGTCATGTTGGCATACTGGCCATAGTAGCTCAGTTGGTTAGAGCAACAGAACGGAGAGCGGGAGATCCGTGGTTCAAATCCCGGCTATGGCATTGAATTTTTCAATCTGACTCTAATCATCTAAACCTTAGTCTACACACAGCTAGTGTGGAAGAAATGATTATTTATACTCTTACCGTTAGTTCTCTAAGAATTTGTAGAGGTTAGCACTATAGCTAAACTGTGCACTTGATTTTCTGAGTTTCACAATGAGTTGTAATATTATTGTAATATTGTAATTTTCAATGTGATCGCTATAAGACCTAGGAGTTTTGCGACATAAAATAAACTGTAAAAAAGGGATCAAAATGTAGTAGTTGATGGATGTAGAACGATAAACTTCTCTACTTTCATGGAACTGCCCCAAATCCTAGGATTCTTAGAGAAAAACTTGTAATTCCTTTTAAAAGTGGATGTGTTCTATAGATTTACATGAAGAATAGACTATTCTTTTTAAGCCTACGATTCTTTGCATTTATTAACTTCTTTTTCAGTTTTAATGGTCAATTTTTTTCAACAATCCTCTGCTTTATCATTGCATAATTTACTTTCATCTTCCCTTCCTGACCTTTTTATGAGATTTTTGAAATGCAAGTCACCAAAGAATTCCCTTTAAATATTAATGCTTTGTATAGCTTCGTAGTAGAAACTTTTGGTATTGTTACTGATAAAGACATAAATGATGCTTTAAAACCTCTAAATCTACAAGATAAATATAAACAATTTCACGTTAGAAATTAAATAAAACTGTGTATTTCCTTTCAATATATAAAGATTATAATATATAACAATAAGCTAAACTTCGGCATTCATAGGTAGTCAACTCATATAGATAATTACATAAAAGTACACGTTTTAACATATAAAGATTTGCTATTTTTAACAGTTTCATTTACAAGTTAGTATATCCCCACATAAAGAGGAATTCAATAGGGAATATAGACACATTATTAATACTACTTTAATTAATGGTTTTAATAACGAATTTTGGCATATAAAGATTGAAAAAAATTAATAAATATGTAAACAACGTTTTCAACTTTAAAAGATGATTATAACTATAAAAAGTTTTTACCACCTTTGTGCTAATGAAAATTTCGCAAAATTGTTAAAGAATTTACTATAATTGTTCATCACAAGTATACCAAATGTATTACATTTTTCTAATAAAATAATACTTCGCAGAAGAAAATAGGCATTTAGCAATTTAGTTGTTTATTTTGTGATCAGATGTAGATTGAAAGTATCAAGCATAATTTTGAAACCGAAATGATGAACCTTTTCGAAATATTAGGTATAAACAGATGCATAAAACAGCCGTAGCAGGACACTTGTGGTAATTTGATTATAAAATACATTCATAAATTATGTTATTAAAGCAATGAAATGCTCCAAAAGATTTAATGGGTTGGCATAAAATATTTATTTAAAAAAATAAAGAACAGGTAATAAATTTTGAAATATGGCCAATTGACTCTCTATTTAATTCTGTTTTATTTTCGGAAATTGGTGATAAATACAAAAATAATCCATCACATAGCCGCTGTAAGGGCAACATAAGAAATAAACTGAATGGCTTAAAATGCAAAAGAGATTTTTGGGGGACAAGTCTCTGGAGTTATGTGAGGAATTTATTAATTCCCAAAGAGATAAGTAAAGTTTGTAGCAAATTATTATATCTTGTAATACTCGTACAGCACTCTAAGTCGTTATTTTGCATATAAAGCTTTTTTCACTATCTGAGTTTGTTTATTACTTACTAGTTGTACTAAATTTACATAAATAACTTCTGTACTAAGAAAAATTAATATGAGTAACAAATAAATATTTTATTCCTTTCAGATTTTTGCACTTAATTGTCTTTTGAGATTTAAGTTTAATCATGCAACACTAATAATGTCATTCTTTCAGTCAATTTGACTGAAAGTTTATTTTCATTGACCCATTACACAAACCTTAAGAGAATTTTAAATTTTGGCCTGCACTTCCTTTTGTATGTGTATTATTGAGACTTAAAGGCATATTTCATCTTCCTATGTTTAACGCTCCAAACGAGTAACTTTAAAAATGGTTCTTTTAAAACACTCCAACATTTACCACATTATAATGAACAAATTTATAATTTAATGTTGTTTTACCTTCCTTAAAAAAGAAAATAGATTTTAAATATTATTGCATTGCATGTACAATATACTGAAGTATTGTATAGCTTTTAAAATCAAAGAAAAGTATTATTAGATATTAATTTTTGGAACTTCAGTAATAAACATGACAATCTTTAGTTTTGTTTACATTGTATCGTGTGTAGCATTTTAGAGCAAATATGCTGGAAAATAAATCCCTTCTGAGAAACTCAAATTTATAGTCAAACAAATCCTTGTTGTGTTTTTTTACCTACTTAGTAAAGAAAAGGAACTTGTAACATAAAGTGTCAAATTACAACTATAGATCCACAGTGTTCCTGTCATAGAATATAAATGTCAATGAAGGCTTATGTTGTGTTTCGATGCAACCTCTACTAAAGATTATGCACTGTTATTGAATTTTGTAAATTCTGTTAATTTAATAAACATACGTTTCTGAAACCTGAGTTGCAAGTAAGATATAAAATAATAACACAAACAAAAGCATACCTCAGAATCTCAAGTCATTTTAGCTGTGTTAATCGTTTAAATGACGTTAATAATAAAAAAGAAGCAAGGATACGTAAAATGAACAAATTTAAACTTTTGGTTGTAAAAATATTATTTATTTTGACAAACTTTTTTTCAAAAAATGTTTGGAAGTAGTTTTTATTAATCCTTACTTATTTAAGATGATAAGAGTAAATACATGAGAAACAATATTCTGGGTAATATAATGCCAAGTAAATATGTATACAATATTGCTCAAGTAATAACTATATGGAAAATTCACGCCCTGCATTTTCATGCTTTTAGGTTCTGGTGCTTGTCTACAAAATGTGAGGTAAGTTTATTAATATAGTAATGTTGAAATATAAATGAAATATTGCAGGAAGACCATTTCATAACGGTCATTGGTCCGTCACATTTCCAATAATATGTTTTAGGGTACCCACTAGCAAACAACGTGATGCTGAATTGATATTGCAAAGAGAAAAAGAGTTACTATAAATTCATTTCTTTATAGATTTGTAACAAAATCTAATGAGTTGGGAAGGAAAGTGAATTAATATCTTACCTTCTTCTGCTCCAGTTGATGTTTGATGAAATTGATTTCCTTCAAGTGAGCCGCTCTGCTCCTGCAGACAATGATATAAATTAAATCACTATAGTGCCTAAGTAGGCAGGAGAATTTCACAAAAATCTCTAAATAACTTCACAAATTAACTTCTTCTAATAGTCACAGTTCAAAGCTGACAAAGTATACAACATAAACTTCTAAATTTTAATTAAAACAAATTTAATTATCACAATTTAATGTATTGCACATTACGGATGTTATATCTGATAGTTAAAGTATACTAATCTTAATTTTTAAACCTGAATAACTGCGTAAATAGGTTAGCTATAATAACTCACTCTGAATGTCTTTCAGTAAGATGTCAGATTATAACTATTTGTGTTACACATTCTTGAATAATGTTTAGGTATAGTCCTTACCTATTATTCACTTTAAATATTAAATAACAATACCTGATAATCCTTTTTAGATCACATTTGTGAGAACCGAAGCTCGGATATTCGTAAATGTTCTGATCGCATTCCAGATCACTTCTAACTCAGTAAATATGTTTAATCTCCTAAGATACAACTGCTTTCATTTGTTTGTCATATTCTTTTGTTTTACTTAATGACGCTATATCCGATACGCCATCTGCTTAATATATACTATTAGCATTAAATATAACATAAAAATCATAAAAACAATTTGACATAAACAAAATAACATATTCAGCTAAAATATGTTTAATTTTTTTGGTATTATATATCACTGCAAGAATTGTTTCTTTGGTTTTATTCAGTTCCATCGACCTTTAGCGTGTTTTGATTCAATTGGCTTTGTTTTGCTTTTACGATGTTTGAAGTGGCTCAAGACGACACTTAGGGACGTTCTACCATTAAGGGTCTGCTGTACTCTTGTTAATTTCTAGCTGTAACTTAATGCAGCATTTCTTAAGGATTTTATATTTTACATTTAACGATTTAAGTAATAGAGCTATTTCCTTCCAAACTTTTAATGAAAATGTTGGACAGTAAATTATAAGATTCTCTTGTTTACTAAATGCGAATAGTAAACCAGGAAGATGTGTATAGTCTCTACTTTAATGATACCGTAATTGTATACTATCTGTAATTGAATGTATCAACTTTGTTTCATTAAAGTGCTTAATAAATACGGCAGATACGAATGTTCATTTATGAAGCATTTTTACACTATAAATTAGCTGAACTTCTAATGTTGTGCAATGTGCGCAGAAATTTTAATCCTGCAGCAACAATATCCTTTCTTCAAACTAAAATTTCCGACTATCACTGGATCCCCTATATTTCAACCCAAGAGATTTCGGAATATCTTTCTTAAATGATACAGACTTGTATATTCTTTTTTCTTACTCATTAAATTGGTCAGCCTTTTGGCAGTTGAATATTCATTGTTATATAAATCATAAATTGTTCCAGTTAAAACACACTTTTGAAAACCGTCTAATTTGGTAGCACGTTTTTAGTTGCTTGATGTTTCCAAGGAGACCTAAATATTCGAACTTCTAAATTGGTGAACTGCTGGCCTTCTTTAGGAATGTTCGTACAGAATGAGCATTCACGTGACAAGCTTGTTCAAATATGTAGCTTCGAAAATGAATTTAATTGACAATTGTTTGAAAAAGGAATACAAATGAAAAATAATATTTTTAGTCTGCTTATGTAAAATCTCGCACTCAGTACTAGGCTTGCTAAGCAGTATGCTTACTAACTTTGAAAAGCAAGTCTACACTCTTAAAGTATCATCACCATACTGAATGCAAGGTGAAAAATGCAACCGCAGCATAGCACATGTGTGTTTTTCTTCACTGACAGTTAATGAATCTTTTCTTTCTAGTCAGGCGCCTTGTCTTTTCATGTCTCCAAAAGCAGATGCCATATAAAAATGGGGTTTGGGAAATAGCCCTCACGAAGAATAGCTCTGCGTCATGGAGAAAACAAAATAATTCTGTAATTAGTTTCTTTTGAACGCGCAAGGAAGTTCGTAGAGCGAAGCAAAGCGAGCCGGTCCGCATGTTGAACTATACAATGTCGCACACACATCATCGGCTAATCAGCGATAGAGCAGCCACGCCTAGCCCCGCCTTATGTTCATTCCTATATTGCAGTTACCTCACCAACTCGTTTTCAACTATATTTAACTATGAATTTCCTCTTCTTACAATTGATGGCGCTCATGCAGTGATCTCCATAGGAACGTTGAATTCTGAGATGAATTTCAGCAGAAGCTAATTTCTCCTTAAGAGGGATTCAATGACAACACACTGTGGAGATGAAAATTGATATCCACCATTTCAGAAATACTACCTGAGATAGAACCTAATGAAGTCACAATGTGCCAAGATGGTGTACTCTAGTTCCCTACCATGGAATGCACCCGGGTTCAATTCCATCTTTGGGGGTGCCGATTTTAAGTCCCACGGTGCACACTCAAATCGTAAACAGTTTGACAGCTGCAATAGATTGGGTATCCCGGTCAAACATTGACAACCGGGCCCTGCCACGTTAGATAGGAAGTTCCGGTGCCGCATAAAGGTTCGCGAAACGGGCGGGGGTGAACGGTACATTTCGAGCGCTGCATGTACGCTAACAACTGGATGCGAATTATATTCCATGTCACCAATATAATTATTTTGGCTGCCATGTTGCATACTAATATAAAAATAACCTCTATTTAGTTCAAAATTTAATAACTATTGTATTATTTTACTGCTTAGGAAATAATTTCCATAAAATTATTGGCTTATTGTGTACCTTATTCGAGCTCAGTGTACGATATGAATACAACACTACGTTGGCTAAGTTGTACATATGTGAAGGAAAGTTTAAAGCTTTAACAGCATCGAAGCCAAGCCAAATTATGTCTCAATGAAATTTTCATCTATCTGTGAGATTGTAAAGACTTTAAAGGTCTGCGAGGACGTATGGGCAGAAAGAAGAATGATAATGGATTTTCACAAAGACCTATTGGCAAATAAGATTTAGCATGTAGCGAAATACCGAAAATTAATATCCTGATATAACCTGAATTTTGCCTTAATACATATTCATGTTTAGCTAAATTCTTTAGATTAGAGTAGCACTTTATAATGTGTCAAGGATATTTTCCATACAAAAACATTAGTTTCATTAACCTTATTACTTTATTATTGCAATAATGAGGTTTTCTGGTGTTTTCTTTCCTCTCTCTCTTTCAAGAGTCATCATTTTAAGCCTCCAGGAATACGATGTCAGAAATCGAAAGTGCAGGATTATTGGATATTGTGTATGTTTCTTGTCTTGGTGATCTGTAGTGATCATCAGGAACATTAGTAATGTTGCAATTTAATGTAGCATATTAAACATTTCTTAAAGTTTGAGTTTCATTTCGTATCAGTGGAAAAATTAACAAAAGCTATAAGGGACCTTGGGACTGAATTTTGAATATTATATTTCTATAGCTACGAAATCTATACATTGTACACTTAAAGATCTTTATATTATATACTTCCACGCGGGACCAAATTTTCAATTTGGTATATTTCTAAAGCTAGGAAATTCATACCTTGCACACTTAGAGGACTTAATATTATACAGTTCCACACAAAGTTTCAGCATTATCTGTTTCACAGTTTAGAAGGAATTAATTATTAAATGGGTTCACAATGCAAAATTATTGTAATATTCAAATTATTCCAGCAGAATAAGAAACTAAAATATAATGCAACAATTTCATTAATTTATTAACTTTAATTGCATTACAAACACCTCCAGTCTCTGGCAAGAAGAAAGGATTATTACTTTCAAGATAATTAAGTTTCTGCCCTAATGTGTTTGGAAATTAAATTTGGTAGCATTTTTTAGTATATTTTTATCTTCTTTTTAGGATGAAGGTGTCCTCAGATTTCAAAACCAGATTGAGTTTAAAGTAACACAAATGGAGTATATGCTGCAAAAAATTCAAGAGTGTAGCACCAAAATTAGTACAGCTGGAACGGATAGTGTATTAGAAAACGTGAAGTTGATAAAAATCAATTTTTCTAAAGGCATGCATCAAAATTATGATTTAGGTTATCTGACTGACCTAAACTTGCCCTACTGCATATGTCACACCTTCCCCCTTGTCTATGGTAGTCTCTCTCTTTAATTTCGCAACTCTTCCTTTGTGGCGAGTTGCTTTCTTCCTCTGTGATGAGGATCATGCACTGTGGTGTTTGTTGCAGACTTTAATTCTTCTGTTGAAGAACATCCCACATTAAATTCTGCAACTGCATTAGCTGCTGCCATTTCTACACGATGGTGCAACACAAAAGTAATTTTGGGGCACTTTCTCCAGATCAATGCATGCAGAGATTCATTTTGATTTTGTGAAACTCCATGCACACACACTGGGATAAGAGTTCATCACAGACTAATATCTGGTACACTGGAAATATTTTGCAGATTATCTGTTCAGTAAGTTTTACTCTCATTTTACTGTGGCTTTGAGGTGACTTACCATCGGCAATGCTTCTGTTATAAAAACATCATGATGTGTGACCTTGAGGACACTTAGCATGCAGAGGGTTTGCATCTGTTGATGCATAGTGGCTGAGGGTTGCATATATTGCCTGATTCATTTTAGGGACATTGGGAATATTCTGGACTATTGCTTGTCTATCGTGATTGACAGCAAAGTTGTGTAGTGCATCGAGCACTCTGAAAGAGACCTTTTCCACAGTGTGTCTGCTGCAAAGACCTCCATTGCTGTGGATGAACCTTCATAGCTCTTACTGCACTCACCACTGGATTTACATCTCTCTAACAAAATGGGGAATTCAGGTGTATCATCTCACAGTTCTGAAGCTGTGACCACACACATGTGACAGTATTTAGAAACAACAATGTAATCCATCACTAATCCTGTCATAGTATCTATGACAATACCAAAATTACAACTGGATGTAAACTCTCGCTTGTGCCATGAACTATCATATGTTACTGCAATATCAATTACAGCAGTGTCATATAAATCTGGATCACTATTTATAGATTTATGAGCTCTTATGTCAATTTGTCTGGACTGAAGCATACCATTTTATTTTAGTATTTTGTTATGTTCAGCCACTGCTTTCATGTGCTCAGTGAATGTTTTAGAATCCATTCCAGACATATCCAATGCAGAGCAAAACTTTTCTAAATGACTATGACCCACCCCCAAACCCAGAAAGGCACCAGCAGCTCTTCTATTAACCTCATAAGGAGTTCTTTGTGACTGAGAGTATTCTAATCTAGGGCTGGAGAAAGATTTCCCTGGACTAAAACCACATTCAATGCACTTTAAAGCTAATTTAACAGCAAAACCATGGTTTTCCCTAAACTGCACAGTAAGTGAAGCTTTACCACATTTTCCACACCGTACAATACCCATGAGCTGATTTAATGCACTGGCATGCACTACAATATATTCACTTAAAATTACACCACTTCTGTTATTTGGACTAGCAGTTTCATTTAAATTATGGCAGTATTTGCACTATTTACACTAATTGTACTGTTTTCTCTCAGCTCATGAAATCTTACAAACTTTTATTCAGTTTTACTAATATTGAATACTTGCATCAGGGCAATTCATTATGCATCTAATGGGTCTGAGGATTCTTGTTCAAGAGTTTTCCATCTTGCTAGTCCACGTTTCCTAGCTGCTTCTTTCATCTTACTATATCTGCCCATAGGCTTTCGCCAACGAGAAGAGACAGCATGCATTTATCAGTTTAATGCATACATTACACACTTTAATGCATACACTACACTTTAAATATAGCAAAAAGCTTGAGAAAAAATTATTTTACCAAGGTAATAATAAGGATAAATAAATAGCACTTTTCTCACATGTAAGACACCATGAGGTTAGCATAGTAAGTCAAAACAATAACAAACCTGCAAACATAGATAACTTTATGAACCATGGAATATTTCAATTCAATTTAATTTGTCCTTTAGGTCATACACTAATATCAGACACGTCACAGTATAAAAATTACATTACTGGCTATTGTCATTATTTACAATTACTTAAAACTGATTAACATTTAAAAACTCATTTACAGAAGAAAATGAATGTGGCAGTAAAAAGAGCTTTACTCCCTTTTTAAAATGTATAAGGCTCTTCATATGTTTAATATTTTCTGGTAGGCTGTTGTATAATCTTATACCTTTATTGACAGCACTAGACCTGAAGATTTCCGTTCTACAACTTTGATTGTGAAAGTCATCTTTCTGACATGTGTTGTATTTGTGAATATCTGAATTTTTGTAATTTTGTATTTGTAGTTTATTTTGTTTTATATGGATCACTAATTCCAAAATAAACATACATGCTAGAGATAATATTTGATTTTTTTTTAACAATGGCCTGCAAGATGTTCTGTTATCCACCCCACGTAGTATCCTCATCACTCTTTTTTGAAGATTAAAGACCCTATCTGCCTTTTCCCTCAGAACACTATTCCATATTGTAGCTGGCTGTGAAAATAAGCGTAGCATATATTTCTAAATGCTGCTAAATTTATTAAGCTTTTTAAATGATTAAGCAAATAACAAATGGAACTCAGTTCATTAATTAAATTTTGAATATGTGTGGCCTATTTCATGTTCTAATTTATATGTAATCCCAAATGCTGAACAACATTTTATTGGACACATGCTTGAATATTTTAGTTGATCACAGATTTTATTTTGAATACATGGTAATAATTCACTGCCATCTCACCAGATAGCTGCAAAAAGCACTCCTGTACAAATTTTGAATTGTATTTGAACAAATTGAGCTCAAATAACTGTTAAAAACAATTAAATTTGGTGAAAACTAACCATTAGTGGTTAAGCATAAAAGTGGGCATCTGAATGCCAATGCATGTGTTATTTAAATCCTGCGTTAAAACTTTAAAAATGGCAGAATCTAAAAAAATCTCACTGTCAACCAATGACTGAAGGTCTAGGGAACATTTATATCGCAAACCTAAATTAGATAAATTGTACCCTTTTTCTGTCATTTTTTCAGTCTCGGAGTCCCTTAAGGAACGCTGTCACCAACATGTTCTAAAGATTTTAGGAAAAGTGAAGCCATCTTAGGCAGTTGATTTGGAATATAAGTTTGTGTGTTAGTAGTTTTTAAATTTAAAATATTTGAGTCATGTATAAATTGCAATTATATTTATTTTGAGGAATTAGGTTTCCTTAACCTAACTCATCAGTATATATCTACGTCATTGACAAGGAATGTCGAAGCTTTTAACAGCAATTTAAGATATGATCTGAGATTCCATACACCCAATTTGTTCTATGTTGTTTAATGCAGTAATCACTATGTACAGGTATTGTACACACTACACCCAATCGTGTACCTTAATAACTATCTTAGAAGAGATCTGGTGGAATAACAATTGATTTGCAAAAGCTTTACAAGTTTTAAGTCTAATTGTGCATTGCAAGAAATTATTAAAATGTTGTTGTGTCATGATCATTATTACATGCCACTTTTACTTTTATTTCTAGTATTCCACTTATTCTTAAAACATGTACAATGTCAGCTTTAGCTAGGACCTTAGGACAGTGAAGCTTGATCTCAAATTAGTAAAGCTTCACAATAAATAGGTTATTAATCCTCTATAGCACGTCATATATCACAACACAATTTGTACAAATGGGTTGAGAAAAATAACAAGTTAAAGTGACATTTGCACGGCATTGATGTATTATTCTGTAGTACATCTGTTATCAACATGTACTTGCCACCGTTTATGAGTAATATTGGTACACAATTTGTGTAATGCTAACAATTTTAAGGGTGATATAACTTTACTAGCGTGAGCCACATAAGTGTTATATGTGACATGAAACCAACACTGTTAAGCATCTCTCTTTGTTCTTAGTTAGGATGCAAACCACAATCTTCAGCATTGGAAAAAGATGCTTAACCTAATATATGAGCTATCTTTTACATGCAGTGATGCAAAGCTCCATAATAATTTAGAAAAGTAGATAGAACTGCACATTATTTTGCTATATAATACATTTCTTGTTTCTTTCTAGTGAACACATAAGGGAACTACGGACTGCCGAAAGAAATAATGGTTAGATGTGTGAGCAATTAAATTATTTTCTGTTAACAACAGTTAGGCAAAATTTGCCCAGAATGAGAAGAACTTCAGAGTCAATTGCAAGGAAACGCAGGATATGCATGTAATTTGTCTTGGAAACAGCTAATTCGTATTGGATTTTAATCAAAATTGTTTGCACGTTTTTAAGAATTTCAAAATTTTTGAAACTCTTTTCGTCATATAAAGCGTAGTTTCAGGTGGGAGAATTTTCTTGAAAGTTAGTGTCGCAAATTTGGAAGAATTTAAATACGAAATTCGGCATTTCACCGATATTCGGAGATCCCCAAAACGTGCACATATTTCCGGTGAGCTCATGGCATTGAACTTTTTTTTGGAAAATAACAATTCTCCTATTTACTGTGTGGGGTAGAGAAATTTAAAAGAAAACACACACACAAAGAGAAACAAGTTTTATAATTATAAAGGAGTATGTAGACTAGTCAGCAGGCAAATGTTAAGGTCCGATATGATTTACATCGGATGTTAAATCAAGAATATATAAATAAATAAAGTACCAAAGCCACATTTAAGGATACCTATGACTGAATATTTGAAATTCTAAACTAATAGCTGTAGCTTTTTAAGATTTATACCACAGATTTAGCTTAGTGCAAATATGATACAGCCCAAATTTAATCAATTTCAGTTTGAAAGTCTGGAAAATATGTTCAAATTTATTTATTTTTGGTTACGTCACCTAAAAGGCCCCTTGCGACAAAATAATATAAATTTTGGTGTAATATTTTAGCAGCAGGTTTCCAATACATCCATTTTATTTAAATTTACCCTAGTATTCTCTGTGTCGCGATAAATTCAGGCGCCAGAAATTTTTAAAACTATGAATATGACCTTCTTGTCCAAGATTCAAATTTTTTTTGTGTTTTGAAGCAAAGAAAGTGTGTTAAAATGCATCTCACAATAAACCCAGGTAATTTCTATTCACTGTGTCTCTATGAACGTCTGTAGTAAAGTTCATTAGTCTAACAGCAAAACTGCGACGCAAGGAACGTCATAAATGACGAAAAGTACTGAAATTTTCAATAGCGAGAAAACAAGGATAAAGAATTGGAACTCATATTTAACACTAGCATTCATATATATTTTAAACTTAATTACAGCATTATAAATGGCTTACGGATGCTATCTAAGAATTTTTTGAATTCACGAAGGCTTACAGTATTTTACAGAATAAAAAAGTACGTGATTTTCTCAAAATATTCATGTATTTTCAGTCATATATATCCTTAAAATTCGTGTATACATGTTTCTGATAATCAGTAATATACACTAACTACAGATTACGAAATTAGGTAATTTAATCTTAAACGGGAACCGAGCATCTTGAAGGATTTCGCTTTACTTTTATTTTATTTTTGGTTATGTGATGATTAAACATAAGAACATAAAAGATTTTTTGCGGTGTTCCAATTCACAATTCCTAAGTTCGAAATACAAAGTTACATCTTCCCGTATTTTAGCTCATACTAAATCCGATTTCGATATCGCAACTTTTATATAACATTAAATGGTTAATGTGAATAGAAACTGTTGGAAAACACTCACCTCGCATCTTCCCAACTAAATTGATGTATATAACCAAGTTCGTTCAAATGTAGCTGCTTCAAATTTGGAATTTCCTACCTGAAATCTTCAAGTCTAATCTCTAACTCTCAAACTGAACTGAACTTTATTTGTAACGTTACAGGGCCCAAATGACCTAGTTGTCGACGGGCCCTTAAACAACACACACTCACTCACACACTGTAACGTTACTGTGCAACACAATAATACCTATGCAATGAGTATTAAATAAATGGATGTATATATGTTTCTTAACGGTTGCTAAGGCTAATTTCACAAAGAATACTACTACACAGTTACAAAGTTTCAAGGAAATTACTTAGCAGTTTTGCAAGAACATGTTGCTGTAGGCGATTAAAAATATTAATTTTGTTTTCCAGTTTTTATCGAATATTTACAACGCAATAAAACATGTGATACGTGCACTCGCATGCCAGTCTCTATTCACTCTTGCACAAACTAACCTTATTGTTCTATGTGCTTTACGTAAATCGAATTTCCTCTGTAATATTAAACAGAATGTTTTGCTAAAGCTTCTTTGTAATTAAATGAATTAGCTAATTGGCATCTTTTTTAAGTGTTTCTAGTTATAGCTAGTATTGTTCTATGGATTCTTTGTACTTGATTCAGTTGAATTACTCATGTTATTGGTGTAGCCAGTTCCACGGCAAGAGGGCGACCGAGATGGAATATGTATCTGTCTCTCTCTCACCGAATCCACCTGGCAGTATCATACAGATGCTGAGATGTACAGTGATACAGATGCTGACATAGAAGTTCGCTTAATATTTCAGCATGTGTGTGAGAACATACACAATGATTATCGCATAATCTGAACCTCAAAACCTTGAGCATTTTAACAGTCATGTTATTAAAATTGTGTATTTCTAAGTGTTTACTTAGCAAGTATCAGTGCATAAGTGTCTATTTTGTCCATTTTAGTGCCTTTTTGACTGCCTATTTCACAAATTGTGTGATTTAGCTATGAATTTATTTACTGAAGCTGAGTACTAGGTTTTATGTAGCTTGAAAGCTACTTCTTTCTTCTTAAATTTTGTTTCTGTTTGTAACTGTCAAACTGGAAAACAGTTCACTTACATAGCTATCGTTCATATGCAAACAAAACAAAATGATTCAAATTACACGAGGCGCTAACGGGAGCATTGAGGATGGAGGTGGCCAAGGTGACGGCTACCCCGACTTCGAGAACGAGGAGTTGTCGCTACACCGGAGACAGAAGACCAGCCGAGGGACGCCGGCGAAGACCTAGTGTCCTGTGTTGGGGATGTGGACAGCCGGGACACCAGGAGAGAGGCTGCCCACACCAAGGAGAGCAGCTGTCCACAAATCGTGGACAGGTCCCTGAACTAGATGAATGACCCCCGGCACAGTTTATACTTTTAATGGGCGAGGAGCACTCACCTTCGTGTAATGCCAAGCCACAGTTGACGGATGCTGGAGATCCGTTCACAGTTGACTAATGTGACCAAACCGCTGACACTTGCAGCACCGCAGTGGGTTTGGTATATAGGGCCTAACCTCAATACTCTCATATCGTGCCCTAATCTTTTGAGGGAGATATACCCGATCAAAGGTAAGGAACAGGGTACGAGTGGGCAACAATTCCTCACGTTCTCTCCGCTGTACCCGGTAGGCACAAGTAACTCCCTGGTCTTTCAGGTTCTCCTGGATCTCCTCGTTGGACATACCGTACAACGTACGGGTGGTTACCACCCCGCGCGATGAGTTCAGGGTCTTAGGTATCGTAATGGTTATAGGATAACTACCTAGCATGCATGCCTTCAACAATGATGCTGCCTGGGACACAGATTGCGCCTCAATCATGAGCGTGCCGCGCGATCGTATACAAGAATTGACAGGACCAGCAATTATGCCTAATCCTCTCTGGATGGTAAAAGTGTTAACTGTCGTAAACTTCTGGCCTTCTTCAGTTCGACTGACTACCAAGTAGAGAGGACCAAAAAACTCGACTACCTCTTTTCCATTGCTGCCACAATTTTTTGAATTTTTATTTAATGTAGAGTTTACCATAATAGTTGGACCAAGTTTCCTCCCCCAGTGCTCCCCACCCACCACGGAGCCCAACAAGGGATCATCCCACTGCGATGACAGGGCTACACAGGGGATATACCGAGCTCGCCGTCCCACTCACCCGGGAGTTCGGTACAATACCTAGTCCTGGCCGATTGATTAGGGGTGGGTTAGTCCCTAACCTCCCGTTTAGGCGAAGCAGAAGCCAAAGTAGTGTATTAGAAATGCGTATCCTCCCCGAATTCAGAAGAAAACTGGTACGAGTTCAGATAGGCATCCCTCAACCACCAGGACAAACCTTTCCACCAACACGGGTCTCCACACACGGCCTACACGTGGTTGGGTCTGTTGACCGTCTCCCTCATTCACGAAGAGGAGCCCACATGAGGGAGACTGTTGCCTCGGGACCCCGGGTGCGCCAAACCCGTACCTACCGAAGTAGGCCCCTGGGGGCTTTGCATCACTCCCTACATCGCTACTACCCGCCATTATCACAACAATATCTGCTTTTGTATAGAGTAGTCACATTTCACTAATGTTATTAATCACTTCCTTGGCTTTTGCACCTGGTTGTACTACACCACAGGCCTGTGTATTGTTACAATCAGGGTCCCTGTTCATTTGCTGCGCTAGATTTCTTCCGTGACTGTCGGCCAGTATAAGCACTCGCGAAACTCTTCTCTACTTGCTGGCCACAGGAAATATTGCAGAGGTACTTTTGTCAAAAGGGTCCTCGTGGCTTGCACTGTCTAAAACTGCAAACTTGTTGTAGCTGCAGAAAAACTCTGGTGGCTGTTGCTTATTGGTCGCTCGCCGGTTTTGTTTGGTTACAGTTATAACCCTCCTGTTTCCGGTCGTTCGCTCACTATACTTTTGTTACTCTTCGTCAATCCCGGTTTATTGGTTATTTCGGGTTTCAGTGTTTCAATTTCCATTCTAGCTTCTTTCAGTTCTTTGTTCATCACCTCAATTATCATTTGTAGTGATACTATTCTTACTCGATCCGCCTGTGCACACGAGTCTTCGGGCAGGCAGCTTTTTGATAATACTTGGCGAAAAGTTGGTTTCTCAGGAATTTCTTGTTGTTTATTTGTTCCAGTTTTTCCTGTTCTTCGTTGATTACTGCCTTTTGATGATAAGCGCTGATACACAGTTTTCCGAAAAAATTACGGAGTCACTGCACGAGTTCACTTGAGCTTTGGTTTAGTTACTTTGTTGCCTGTTAGTTTTATACACAACTCATTCTCCTGGTATATCATCTTAAGTACTTCTATAAATGCATGACATGACACCTTACTGCTTATTTGAGATTAAATAAGAATTTTGCACAAAAACATAGCTGATTTTTGAGGTTAGAATTCACAAAACAGCTCATGTACAGCCTAACGAAAACGAATATACGACTTCGAATTTACTTTGTTTTTACGGATAATAAACATTCATAATATTAACTTTCTAATATTTGTTCTACAAGAACAAACATCAGGGGAAAATTCCTGCTCTTATATTGCAGCTTACAGTAAATAAAAACGCAAATAACTATAATTACTTACCTCGCGAGCACATGACGAAATCGTTTAACAAACATTAAACATCTCTCACTGCCTCTGCAGGCAAAGAGTGGAAACAGAAACAGTTGCAGCTCACTGACCATAACACGCAAAATCGTTGCAGGCCATGTTGAGGTAGAAAAAATATTTCCCTTAAGCAGGAAAATTATAACAATCAACCCGCAAGATTGTGTATCCTCGGGTGGCAAACGGAATCAGCACAAAATTAAATCGAAGGAATATGAATTTTGAGCCTCTACCTTAGGGTCTTCTATTGATAGCTGGGAGTATATCATATTTAAAGTATTTTCATTTGGAATGGAAGCTTTGACCTCGGTATTTGCTTTGTTCCTTCTCTCAAACCCTTAGTTTTCCAGTCGTTAAACAGCCTTTCTCAGAGCTGCGGTGTCATATCTAATGACAATCATTAGGGCAAAAGAACTCTTTTCTCTTTTGATCCTTACTGTTTTTCAATTCTGCTAAATCTATATCTGGAATCATATAACTCTGTTCACAAGTTGGGTAGCCATGTGCAATGCAGGATAGCTTTCTGCTGTTCTCAGAAAGAGCAATAAACAGAATATGATTATACTATGGATGATCTGACTGGGAGTAGGCAATAATCAAATAGTATAAATATGGCTGCAGGCGTTTTTTTTGGTAACTCGGGTAGAACATGGGGCAGAGAGTATTAACCAGGTTGGAGAATTTAGACTTTATTTATTTCCATCCTATACAGGCTGAATAACATAAAACTTGCACCACCAATATCTCTGAAATGGAAGATGCTATTGATGTGCGGTTTTCACAGCACTGTTTAATAGCTAGGGACTCGTGGTTTTAACCTACCAATATATGTTTATAACACTTAAGTGTATCTTTGGAGCAACCATACACCTTTTTAAATGACACAATGCCTATATACATCCAAAAATCAAAAGTAGGCATGGTAAATTAGAATGTTAATAAGATTTTCCACAGGATACAAGTGCCAGTAGTTTACAGGAGCAGGTTCATAATTTTATAATTTGTTACCATAGATATTCCCTATATTTCAAAGACTATTAAAAACTAAGGTTTTAAAAGGAAAGTTGCTGAAAGTTTACTGAAGGAATATATTTATAGCTGATAAAAGTGTTACAGATTTATAGCTGGTTTGAAGGCTGAACTGGTTAAAAATTAATATGGATTAATGTCCCATAGAATATGTAGGTTTTTTTCCGTATACTTCTTTGTTACTATCATTTCTTGATCTATAGTGAATGTTTGTATCCTTGTATGTTTAATATATGTTTTTCTTGTACGGTAATTCATTCCTGCTATGAAAATGTAATATAAGTATTGTTAAGGGCTGTTTGCCATCATTTTATATATTTTTGTACTGTTCCCTAGCATGAGCTATGCTCTGGGAACCTTTTCAGATAACAATAAATAAATAAATAAATAAATAAATAAATAAATAAATAAATAAATAAATAAATAGATGGATGGATGGATGGATGGATGGATGGATGGATGGATGGATGGATGGATGGATGGATGGATGGATGGATGGATGGATGGATGGATGGATGGATGGATGGATGGATGGATGGATGGATGGATGGATGGATGGATGGATGGATGGATGGATGGATGGATGGATGGATGGATGGATGGATGGATGGATGGATGGATGGATGGATGGATGGATGGATGGATGGATGGATGGATGGATGGATGGATGGATGGATGGATGGATGGATGGATGGATGGATGGATGGATGGATGGATGGATGGATGGATGGATGGATGGATGGATGGATGGATGGATGGATGGATGGATGGATGGATGGATGGATGGATGGATGGATGGATGGATGGATGGATGGATGGATGGATGGATGGATGGATGGATGGATGGATGGATGGATGGATGGATGGATGGATGGATGGATGGATGGATGGATGGATGGATGGATGGATGGATGGATGGATGGATGGATGGATGGATGGATGGATGGATGGATGGATGGATGGATGGATGGATGGATGGATGGATGGATGGATGGATGGATGGATGGATGGATGGATGGATGGATGGATGGATGGATGGATGGATGGATGGATGGATGGATGGATGGATGGATGGATGGATGGATGGATGGATGGAT